>CM070783.1:98300679-98680679 GCA_036346955.1 Dipus sagitta | reverse complement strand
AACTTAACAGATATAAGACGTACCTTCTTAACATTTTTACTTGCACAATCCATTCCTCTTGGGTATGGGTGCAATGTTGTGAACAGGTCTGTGTATCCTAGTCGTCTTGCTTAGCTCAAACTTCACTGTTCCCCATTTCCTCCTTGAGCCGGCCCTTGTCCACACCATTCCACTCTACGAGTCCATGAACTTGACTATCTTAAGTACTGAAATAATACAGTTTGTGTTTACTACTGGATTGTATTATTTAACAAGATGTCCTCAAAATCTATTCATGTTGTCACATACTATAGACCTTCCTTCCAATTTTTTTTTTTTGTGTGTGTGTGTGTGTGTATGTGCGTGTGTGTGTGGTACTGGGAATAGAACCTAGAGCCTCATGCATGCTAGGCAAGTTCTTTACCACTGAGCTATAAATCTATCTATCCCCTCCTCTGATTTTAAAGGCTGAATAGAAGTCCATTGCATATAGATTCCGTGTTTTCTTTATTCATTCTTTCCACACCTTGGCTGTTGTGAGCAGCGCTTCAGTGGACAGTGACTATCTCCTGAAGACACTGACTTTGAATCTTTTGGATGAATATCCAGAAGTGGGGTTCCAGGATTATACAATAGTTTTAGTCTAATTTTCAGTATTGGTTTTGGTTTTTCAAGGTCGTGTCTCGCTCTAGCCCAGGCTGATCTGGAATTCACTATATAGTCTCAGGGTGGTCTTGAACTCATGACAATCCTACCTTTGCCTCCCAAGTGCTGGGATTAAAGGCGTGTGCCACCACACCTGGCCCTAATTTTCAAATTTTTTTTGAGGAATATCCATACTGTTTTCTAGCTGAAAAAATTTACATTAATACCAATAGAGTGCAAGTGTTTCAAATTGTATTCATCTTGCCAACTCTTCTTGTCTTTTATTTTTTTTTTCCTCATCATGATTCTGATAGTTGCAAGGTGACATGTCACTCTGGTTATTTTCATTTCCCTTATGATTAATGACATCGAATGTGTCTTCTCATGCTGCATTGGCCATTGGTATGTCTTCTTTGAAGAAGTGTCAGTTCAGAGTTGTCTTTCCTAGCGAATCAAAGTTCCCATCCTCCTGCGTCAGCCTCCCAAGTGCTGGGATTAGAAGGTCTGCGCCCCTTCACCTAACCATCTGTTCATTTTTATAGCATTTTTGTGTACATGAGTTCTTTATATGTCCTAGATATTAGCCACTCGTCACATATATGATGTGCAAATATTTTCTCCCATGCCTAAGTTGCCTTTTCTTTGCAGTGTGGAAGTTTCTTAGTCAGAGGAAGCCTCACTTATTCCTTTTTATTTCTAATTTCTGTCTCTCTGTTGTTAACATGCCCAAAAATGGTGGCCAAGGCCAGGGTCACAGAATTTTTACCCTGTGCTTTCTTTGAATGAGTTTAGAGTTTCAGTTCTTACATTTAATTCCTTAATATATTCTTTTATGTAAAGTATAAAATAAGGGTCCAACTTCATTGGTTCACATGGGAGTAGCCATGGTGAAGAGACTGTCCTTTCCTCATTGTGTAACCCCAATACTCTTGACCATGATCAGTTGGAACTATATGTGTGAGTTTCTGTTTGGTTTCTCTATCTGTTCCATTTGTCCATATGACTGTCTTCAGGCTAGCACCACACTGCTTTTGATACTGTGGTTTTTTAGCATGTTTTTAGGTCAGTAAGTATGATATCTTCAGCTATACTCTTCTTTACCAAGATTATGGTTAGCTATTTGGGGGTCTTTGCTATTATATATGGATTTTAGGATTATTTTTCTGCCAACTAACAATTCCATTGGAATATTGGTGGGGATTGCATTGAATCTATGATCACTTTGAGTAGTCTGGACATTTTAACAACAGCAAGACTTCCACTCTGTCAACATTTACTGTTACATTTGGTGTATCTTCTTCAATTCCATCCACTAATGTTATCTAATTTTCAGTATGCATGTCCATTACCACCTTAGTTAAGTTATTTTCTAAGTATCTTATGTCTTTGGTGCTATTATAAATATATATTTTTATCTAACTCCTTCTCAGATGATTTCTTGATAAAATGCAGAAGTGCAATGGTTTTCATGTTGATTTTGCAGTCGGTAACATCAGCGTCTTCATTGGTGCAGGGAGTTTTTGGTGATAAGCATCAAGGCTTTCCATTCTAAAAATGATGTAGTTTTCAGGCAAGAATAGTTTTACTTCTTGCTTTCTGATTTGAGTGTCTTTCATTTCTTTTCTTGTTATTTTTAATTATAGCATTTTAAGACTTGGTTCCACTAACCCTTTTTATTGTCCTGTCTTAAAATGGAAGTTCCCATGATATGTATATGCTTTAAGTTGTTTTTTTTTTTTTTCATTTAGCATAGTGGGGCGTGACTATAAGCCCAGCACTTGGAGGATGGAGGCAAGAGGCTAAGAACTTCAAGGTCTTAATTTTTTTGACTCATTATGCTGATTAACTTATATATGATAAACATAGATGTTGCATTTTAGAATCAACTTTCACTGGCCCATTTGCTATTATCTGTGCTTTGTAGCCCGCTCACATCTCATGGACTGGATACACAATAGCTCTCCTAATGTTGCATTGAAGTTGGAAATGGTCCTTAAAGTAAGTCATTGCCATGACAAATTAACATTTATTTAAAGACCTTGACATGGAAACTCATCTCTACATTCTATAAACAAATATTTGTAAACAGTTGGAAATAATACCTATGATTTCATGGCTGAATCCATCTGCATAGTAAGGCTCTTGCTTTTCACATCAATTTTCACACTACTTTTTTTTGTTTGTTTCCTTTTTCCAGTTAGACCTTCACTCTAGCCCAGGCTGACTTGGAACTCACTCCGTAGCTCCTCGAACTCACAAGCAATCTCCTACCTCAGTCTCCCGAGTGCTGGCATTAAAGGCACACTTTACTTTGTACAAAAGCACTTCCTCACTGTCAAATGCTCTGTGGAAATGTCACTCCCTGTAGCTTCAATTGTCTTGCTGTCGTGACCTGGCCAGAGAAGCGGGGCATGTTTTAGTGTCACTTGAAAACTAAGTACAAAGGGTCAGCCTTATGAACTTGGAAAGGAACTTCCCTCGACTTTATTTTCAGGGGATATTAAAACATTAATGGACCACAGAATCAAGCTCTAAAATGTACTCATTTCAACATGAACTTTGGGGAGGGGGTGGACATCTCAGATGTGTACAATCTGGCCAGTTGTTAAGAGGAGCATTATTGGGAATGGAATTGAATGTATAGGATTTTGGAAGTTGTGATTAGAGTCTGGCTGTATTCTGTTGGAAAATTTTATCAGAATATTTATTAAATCCTGTACATATGGTTCCGTTCTGAGGCATGCATGCACACCACCTACATGCCCAACCGAGGAGAGATACTCCAGACACAGGCTGTGGATTCCTGCTAGAGCTATAGCTCTCCAAGGACCCGTTTTAATGGTACTTAAAATGCTTTCCAAGATGGCTAAGGAAAGTCTATTTCAGGTTGTTAAAGAGGATGAATAAAATTGAATTGTGTCTTTGTAACGTGGGGCTCATGAATCTTGAGCAATTTCACTGGCTATTTCATTTGAGATATTTTGCAAAGACATAAAATGATAATTGCAGAATGCATTCACAGGAGATATGATTTTTCTCCCCCTCTCAGAAGGCTTGTGTTTCTTATAAAGAAGACATAGTGAGCTTTTCAGTGGCTAATGGCTGTGTAGTACAAAGCGATGAGCAATTGTTGAAAAACTATTTCATAAAATCTGACTTAGTAGACCTTTTAACTTATTTAAATAAAAGTTCTTTGAGATGCCATCGGCAATCTCAAAAGAAGAATGTGACAATCACAATCAGAGAATGGCTCTCCGCGGGATGCGTTTCTTATTGGGACCATGTGCTTAGATGGTAGGGGACAGAGACACATTTCATTTGTGAAATGTAGTGTCTGATTTTCACCATCTTTGCTCTCTATTGTTAAGAAAGCAAATGTCATTTAAGCGAGAGTAAATATAAACAGACTAGGACTTTAGAAGGAAACAAATATCTTAATCTAGTTGTACTCACATTTTTATAATTTAGCTACTTTCACATATGTCACCTGACATAAAGCTACAATGTTGTTAATATCATAGCATCATAGGTATTTTTAAGGTGAGGGAAATGTTGGATAGGTAAATAACTTTGATGTAGTTCTGTCAGTGCACAATGCTATAGGATAGAAATTCCTTTGTCATTCATCCTTATAATTTAAATTAACTTTTCTGACTAAAAATGTTAACTTTTTATTGCCAAAAATATATAAATTTCAAGTCGGTCTAATATATTTCGTTCTCTTTTTTATGATTCACTTTTGTTTTAATTTTTATTTATGAGAGAGAGAGAGAATGGGCACAGCAGGGCTTCTTTTTACAGCAAATAAACTTCAGACACAGGTACCCTTTTGTGTGTCTCGCTTTACGTGAATACTGGGGAATCGAACCCAGTTCATCAGGTTTTACATGCAAGCGCTTTTAATCACCGCACCATCTCCCCAGCCCATGATTATCTTTTTATCAATAAAAACTTCTAAGGTTTTAACCATGTAAGGCATTTTACTTCTTGGTAGAAGTAACATAACTAACCTAAGGGGGTATTCATAACTTTCTGTGTTTCCTCTTTCAAACCAGGCTTTCTGCTGACAACTTGTCCTTTGGACTATGAAGTCAAAACTCAGTACATCTTGACTCTCCTGGCCCTTGATGGTGGCACACCGTCACTTTCTTCAACCCAGACTATGACAATTACTCTCCTTGATGTGAATGACGAGACACCAGTATTTAAGCAACACCTGTATGAAGCTTCAGTTAAAGAAAACCAAAGGCCAAGGGAGTTTGTCATAAAGGTTGAAGCTGAGGACAGAGACTCAGGTAATTATAAACCTATGGAAACCTGGTAACTTATCCTAAACAAAATACTCCAAATTTATAGTTGACATAAAATGATAAGTAATAAAATAAAATAATAGTTGTGGTAGATGTGTTCATTACTAGTTATTTTAAACTTCTATTATTTTTCATTCACATGTATGAGGCACACAGGTAACATGTGCTTTTATTTAGTATTTGTTCTTATTGAACTTTTTTTTTATTATTGAGAGGGGTTATATCCACTTAACATAATTTATTGATTTGACTGTGATAGCAAACAGAAAGGCATCACATGTGATGGGTGCACTGGGCATAAGAAGACAATGGTCCATTATTTCCTGCGATTATATTTCAGAAGCTTTGGTGTTAGTATCAGACTACCTGGGTTTGAATCCTAGTTATTTCTTGCTTAAGCTGTGTAACCTTGAACAAGTTACTAATCTTTCCTATTCCTCTTGTCTGTTAAAAAGAGATGATAACAGTATTTAATTTGTTAATTTCATTACCAGTATTAAGGAATTATTATGTATAATGAGCGCTTTTACCACTGTCAGGCACAAGGCAATATCAACTTCTATTACAGACCATAAATGCAGAGAACTGACTTTGAGGTGGACACTTACTCTGGTGAAGTGTCCATGAACATCTCAGATTTGTTTTCATTATCACTGTGGCTCTTTGGGCACATAAAGTCCAAAAACTTTAGTAAAATTCTGTTCTCATTTTAAGCAAAACAATGACAAACTGTATTGTGTTATATCCTATTGCTAGTATAACAGAAAAATTAAAAATTTTCCATCTGAATTGATACAAATAATTTAATAAGCCAGTCCTTAAATTTACTTTTGTGTGTACCAAGTGGCATTATATGGGGTATAATGTGTCTTCTTGTCCTTGCAAGGATTATCATAGATATTTCTCTAGAAAGAGCAGCTTAATCATAGCATTTCCCCATAAATCGTTGACCAAAGGGGTAAACGGAATTTTTTTGGAGCCTTCCAACTACATACCATTTGATTACTTTGTCCTTTGGGGAAACATGTCTTAATGAAATGCTTTGACATACATTTATTTGTATGTGATTGCTAGGCACGCTAATTTCCAGCTCTAACTTAACTTTTCGCTCTGTGACCAGAGTGGGGCAGTATAATTCTAGAATTCCCTTCCCCTACTCAGAGCCTGGGGTGGAGCGCACTCACAGTGTGGGTGTCATTTTGTACTTGAGTTTATTTGGCACATATCTGGCGGTGTTGTTTGTCTTGGGGGTTCCAGGGACCATGGGGAATATACAACAGCATTGTGTTTCACAGTAATTCCTGTTCAATAAAAATCTATTAGGATGCTCTCTGCTGTAATGGAGACTACAAAGAGTACACACCTACCTTGCTGTGTGGCTTAGTCACCATGTGAGAAGCTTTCTTTCTCCTCTCAGCCTTACTATATACTGTTAATCTAAATCTTCTGCGATGAACTCTGCTGAAATGACTTCTTTTCCCATAATATTGAAAGGGGAGAAAAGAATTTCTCTCTCAAATTTTCTCAGAAATTAACTAATGATGATAAAATCCTTAATATACTCTTTTATTTTTTTTTTTTACTATCAAGCTGCCTAGTATTAATGACACTAGTTTTAGAATTCATAGCCTGCATCCTGTTGATAATGATTGAGTTCCAAGCTCATGATTACAGAGATCATGATTACAACTGAAAATTTAGATGCAAAAATTGTTGATTTTTTTTATTTGCTTTAGTGGGTGTTCAAAACGCAATATAACACCTTTGTGAGTCTCAGGAATCCTTACATATTTTAGAGATGGTTTGAGTTTACTGGAAATCTTCATGTTTTTTAATGAGGCACAAACTGTTAAGCAGGCTGTTATGTAAATATCATGTATGTTTGAAATTTCCCCTCGATCTTTTGTTTTGGTTTGTTTTATTTTTACTTAGTAGGTTAAGACAATGAAACAGGATTATACAAGATAATTAAATGACATACTTGAGAATTTTAACATAACTGGCATTGGGTTGGAATTTATGAATGGTTTACTTATAGCATGCACTTAAAAAAATACTATAGCATTACTTAATTACAGAGAACTTAACATATGTTTTCTGGCATTCTACAATGCAGCTTGAAAAAAAAATATGTAAGCATACTGTTTTGTTTGGCATCCAAAACCCACAGAGATTTGAATGTTTATGTTGTATGACTCACACTAATTCTAGCAGGAGTTTCCTCTTGTATTAAAAAAAAAAAACTACCAGATTTTAACTGGGGTATTAAAACCCCTCCAGCATTTCATGCCCCCAACAAAGCTCCGTTGTTAATGATGAAGGATCTGCCCTTGCGGGTGCCATCCCACCTCCCTGGAGGAAGATGTTTCTCCCTAGGGAAGGTGACTTACTTGGGCTGGTACAGTTACTCACTAGTGGATTATGCACAGTAATTTAACAGGATATTGACATGCAGAAATATAACATTTGTTAATGAGATATTATTTTCTATTCCATTAAAAATGCATTTTTTATCTCTTGGGGCTGGAGAGATAGCTTAGCAGTTAAGGCACTTGCCTGCAAAGCCTAAGGACCCAGGTTCAATTCCCCAGGACCCACATAAACCAGATGCACAAGGTGAGGCAAGCACAAAGTCGCATATGTCCACTAGGTGGCGCACGAGTTTGATTACAGTGCCTAGAGGTCCTGGTGCCAATTCTCTCTCGCTGTCTCTCAATCTCAATTTTTCTCTAGCTCTCTCACATAAGTAAATTAATTAATTAATTAAGAGAAAAAAATTCTCTACCTGGCATCACCTTGAATAAACTACATCTGTTTCTTGACACGACTTATTCTGTGTAGGATGTACAATGTTACCCTCCAAAGCTCCTTTTGGAGCCAGGGAAAACAGTACTTCACTTTTCTAAGATGCCATTAATCATAAGAGGTATCCAATATCAGATACGTAAAATGCTGGGGGAAAAAAATTGAGTCTGGAAGCAATGAAAGGAGCTAAGTAAGGTTCCTTACCCCTTCAGTGTTGAAGTACACTATACTAGGCTTTATCCTTATGAACAATAATAAGGCACCATCTGTATACCTTTTAAAGGAAAATGTATTTGTGCTTGTACCAAAGAACAGAGAGGTAAAGAATAGCTCCTCCTCCTCCTCATTTTTTCCCTCAGTTTTGGGACTCTAATCCAGGGCATTGTACATGCTACACAAGTGCTTTACCACTGAGCTACATCCATGGCCCCAGGTACAAAACGACATAATCACCTTGTGTAAAACATCTATGACTCTAGTCGACACTCCAGCTGGCTATTCAGGGTGCTTTGCCAATTTAGCCGTGCAGTGGCATTTCTTCTGGGTTATCTACCAAGGCAAGATGCCCATCACAGCTCACCTGCATGTTATCGGTAGTTACCCACTGACAGGCTTTGGGTCCTTTGCCAATAGCTTTTCCTGCGTTCCTACATTCAGCCTGACCCAAGGATGCAGAATGAGACCCACAGGACTTGGGCAACCCATCAGTCTTACTCATTTTGGGCCCAGTTCTAACATTTTTGGTTTTACCCAAGTCCAAACATAAGAAATTCGAGGTGGACTAGGACCTTGGGCCCTTCAAAGCTTGAATTTCCCCACCTGAGGTCTTGCTAGAGGAAGTCGCAGTGACAGGCCAGATAGCCACCACCTACCCGGGCTCTGGTGCTTGGGCTAAACTCTTCTGACTGCTCTGCTGGCCTTTTGTGGATGGCTAGTTGGTCCTCTTCATGTAAATGTTCTCTATGTAGACTCAAAATACAGATGTATTTGCAGAAAGATCAAAACAACTACAACAATAACAACAACAAAAGAAGGACCAATCATGACCTCACTAGATTACAGATGATCACTGGAAAATCTCTGGTCTATGTTCTGGTTGCATTGAATGCACTGTACTATAATTGTGTAATTTTTTTTTCACATATCTGCCTCCCATCTAGGCTCTGAACTTCTGGATTCAGAATGTTTTATTTACTTCACACTCAGATCACTAGGGCAGCGTAAGATAAGATAAACCCAAGCAGTGCTTTGTCTCTACAGTCTCAGCAAGCAAAGTATGTGAGACATTGATGGCCTTGGGCTGCCTGCCCTCGAAATTGATCATTAATTCATTAATTTAATTCTTTTGACAACTAACCAGGCACGTCCTCCTTTGGCTTTAGAAATATCTCAGGGGTGGACATTGTGCAATTAATGAATACATGGAAAAAATGGTCTTCCTAAAATGTTGGCCAGAATAGTATAGTCTGTCCCTGTCAGAATTCCTTATTAATTTCTTATAGTCTGTGCAGGGGGGTAAATTTCTCTCTTTGAGCTTAATGAGAAGACATTTTAAGATGCGGCTTCAGCAATTACACAGTACTTAAACTCCAGTCACTCCATCATTCTCTACTTTAGAATAGGATTCTCAATTACATTTTCCTACAAAAGTCAGTATTTTAAAAACTTGCAGGCCTGTTTATGATGTCTGTCACTCCATTCTGATTCCACAGCAAGACAGCAGCCATGGTTAACACATAAGAAAGTGAGCGTGGCTGCATGCCAGCCCATGTCTACAAAACAAGGACGAGACCAGATTTGTCCACTGATCTGTATTTTGCCAACCCCATTGTCTAACATGAATGGCTCATGAAGGCATTGAAGTGACTGCTTTTTGTTCATCAGATCCAAGTATCACAAGGTCATCAAAGATGTAGACTGATGGGACAATCCACTGGACACCCAGGTCACTAATATCTCTGTTGAGTCAATGATGGTGAAGAGTGAATGTTTGAGTGCACATATTCTGGTATTTTTTACCAGGTAAATGCAAGTGACTTCTGATAGTCCTTATAAATTAAAGTGATTTTTTTCTTCAAATGTGGCCCCATGACTAGTGACATATCCACCCATAGCCCACAGAGGACATCTCCCACACAGGAATGTCAAGGACAGTGGTGTCCCCCTAAGTAGTTTAATTCCTAGAGTCTTTATGGAGGAAGGCTCCTCTGAACCCCGGATAAATGTACTGAGCTGAGGATGGGCATGCCAGCCATGGAAAACTCATCTTTCTTTCCCCATTTCCTTGCATTTTGGATTCTTTGCAAAAACAGTATTTAAGAGAGGATTTGGCTTCTCAGCCACAATTGATTGCAGGGTCACACTGAATCGAATCAATCAGATGGTCAGGGACAAACCCAATGAGCCAACACTTTAAATTCAGAATCCCTAGTTGATGTACTCTATCTGTAATTCTATCACTAACCAATGCTATATTCTAGCTTCTCACACACTTACCTTCTGCCATGGATTGATGTCTTTAGACATGATTTTTACATACGTGCCTCTGATTTGCCGGCATCGGTGGTTATCATTCTCTGACTGAGCCTGGTTTGCTCTCTGCTGCCTGGAGTACATCAAAACATAACTGGATATGGGTTTTAGTGGGACTAGGCACCCCCCCAATGTATCAGCCACTGAGTTTGTTTGGGTCTGATGTTGAGAGAGATGTATTTTGGGGCTCTCCTAGTAGTCTAGCAATTTTCTAAGAGTTGAGCAGCATGTTTACAGTCTCAGCTTGTAATTTACTTTCTGTAAATCTATGCATTCAGAAACATCATCCGATACTATCCCCCTTGTCACCGCCATGCAGTCTGAGTTAGGGCCACTCGACGTGCTAACTTCATCACGGTCCAACCCAGGGTACCACTTACTTCACCACTTTATCACTGAAAGTGAATCTCCCCTGGCAAGAGACTTAAAGCTGTATCCAAGGACAAAACATGCCAGAATCCCAGCTATATAAAACCTTTTCCTTTTGCCAAGTAATCATATCTGTCAGGAAAATTAGATGCTGTAATATAGATGCTGGAAGTTGAATAAGCAAAGAGAGACTATGAAGAACTCCCAGAAAATGAAAAAGAAAGAGAAAAAAAAAAAAAGGAAAAAAAAAAAAAAAACAACTCTAGGGAGCAAATAACTTGGGAGACAAAGAGGAGTTTTGGAGCTGAGGAAAAACATGAAAGAAGAGAGCATGCAGAGCCAGGATGGAATAGCTTTCCTGCTCAAAATAGGGGGCACCTACTTCTTCCCCTTTCTGACTTTCAGTCTCCTTCTAGTGTCCTTGTGTGACAACCCTTGGAGGGAGTAAAGGGGAAAGCACGTCTGTGGTCCCAGATCCTAGCATCAGGGACCAGAATAGGAAGAATGGATGGAGGTGAAGCAAACAGAACAGCAATTCCAGAGCCCTTCCCCACAGAGAAAGACAGCCTGCTTGGGGAATATGAGAGAAGTCCAGGAACATAAGGAGCGAGTCCGTGAGAAGAGGTGGGGAGATAAACAAGTCCATACCATGCAGGACTTTGTAGATGCTGAGAAAGTATTTGGACTTTATTTTGAGCTCACTGACCCTCTTTCTCCCTCTCCCTCTCTACTGTTCATCTTCAGGATCCCGTAGGAAGCAACCAAACTTAGCCGGTGCTTGGTTTTCTCATGCGGAATTTTAATCACGTTTCCTTGTCAGCACCCAAGGCTGTGCCCTAGGCCCGTGAGGACAAAGACTTTGTGTTCTTGCTGGTCCCTGTATTTTTAGCACCTGGCATGTTACCTTGGAGCTCTGTTGATTGAACGGGATAATCAGTGCACAATCCACCTATCTGGGATGGCCTCCCTGCTGCGTTCCCTCATAGCTGCATCCATCCCATCACTCTCTACAGCTCACTGAATTCATTGTCTCTTGCACTAATGGGGCATTCTGATGACCAAGATAATTATCGCAGCAATGTCCTTTCCACTCTCGTCTCCGTTAGTGACTGGGACCGAGTACTTAAAGGAAAACTGGATTCACGTTGGCTCACAGCGCCAGAGTTTCCAGCAGACACAGTCCACCGTGGTAGGGAAGACGTGGCAGTAGAAACTGGAAGGCGCTAGTCACATTGCATCCACAGCTGAGCAACAGAGAGACAAAAGCTGGAGGGACAGACAGAACAGGAAGTGGGGCTGAGCTGCCACACCTCCCCAGCGAGGCTCCACCTCCCAAAGGTTCCGCAACCTCTCCAAACAGGGCCACCTGCTGGGGATCAAGGGTTCAAACCCATGAGCCCATGGGGGACATCTGACTGATGACAACACTGACATCAGGTGAATAGGCATTGCAGGAATAAGCACATGAGGAAAAGAGGGAAGGAGGGAAAGAAAGAAAGAAGGAAGGAAAGGAAATAACCAAACCATCTGTATAGGGATAGAAACTAACATCCTTAGATGGGGCAGAAGAGAGGATGGATGCGCATGGTGAGATGCTAATTAAATGAGGGCCATGATATCAATTGCTAATGAACAATCACTGTAAATCACTGTATCCCATTCCAGAAATTAGTGAAAAAATGTCATAAAGAAATAGCAAGGACCACCTGTGGGGCTCAGTAGGGGAGTACTTGCCAAGCATGGAAGACGCTATACCTAGTACCACAAGACAAACTATACATATGTAATTTGAAAAAAAAGGAAAAGAAAATAGCAAAAACAACTTTTTAAATTTTCTACACCTCTTTCCCTGTTTCTCTCCTCTTCTTTTATTCTTCCTAATATTTTAAAATACTGAACAGCAATACATGATGCCTTAGATAAGACAAACGGATAAGAACTACAGATGACCAGCAGATTTATGACCAGAAAATCACTGATTATAGTAGAAAGAGTAGCTGGGAATGACAGTGGGTTTTAGTTCACTCCAGAGAATGGATAGCATTGCTTAATGAAATTTGGCTACCAAAAAACAAAAAAAAGCAGGGGAAAGGAAAGCTTACTTCCGTAGATAGAGAAGAATATACTTAAGGCAAGAAAATAAATATTTTTGGAGAAAGACTACTAGTGGTAGGCAAATTCTAAGAGAGACAGTGGATGAGTTGCTTGTGCCACTGAGATGACAATTTGAAAGGTAGAGTAGAGCGCAGGTTTGGAAAGTGGAGAGAGTTCTTCCTTACTGGTTTTTCTTTCTTTCTGAGAAGGAGTCTGTGGGAGTGAGCCAGGAGGCACTGGATAGGAAGGAGAGAGGCTTCATGGAGGAGGGGTGACTGAGGACCACTGCCAAGATGACAGTGACATTTCACTGGCCTCAGATTGTGCTGGTGTGACAGTTTCTTCCCCTGGGCATCTGTTGGATAATCAAGGAGAGCAGAGGAGCTGAGGCTGTGACGGGCATCTCTAGCAAACAGCCACGTGGCCTGAGGAAAAAGCAGAGTTGGCAGAGTGACACTCAGGCTGGGCTGGTGTTACAGAGGAAGTCACCTAAGAGAGGACATTGTCCTCGAGGGGTGTATTAAAGGAGTCACAGGGCTGCAGGGACTGAGGTCTCAGAGTAGAGAGCAGAGAGTGCTGTGTACCTACACAGGCATATACCCACCCTTCACCAGGAACGTGCCCCCTGGATCTTACAAGGATCTCCAGGTACAGATTTCCAACATCTCCTAATGTGATGGAATTAGGCAAAACCATTGTGATTTCGTTTTATTTTTCTTAGCTCTCCTGTTTGTTTTCTGAAGGATTACCAGAGTGTGGGTACAGCCGTGGTGGTGGGGGGTGCAGAGAGGTAAGTCACTACTTACAACCACAAAAAGGTGGGAAGAATTATGTCTCAAAGTCTGTGGTATCGCATGTCTCACTCCAGATAGGAGATTGGCTGCTAGGTCAGCCCAAGAGCAAGGCATGAACAAACACTCAGCAGCCACTCCGTGGGTTACCTCCTAAGGCTGAGAATAAACAGGGTCCTATTACTGAGCACAGACTTTTAACTAGCGGCTAACCTACAGAAATTATCATCTGCCCCACAAGCTTACAATTATGTCGTTAAATCATAATCATGGGTGTTAGAAGGAGTAATTAGGCATATGTTGTAGAATTGCACACTCATAAGAAAAATTTTATGGGCAGGGAAAAATCCCGAACATTCACTAAGGTGAGGTCTCACAAGACTTTTGAAAATCATGCATTTTGGCTCATGAGACCTTTATTTCACAAGAGCAGGCAAAGGGGGTTTACTTTGACCTGAATATGAAGACTGTTTAAGAATCCAGCTTTTCTCATCGATGGCCTAACATGTGCGTAAGAAAATGGTCAAATTACCCGAAGAGATAATTGCTAAGTTGTTCTTTTAATCTCTTCCTGAAGGAGTCAATTCCAAACTTCAGTTTGAAATCATGCCGGGGGCTTTCTTTGGGTTGTTTGAGATCAATCCCGACACAGGAGAGGTGGTGACAGCTGCCACGCTGGACAGAGAAGTCGAGGAAGTCCTCACTCTCCGAGGTAAGGTACCCGGCCCTCACGCTATGTATCCTTATAAAATCCAGACAGGGGTTGGAAGGATGGCTCTGCAGGTAAGGCACTTGCCTGCAAAACCTAATGACTTCAGGTGGAATCCCCAGTTCGCATGTAAAGCTAGTTGCACAAAGTGGTATATGCATCTGGAGTTTATTTGCAGTGGCTGGAGGCCCTGGCATCATGCCCAATCTCTCTCATCTCTGTATCTCCCTGTTTGCAAATAAAAAAATCATATATATATATATATATATATATATATATATATATATATATATATAAATCCAGAAAGGTCACGGGGTCAGTAGGATGTCTTTAAATGAAACGTTGTGGATATAGGTCTGCTCAGTTAGTAGTCTGCTCTGTCTATGGAGAACAGGACAGCTGAGAGATGAGTTGATGGCCACAATTCATCCACCGTTGTGTTTCATGTCAGTACTTGTACGAGACGCGGGAGTCCCTTCATTATCCAGCACCACAACAATCCTCTGCACAGTCGAAGATGAAAACGATCACCCACCGGTGCCTGTTGTCCGCAGTCATGACATTGAGGTTCTGGAAAACCGAGAGCCGGAGGTCGTCTACACTGTGCTGGCTTTTGATATGGACGCTGGCAATAATGGAGTGGTCACATATCACATCGTTGGTAAGCAGTTTTAAATCAGAATTCTCTCCAGGGTGCAAACTGCAGGATGCTTCTACTTGCTAGCTGTTGTGTTGTCCTGCAAAATCCACACCCACTGATGGCTTCCAGCGGGGTTGCCTCGCCACCTCTTCCCATGGCCACTCTGATCCATTGCTGTCCAAGTTCTTTAAAAACTGGTCCTTTAAATTCTCCTGAATTTACTTCTATAGTGACGCTAGGTGGTATACAGACGTCCTAATTTGTCTCTTCCATAGGATGAGTTATTTTATTTTTATATTCTGAATTAATGTTTTTCCTACATCCTTGTAGAATTTATGAAAACAAAGTAGATTTTCATGCTTTAAAGTTCAATTAGGGCTGGGGAAATGGCTTAGGGGTTAAGGCATTTGCCTGCGAAGACTAAGGACCCCGGTTCGATTCCCCAGGAACCCACACTAACCAGACGCACAAGGGGGCGCACACATCTGGAATTTGTTTGCAGTGGCTGGAGGCCCTGGTGTGCCCATTCTCTCTCTCTCTCTCTCTCTTTCTCTCTCTCTCTTTCTCTCTCTTTGCCCAAATTGGCCTAAGAGGATACATTTCCTTCCTCCCTTCCTTTCTTCTTGTTTATTCGTGAGATGAAATCTCAAATCCTTGCTGTGCTGCTCAGGCTAGCCTTGAGCTCCTGGATTCAAACAGTCTCCTGCTTCAGCACCCTAGTGAGCTGGAGTGCGTGTCCCTCCCATGCCATACAGTAGGACAAGGCATGTCGCAGCCTGTGGTCATTTTGCTCTGTTATAATTGTAAGCACTCAAAGTACCCATGCGCATTTTGTAAATTCTTTTTTTGTTCGATACTGGGAATGACAGTCAGAACTTTGACCATGCTAAATTCATGCTGTACCTCTGAGCTAAACCTCAGCCTTTGCACGCATATTTAAAGCTGAGAGGATTGTTGTTTGTTTGATAGAAGGAAATTTAGCTCTCGATTCTTTTCTGAGTTACATAACTCGAAAGTCAAGTAATAGTTTTTGCTTTTCCTTATTTACCATTAGGCACTTGGATAGGTCCTGCATTTTAGTTATAGAAAAGACCCTTCCCACCTACAAGAGGATGTGCCCCCTCCAGGCATTGAAGACAATCGCTGTTTCAACATTGGGAATCAATATGAAGGCTTAAATACCACTATTAGGATTAGAAAGACCCCTTTATTTGACAACATATATTGGGTGAGAGGTGCGCCTTGGGATTGTTTATTTTGTTTTGGTGTTGATTTGAGAGAAGGGTGATTATAAATGTGACTGTAGGAAGGGCAAACCTTTATGTATCATCCTGAGTGCTCAGGCCAAGCAATTGCAGGAATATTGACGTGTAAGCTAAACTTCTGTGAGCTTCCCGGTTCCCTATTCACCGACACTCGTTGGAAAGGTCCACGACCTCTGACATTTTCAGAGATCATTTTAAGAACAACGTACCTGGGCTGGGGAAATGGCTTAGTGGTTAAGGCTTTTGCCTGCGAAGCCTAAGGACCCTGGTTCAATTCCCCACGACCCACGTAAGCCAGATGCACAAGGGGGCGCATGCGTCTGGAGTGCCTATGCAGTGGCTGGAGGCCCTGGCATGCCCATTCTCTCTTTCCGTCTGCCTCTTCCCCTCTCTCTCTCTCTCTCTCTCTCTCTCTCTCAAATAAATAAATAAATATTTTTTTTTTTTTAAAAAAGCAACTTACCTAAGCAGTACTGATTTTTTGTGTTAGTCAGCTTTCTGTAATAGCCATACCTGAGAGTGAAAAGTTACGTGGGGGTCACAGGTTTGGATCTTCCTGCTCATCATCGTGAACAGTGTTGCTTTGGGCCTAGCGTGGCGCATGTGAGACCAAACCTTCCAGCATCGTGATCTAGGAAACATAAGAGTGGAAGAAGGAGCCAGATGCCCATCAACCCTTCCAAGGTCACATCCACTGTGACCTAATGCCATGAGAGATCTAGTCAAGGGTCCAGCTAACTCTCACAAAGCAGTAGGACTCACCTCCAAAGGATCAGAGGATGTGTCAGAGGGGCACACACCAACGGGGTATGACTGGTGTAGTGAGTAACATTTGGGAAAATTATTATAATCTATCTGTTATTTCTTTAATTGATCATTTTATTATTTATTTATTAGATACAGAGGGACAGAAGGATAGAGAATAGGCGAGCCAGGGCCTCCAACCACTGTAAACAAACTCCAGATGTGCATCTGGCTAATGTGGGACCTGGAGAATTGAACCTGTGTCCTTAGTCTTCACAGGCTAGCACCTTAACTGCTAAGCCATCTCTCCAGCCCTGTTAATTTTTGATTGATATAAAAATTGATATTGTATACTGCTTCTTATGCTTGAATCTTCATTTCAAATGAAACACACATTGCAATGTTCCCAAGAAAAGAAACATATGACTATATAAAGTTGTAAATACACACAAAATTATTCAAGGAGGGCTGGAGAGATGGCATAGTGGTTAAGGCACCTGCCTGTGAAGTTAAAGGACTCAAGTTTGATTCCCCAGTACCCACGTAAGCCAGATATACATGATGGTGAATGTGTCTAGAGTTCATTTGCAGTGGCTGGAGGCCCTGGCATGCCCATTTTCTCTCTTTGCTTTTCTTTCTCTCATAAATAAATAACTATATTAAAAAAATCATTCAAGGGCTGGAGAGATGGCTAGGGGTTAAGACACTTGTGTGCAAAGCATAACAACCCAGGTTCAATTCCCCAGTACCCACATAATGCCAAAGGCACAAAGTGGCACATGCATCTGGAGTTGGTTTTCAGTAAGTAGATGCCCTGGTATGCCCATTCTCTCTCTCTTCTCTTTGCCTGTCTTTGTTTGTGAATAAATAAAATTAAAAAGTCATTCAAGATGTATATATATCAAGATGTATAGTGAATGATATTGCTCATCTCCTGTTGGAAATTTTATAAGGGAAGCGATGGAGTTTACCATGTTCACTTTTCTCAGAACCTACAAAAGTACTAAGATCTAGCAACATGCAAATAAATATTCCCAAACGACTAAGTGAACACATTGTAATTCTAGGAAAAGTATATGGCTTTTTTGATACAAATACATTTTCAATTGTTTCCCACAACAGACGGAAACACCGATGAATACTTTGCCATTCATGAAAGGTCAGGAGAGCTCTCAACCACTCTTGCTTTGGACCGGGAGCAAATCAACAATTTCACCCTCATCATCCTGTGCTCTGACCTGGGGCATCCACCTCGGAGCTCTGTGATGCAGTTGCAAGTCAGGGTTTTAGACGACAATGACCACAGCCCTTCCTTTCCCATGCTGCATTACCACTCGTCTGTGAGGGAAGACGCCCCGGTGGGAACCGTGGTCATGACACTCACTGCTGTGGACAGGGACGAGGGCCTCAACGGGCACACACAGTATTTTCTGCTGGAGCAAGGTTCTGGTGCATTCACTATCGACCTGCTGACAGGCGTTCTGAGAACTGGCCGCCCTCTTGACCGAGAAACCAGATCTCAGCACGAACTTCAAGTTATGGCCAGAGACTGCAGCATCCAGGGCCCAAGAAGCACTGTGGTTACTGTAAAGATATCTGTCACCGATACCAATGACAACCTGTCCCATTTGGGAACAGAACCCTGTGGATGTTTTTCTTCCTCCCAGTCTACCTGTAAACCACACCATCGCTCGTCTGAGAGCCCACGACCCAGATGCAGGACCCAATGGGACTGTCGCTTTCAGTTTTGAAGACGCGCCATCCCTGTTTTCCATTGATGAATACACTGGGGACATCAAGCTTCAGCAACATCCGGCTTCGGTATATTTTCCCACGTGGCTGCTGGTAAAAGCCACAGATCAAGGGGATCCAGCAAGGACAAGCGCAGGTCTCTTGGTCATTCACGTGGAAGGAGAAGAGGTGAAGATCACCTTCAACCACCATCTATACGAAGGACTCGTGAGTGAAAACTGTGAGGCAGGTGAGTGACTCCCCCCCCCATCCGATGCCTCAGTTTGGGGGCAAAATGTTTCTGTTGGTCTTCACGTCTGTGTGGGTGCACTTACCACGTTGTTTCTGTGGTTTCCTCTGAGGTGAGATTGTGTGATACCTGCACCAGCGCTCTCTCTGCTGACTGTGGTTTTGTCTCTCCAGGGTCTTTTGCGCTCCCGCATGTATTTTCAGATTGCCTTTCCTGTTTCTTTGAGAAAATGTCATTAGAATTTTGATGGAGATTGCATTCAGTCTATAGATCCCTTTCTGTAACATAGCCATTTTCACATTATTTTTTTGTCAGTTTATGGGTATGAGAGCTCTTCTGTTGTTTTTTTTTTTTTTCCCCTCGAGTACTTTAATGATTTTGTTGGAAACAATTTTTACATTCTTTTTTTAAATTTTTTTTGTTATTTTGTTTATTTGAGAGCAACAGAGAGAGAGAGAAAGAGGCAGAGATAGAGAGAGAGAATGGGCGCGCCAGGGCCTCCAGCAACTGCAAATGAACTCCAGATGCATGCGCCCCTTTGTGCATCTGGCTAGTGTGGGTCCTGGGGAATCGAGCCTCGAACAGGGGTCCTTAGGCTTCACAGGCAAGCGCTTAACGGCTAAGCCATCTCTCCAGCCCCAAATTTTACATTCTCAATTAGGTTGATTACTAGATATTTTATTTATTATTTATGTATTATCTATTATGCATGGAAATTTTTCCTGCAATCAACCAGCCAGACAAGAATTACAGACTTATGCAACAGTGGCACACAGCCTCTGCGGGTAACCAACTGTTCTCTGAACATGAGGCTCACTCAGTGGGAGAGGCCTTGTTTCCTGATTTCTTTCTCCACATGTTCATCATCAGTAGATAAGAAAGCAACTGATTTTTTAATATATTTCTTTGTACCATGTTACACTCTTGTAAGTGTCAGACCTAAGTCTCCTAATGGATTCTCCAAGGTCTTCTAAGCATAGGATCATGTTGCCTACAAATAGTAATATTTTTGCTTCTTCCTTTCCTAGTTGTATCTCCTTTGTTTTTTCTCTCATTTAATTGCTCAGTCTAATTCTTAAAGCACTATAGTAATTATGGGCTGACAGAATTAACACCCTTCTCTGTTTCCTGATTTTTGAAGGAACCCTTTCAATTTCTCCCAGTTTCATATCACTTGGACTACAAGCTTGTCATTTATAGCCTTTTTTATGCTGAATCATGTTTCTTCTATTTCTCTAGTTTCTTCAGAGCTTTTATCATGCCTTTGTAAAAGGGATTTTTTTCCTGCTCCTATTGAGATGAGATTTCTGACCTATGATCTGTCTGTGAGCTATATTACATTTATTGGTTTGCATATGTTGATAATGATCCTTGTATCTCTGGATTGAGATCAACTTGGCCATGGTATATGATCTTAATGTGTTTTTAATTCCATTTGCAAGTATCTTATTGGCACTCTTTTTGTCCATGTTTAGCAGGGAAACTGGTCCATAGTTTTATTTTTGTGGTATCCATTTCGGGTTTGAGAATCAGGCATCACAGACTGAGGGTTCCTTCCCTCTGTATTTTATGGCATTGTGTGGAATAGAAGCTTTGCTGTTCTTCAAAGGTTTCATAGATTTGTCCAGTCCTGGGTGTTGCTTTGGTGGGAAACTTACTGCTGCAAATTCATAGCTCATTAGGGATCTGGTTAAGTAGTTTATGTCCCCTTGATTTCATTATTTTTTTCTTGATTTAATTTTGATATAACCTATATATCTAGGAAACTGTTGGATTCTTCTAAATATTCCAGCATTTTGTTATTATGAACTTTTAAAGCATATCCTAATGATCAGCTGGATTTCATTGGAATTTGTTATGAATGCCAAGTTTTCAGTTCTGATTTTATTAATTTGGGTCTTTTTCTTTTCTTTCCTCTGTTACTTTTAGTTAGTTTTCAATCTTTTTTTTTTTTCCAAAGAGCTAGCTCTTGGCTTGAATTTATGTGTTATTGTTTTAGTCATTGTCTCATTAATTTCTGTCCTGATCTTTATTACTTGCCATTTACTGCTTTCGTGTTAGGATTGTTCTTGTTTTCATAAGGCCTTGAAGAATAGCACTGTGTTATTTACTTGAGATTTTTTATTTTATTTTATTGTGTGTATATGTGTCTGTGCCGTGTGTGTGTGTGTGTGTGTGTGTGTGTGTGTGTGTGTGTGTGCTTGGAGTCCAGAGTATGATAAAGGGTGTCTTCCTCAATTGTTCCATTTTATTTTACCATCAGCATAAAGGGCCTTTCACTTGAGCCCAGAGCTCACAATTCAGCTAGTCAAGGTATCCAGCTGGCCAACGACTTTCCTTGTCTCTGCTTCCCTGTGCTCTGGGATTGCAGACAGCCCACCATCCCCTCCTAGCATGGAAGCTGGTGATCTGAGCTCTGATCCCCATGATTGCCGGGCAAGTGCTGTATCCACAGAGCCATTGCCCCAGATTTCTCTGGTTTTTAAAAAAATATTAATTAATTAATTAATTTATTTATTTATTTGCAAGAAGAGACAGACAGAAGAGAGGCAGACAGAGGGAATGGGTTCACCAAGTCCTGTAGCCACTGCAAACAAACTCCAGACGCGTGCACCACTTTGTGCATCAGGCTCTACATGCGTACTGGGGAATTGAACCCAGCTTGTTAGGTTTTGCTGGCAAGTACCTTAATCACTGAGCCTTTTCTCTGATTTTTAATATAAGTACTCATGGCTATCAACTTTCCTATTGGAACAGCCTTTGCTATATCCCAAAGGTTTGAACAAAATGTGCTTTCATCTTTACCTAATTCTAGGAATTTTTAAAAATATTGTGTATTGCAGTATTGAGTATTAGAGTGAGAGAAAGAGAGAGACATAGAGGGAGAGAATGGACACACCAGGGTCTCTTGCCATTGCAAATGCAAACGAACTCCAGATGTATGTGCCGCTTTGTGTAGCATCTGGCTTTATGTGGGTACTGGGGATCAATCCCAGGCCACCAGGCTTTGCAAGAAGGCACCTTTAACTGCTGAGCCACCTTTCCAGCTCCCAATTCTGAGAATTTTTCAATTTTCCTCCAGATTTCCTCAGTGTTACACTGGGCATTCAAGGCTCTATTGTTCAATCTCCCAGTATTTATCTATGACATCCCTCGACCTTCCATGAGTCACTTTAGTTTTTCCTTCCTTTTACTTCCAATTCTATAGGTACAGTGAAGTTGAACCAACAGCCCTCATCCTCAGTACATCTTCTTCAGAACTGCATGCATTTCTTTAAATTATCCTAAGGGAGAAAGTTGACATTATGGATTATATCGATACCCAGGCTGAAAGGAAGTGCTCAGGGTTAGAAAAAGTTGAAATAATATTGAAGCATGATGACACAGGAGGGCACTCTAACCAGTAAGATAGTTTTAATATTATAAAATAAGTAACGTAGATCTTGCTATTTTGGAGGGAAAAATACTGTCTTCTGGCATCTTGGCAGAGGACGCAGTGAGCTGCCGCCCTCCGTCAGCTGAGCAGTGTGGAGATGGGAGCCGGGTTCCCGTGGCAGGCTGGCTGAGCCAGGCATGCCTCCCCTGCCCACGGTGCACAAGCTCGCCTTCTTCTCTCTAAGCGGAGATGGCAACGTCCCCCTCACAAGGATGCTGTGAGAATTAAGTTGAGTTGCAGGAGGATAGTCGTCATCACTTCTGTTGGGATTGCTGCCGTATGCCCTCTGTGCGAGTCCTTACCTGAAGTCTACAAAGTCAGCAGTGTAAGTCCTCAGCAGAGCTGGCCGTCGTCACCCAACTGTATGATCATTAGGGAATCCCCGCAGCTTTCAAAGTGCTGCCGTTGGCTTCATTTTCTCTGTAGACTCGTTAAGTATCAAACTTTCCTGAAAAGAGGCTCTGTGTCGCTGGTGAGTGTGGGAATTTTTATCATGCTGGAAAAGAAACAAGGAAACAAATATTTTCTTATTCCTGCTTCATTCCTTAGGACCAGTCTCACAGTGACATGAAATTCACTCATGAGTACCAACTAGACAGCCATTCACAATATGGAATTCGTTACCTCATCTATGGTTTAAGACAGCTCTGTGGGAGACAGGAACAGAAAATGTTGTAGGCAAGATCAGGTTTTCTCAGAGGAAGATGCGTCCTCCCTAAGGTAGTTTTTATCTTGTAAGTTATCCCAGCTCCATAGCTCCACATCCAGGCCTCACCTAGAGAAGCTCAAGGTTTCATTTTATCAACATAACAAGCGGCTTCTTCTCCCAACAGTGGGACTTGTCAACCAATATGAAAGAGACTTGTAAATGTACCATGATGCCAGTTTGATAAATTTATTGGCTCAACTATGCTGAATGGATTACCAGAATGATGCTGAAGTGACTCAGTCTCCCTGGGGGGGGGGGTACTGGAAGCCAAAGTGCTATCAGAAAGAGACTTGCCTATCCTAACCCATTCAGAGCTAGAGGCAATTCAAGTGTTGAATGCCATCAGCTGGGTGTGACCCTCTCCTGGAGGATAGCTTCATCAGCAATGCCAAGTGGGATTCAGTGATGCTCTGCTGACCCGCTGACAGGCTGCAGCTCCCGGATCAGTAGCTCCCCTTTAATTTATACACTCTGCAGCCTGGCTTTGTGTTATCTCCATCAGCGTTTCTGCCCTGGAGGCTATTTATTGTTTCTTCAGGAAATGTTTGCATGACTCCGTTTTGAGTCATTATGTTTTGTCTATAAATAGAATGGGGATATATATATATATATATATGTGTGTGTGTGTGTGTGTGTGTGTGTGTGTGTGTAATTTTTATTTAATTATATTTTTATAATTAACAACTTCCATAATTGTAAACAATGTCCTGTGGTAATTCCTTCCCTCCCTCCCCCCACTTTCCCCTTGGAAACTCCACTCTCCATTATATCCCCTCTCCCTCTCAATCAGTCTCTCTTTTATTTTGATGTCATCATCTTTTCCTTTTATTATGATGGTCTTGTGTAGCTACTGTCAGGCACTGTGAGGTATTAATACTCCCTTCTGTGTCACCTATCTGTGGGTAAGACCTCTGCTCTTCTACAAGGGGCATCCACTTGCAAGATGACGTTAGGATTGTTCTAGCAGAAATACAGAGGAAGTATTCAGCCTTTGACAGATACAGATAAAATATGTGGTCCTTCCTATAAACAGAGATGGCTCCTAAGGAAATGTGCTCTGTGGACGGAAGGGAAGTCCCCCTTCTGGAGACAAAAGGAAAGGCAGAAAGAAGCATGGGAAAACAAGCTGTCAGCCTTAGGCATCCATCCGGGCTGACACTTTCCTTGACACTGTGATCCAGGAAGAGCCAATGAGATGGTGTGAAATAAAAGCTGATAGCAGGGCTGGAGAGATGGCTTAGCTGTTAAGGCGCCGGCCTGTGAAGCTTAAGAATTCTTGTTCAAATCCTCCAGATCCCACTTAGAATCAGATGCAACAGTGATGCAAGTGTGCAATGCCACGCATGCCCACAAGGAGGCGTAAGAATTTGGAGCTCATCAACAGTGGCTGAAAGGCCCTGGCACTCGCTCACTCTCTCTCAAAACTTAGCGGTTAAGCGCTTGCCTGTGAAGCCTAAGGACCCCAGTTCAAGGCTTGATTCTCTAGGGCCCACGTTAGCCAGATACACAAGGGGGCGCACTTGTCTGGAGTTCCTTTGCAGTGGCTGGAAGCCCTGGCGCGCCCATTCTGTCTCTTTCTCTCTATCTGCCTCTTCCTCTCTCTGTCACTCTCAAATAAATAAATAAAAACGAACAAAAAAATTTTTTTAAATAAAAATAAAAATAAAACGAAAAAGCTGAAAGCAGAGGCCACACTGGGAAACCACTGCCCAGTGGGGTGACCCTTTGTAAACACAGGACAAGGGGCCCGAGAGTAAAATATGTCTCATGTTTAGGCAATGGGAAGGTGCGAAGGGATGTCCTATCCTTGTTTAGCTCTTACAAGGCCTAGAAGTCCCAGCTGTTTCACTGTGGACGCAGATGAGCAGAGTGCAGGCCTGTAGCCCTCCTGTGGGGAATACCACGGCAGGGAGTGGGGTGAGCTCATCCCAAAGTCTGTGCATGGTCAGCCTGAGCGCAGAATCACATGATACTTCAAAGGGTCCACAGTGTCACTGAAGGTTAACAGAAGGCTGAGTCAGCCAGGGTGGAGCTCTGAGCTCAACCGCAACGTCGGCCAGATTCATTAAGAGCTGGAGGCCAGCACATATATATCTCCTTTCACCATTGCAGGACCCCACCCACTCACTAGTGCCACTTTCCCCCCCTCTTTTTAATTTTATTTTTATATAGACAGACAGAATTGGCACGCCAGGGCCTCAGCCACTGCAATCGAACTCCAAACGCTTTCGCCACCTAGTGGACATGTGCAACCTTGCACTTGCCTCACCTTTGTGCTTCTGGCTTACATAGGATCTGGAGAGTCAAACATGGGTCGTTAGGCTTTGCAGGCAAGTGCCTTAATCACTAAGCCATATCTCCAGCCCACCAGGGCCATCTTCCCTGAGCAGCGCAGGACGGAGGAGAACTGAAGCACTGAGCGTGTTCTCAAAGACATCCTTTGCTTACAAATAA
Source organism: Dipus sagitta (assembly GCA_036346955.1). Taxonomy (NCBI): domain Eukaryota; kingdom Metazoa; phylum Chordata; class Mammalia; order Rodentia; family Dipodidae; genus Dipus; species Dipus sagitta. The sequence continues at coordinate 98,655,216 of CM070783.1, read as the reverse complement.
CATTTAGAGGGAATATACTAAGATGATATTAAATAGCTTTTTAAAGATGGGTGTCTTTTTCCTATTATCAAAGTTGGTTAGACTTTATGACAAAATGCCTAAGGGGAAAAAAAGCATTCAAAACTTTCTTTAAAAGGAAGACAGATTTATTTTGGCTCATTATTGCAGAGGTTTTGTACCATGGTCTCTTGTTCTCATCACCATAAGCCTGGAGCAGGGGTGGAACATCATGGCAGGGAGCTCATGGCACAGTAATCTGCTCAATTCCTGGTGCTCTAGAAGTCACAAAGGAGAGGAAGGAATGGGCCAGAAACAAATATGCCCTCCAGTATTCCACCCCCAACGAGGTCTCACTTCTTCAAGTTTCCACTACCATCCAATCGTCTGTTTAATTATGAACTGCCAGTGAGTCTGTTGACGAAGGTGGACCGCCTCATGATCCAGTCTCTCCAAAGTCCCCACCTTCCCCAAGCCTTCACCATGTGACCTGCTGAAGACATTGCAGACCCAAACCCTAATAAGAGTGCTACTCATTAGATGTATTAGAGCAATCATTTAAAAATGAACTATCATTTTTGGGCTGGAGGGATGGCTCAGCAGTTAAGGCATTTGCCTGCAAGGACAAAGAACCCAGGTTCGATTCCCCAGGACCCACATTAGCCAGATGCACAAGGGGGTGCATGCATCTAGAGTTCGATTGCAGTGGGCTGGAGGCCCTGGCACACCCATTCTCTCTCCCTCTCTCTCTCTCTCTCTCTCTCTCTCTCTCCGTCTTGCTCTGTCAAATAAACAAATAAGTGAAAAATAAATAAAAATACACTATCAGCCGGGTGTGGTGGTGCACGCCTTTAATCCCAGCACTCAGGAGGCAGAGGTAGGAGGATCGCCGTGAGTTTGAGGCCACCCTGAGACTACATAGTGAATTCCAGGTCATCCTGGGCTAGAGTGAAACCCTACTTCAAAAAAATAAATAAATAAACTATCAATTTTATTTAAAATGATAAAAATAAACAACTGGGCTGGACGGATGGCTTATCAGTTAAGGTGTTTTCCTGCAATGCCTTACAACCTGAGTTTGATTCCCTGGTTCCCACAAAAGCCAGATGTACAACATGGCACATGCATCTGGTGTTCATTTGCAGCAGCTGAAAGACCTGTCATGACTATTCTCTTTGTCTGTCTCTCTTTTCTTCATCTCTCTCTCTGCTTTCAAATAAATAAATAAAAAATAAAAAAACTATCACTTTACTTGCTCAGTGTTATGTTTTAACATTCCGAGCGAAGTCATCTTATTCTTATTAAAAATTATACTAGTCTGGGCTGGAGAGATGGCTTAGCAATTAAGCACTTGCCTGTGAAGCCTAAGGACCCCAGTTCAAGGCTCGACTCCTCCAGGACCCACGTTAGCCAGATGCACAACGGGGCGCACATGTCTGGAGTTCGTTTGCAGTGGCTGGAGGGCCTGGCACGCCCATTCTCTATGTGACTCTTTCTCTCTCTGTCTATCTGTCACTCTCAAATAAATAAATAAATAAGTTTTAAAAAATTATATTCGTCTGATTTTATAAGAGAAATCAAAACTCTATCAGCTGTTGATAGCTTCTTGGTTTTTGAAACATCACTCGGTAATTAGCATTCAGAATGCCATTGACATAACAGTCTGTGTGACAGTACTAAAGACTTATTAAGATGCTTGAGCCCAGGGTGGAGAGATATCTTAGCAATTAAGGCACTTGTCTGCAAAGCCTAAGAACCCAGGTTCGAGTCCCCAGTATACCAGTGTCAGTGCATGAGAGGGTGGCATCAGTATGTTATCCAAGTTGGAGGACTATTGCCTCTACAAAAACTATGAGGAAGGCTGGGGCACTAGTGACAGTGCTTGAATGGGTGGCATTTGAGCGGCAGGACAAAGGCAGAGGGCAATCGGGCAGAAGGTGGGCAAAATAAAGATGAAAGCGGGACAGAAATTTCAGCTTTTTTTCCCCAAGGCAAAAGTGAGTGGGTGATTGGTTTCCACACATGGAATGGGCTATGGTGCCTTGGTTGCCTTGAGAAGAATTCACCTGAGGTGGACTAGAATGTTACCTTGTCAGAGGCAGGTAAGAGCAGCCAGAAAGGAAGACGTACCTGGAGTAGCATGCATCAAATAAGGTAGCTAGGACTATAAGGGAACGACGTCCTTAGCGGAATGCGGGGCGAAGAGAGCCAAAAGAAGTCCCGAGGAGTGAGGAGGCTTGGTTGACATGATTCATTATTTGGTCTAAGAATAGATTCCAAGAGCCGAGACCCACCAACATGAATTCTATGTCGTCAGCTGCGGCTTCTTACAGGAATGGTGTACAACTAAACTGAATCTAGCACCTTAAGAGGACTTGGTAACTTCAGAGAGAATGATCCAACCAGTTTTATTTCATAGACCACAGGACAGCATTGTGCAAAGTGAAATGCAGACAGAGAATTTCAGAGCATGTTTCCAGCGTTTGGTTGTGAAGGGCAAGAAAGGAGTGTGACGAGGATATGTTTAGAAGCGGAGGGCTGTTTTGTTCTATTTTGAAAGCTGGAAGAGATTTTGATATTTGTGACTTATGGCACTTGGAGTTTACTAGGAATTTACAATATTATTTAATTCAAAAGAGGATGAAGACATTTGGCTAGAAATACATAGATGTCCTCTCTTTTATTTTTGTTTTTAATTAGCACCTATTGTTTGTGGATGTTTGAAGGCTGGTTTTCATATTATTTTAAGGATAGCAATGCCATCTTTCCAAACAGCTATTTTGACAAACCAACAGAACCATTGAAACGGTAGATTGTGGGTTGCAGAGACACAGCGCAGTGGATGAGAAGCTCAGGCCTGAAGCTGGAGTACCCGAGTGTTATCTCCAGACCCCGCATTAAAACAAGCAAACAAAAACAGCCTGGAAGACGTGACAGGCTTCTATAATCCCAGCAGGCTGAGGGTGAGGGAGGTGACAGAGACGGGACAATTTCCCAGAAGCTCATGGCATACACAGCAGGCAGCAGAGTAAGAAGTGAGAGCAAGGACCCCTGCCTCAAATGAGGCAGGCAGGGAAGGGACAGACCTCAATGTTATCCTCTGACCTCCACGTGCATGCCGTGGCATGTGCACTAGAATTCTCCCTCTCCTCCTTCATCTCCCCTACTCTCTCTCTCTCTCTCTTACACACAGACACACACAGAGAAATAAATAATTTTAGGGCTGAAGAGATGGTTGAGCGGTTAAGACACTCGCCTGCAAAGCTTAAGGACCCAAGTTCACTTCCCCAGTACCTACATAAAGCCAGATGCACAAAGTGGCACACATGAGTCTGGTGTTTGTTTGCAGTGGCAGGATGCCTTGGTGTGCCCATTCTGTCTGTCTGTCTGTCTCTCTTCTATCTCTTTCTGCTTACAAATTTTTTTAAAAAAATATTAAAAATAAATAAAATAATTTTAAAAACAAAGATTTTTGCATTCATTATTTGGTAAGTGAAAGTACCTCAGAAGGCATTTCTTTTAAGTGAAATATAATTTAGTAAAGGGAAATGTGCTGTGTATCTCAACACTGAAGCTGAGATTGGCCCTTTCAGAAATGTTGCGTGACCTTCCTGGACTCAGTTGGCTCTGGAGCAGGGTCTGGAGTTCCATGGACTAGAAAGGAAGGTATAGACAGGTCCTGAAAATGTGGAAAAAATCTAGTCCAAGTGGTGATGTGTGAGTAGTGGCCCAAACAGAAATTGTTGGGCAGTGAGGGAAGAAATCCAGAAACACCAAGCCCACAGCAAGATATGGACTCAGGCCCCCGTGGCCTCCACCGTGAGAGTGCCAATCACGGAGTGTGAGATGTGGTGAGAACATCCAGCGGTCATTTCAGTTCCTTCCTTTCTCTACATGGTTGGGTGTACTTTTAAATAATTGAACACACCTATCTATAGGTAATCACTGCAAAATGTTGGCCATCACAATCTGTAATACCATCAAGGAGGGAGTATAACTCAGATTTAATTAATTGCATTTACTTCTCGCTGCATGTAGTAACTATTCTTTTCTACATCTCTCTTTTGAAAAAAAAAAACTAAAAAATCAGTAAGAATTCAGTAACTTCCTCTGTTACTTTTTTATTTTCTTGGCATCGACAAAAGCTAATGTGTTTAAGAACACATTCAACTAATATCATCTAGTTTTCAATTCTTTCACAAATTTTGGGAAATGACTCCTTTTGACAGGTGGGCTCCAAAGTGTGTGCCACATTAATTTATTTTTTTAACTATTGAACCATCCTAGCATTCCAGAAATTAACTCTACTTGGTTATGGTGTCAGACCCTCCTAACATGCTATGTAATTCTGTTTGCTGATATTTTCTTGAGGAGTTTTTTCATGTACAGTCATCAGGAATGTTGGTCTGTAGTTTTCTTTTCTTCTTATAGCTCTGCCTGGCTTTGGTATGCTGGTTCCCTAAAATGAGTTTGGAAAATTCCCTACTCATACTAAATTTTTAGAAACAGTTTGAAAAGGTTTGGCGTTGTTTCTTCTTCAGATGTTTGTGAGAATTCCCAGTGAAGACATCTCATCTTGTGATGTTCTTTGTTTGTTGATTGCTGATTTAATCTCTTTATTACTATATTCAAATTTTTTATTTCTACATAATTCAGTCTTGGTACATTGCATGTTATTAGAGGTGTATGTATTTCTTCTCAGATACCTAATTTGTTGGTATATTTGTTCAAGGTAGTCTCTTCTTTTAATTGTCTACAGTACTTATGGTAATGTCAATTCTACCACTTCCAATATATTTTTCAAGGCAGGGTCTCACTGTAGCTCACACTGAACTGGAACTCACTGTGTAGTCCCAAGCTGGCCTAGAACTCGTGGTGATCCTTCTACCTCTACCTCCTGAGTGCTGGGACTAAAGGTGAGTGCCACCACATCCAGCTTGACTTCTTTTTTTGTTGAGTCATTTGTCTATTTCCTTTAGTCTATCTAGAGTTTGTTATTTAAAAATATATTTAAAAAATTGGACTGGAGAGAAGGCTTAGCAGTTAAGAAGCTTGCCTGCAAAGACTAAGGACTCATTTTCAACTCTCCAGGTCCCACATAAGCCAGATGCACAGTGACACAAATGTGCAAGGTTACATAGCATTCAAGGGGGTTTATGCATATAGAGTTCAATTGCAATGGCTGGAGGCCTTGGTGTGCCAATTCTCTCTCTCTCTCTCTCTCTCTCTCTCTTTCTCTTTCTCACACACTCTCTCATTAAAAAGTTTTTTTAATGAAATAAAAATTCTAGTGATTTTATTTTCTGTAGCTTATTTTTGCTCTAATCTTCATTGCTTCCTTACTTTTACTAATTTGGGGTTGAATTTGTTCTTTTTATACTACCTTGTATTGTAACATTGTGTTGCTGATTTGATATTTCTTTTCTTAATGTAGGTGTTTTTCATTAGTAACTTCCTCTCAGTAATGTTTCTGTTGCATCATATAAATCTTAGTATGTGGTTTCTGTTTTCATCCCAAGATGCTTTCTTTCTAATTTCCTTTTTATTCCTTTCTTATGCATTGGTTGTTCACATATTTGAGACTTTTCCAGTTTTCCCTTCACTAATGATTTCAAGTTTCATTCTGTTGTGGTTGGAAAAGACATTTGGTATGATTTCAGTTTCACTAAATTTATTAGTTCTTCTGTTGCGACTTAATATGTGAGCTATCCCAGGGAATGTGTTATGTACTTGAGGAGAACGTGTATTCCTCTGTTTTAGAGTAAGGTGTTCTGTATATATCTGTTAGATACGGTTGGACTACAGTGTTATTCAGGTTCCCTGTTCTGATTAATCTTCTGTTTGATGTATCAGCTATTGAAAGTAGGATCCTAACACCCTCTACTGCTATTGGTTTACTGTTGTCCCCACTTCAGTTACATCATCAGCTTCCTATGTTTGGGTGCCCAGCTGGTATATTCATATACTCACCATGGCTACATCTTGCTAGTGAATTGAGCACTTCATTAAGTTGTAAATGTTACTCTTTCTCTTGTGAGAGTTTTCAACGTAAAGGCTACTTTGCCTGATAGAATTGGCTGCCCCTGCTTTATTTTGGAGAGAATTCCATCAGTATTTCCTTGTGTCCTCCCACCTTCAGCCTATGTTTGTGTCTTGCATCTAAAGGCACTTTCTGACAAACAAGTAAAGCTGAAATTTGGGGTTTCTCAGCTTAGGAAACTTCAGTGTTCTTTCCCCTGCTGTCTGACTCCTTTCTTTCCTCCAGCTTTCTGTACTCTTTGAACACATATATGTACAAAGGAACACAATTTGGATATACAAAATTACATACTGTATTTTTTATTTTTTAATATTTTTTTACTTTTTTGACAAAACGAAAGAGGGAGAGAGAGAGAGAGAGCACATATGGTCGTGCTTTGGTCTCTAGCCCCTGCAAAATCCAGATGCATGTGCCACCTTGTGCATCTGGCTTATGTGGGTCCTGGGAATTGAACCTAGGTCCTTTGGCTTTGCAGGCAAGTGCCTTAACTACCAAGCCATCCCTCCAGTCCTACATACCTCATTATGATGTTTTTAATGATGCTGAGAAAAGTTACTAGATACTGTACATTCACAAATAAATGAATGTTTAACAATATTACATGATGGCTAGGGAGATGGCACCCATGTAAACAGCTGGGCAGAGCGATGTGTGCCTATAACACTGGTCCTGTGGGAACTGGAGAATTCTTGGGGCTTAGTGATCAGTTAGTCTGATTGAAAATGGCCGTGACAGGGCTGGAGAGATTGCATAGCAGTTAAGGCATTTGCCTGTGAAACCTAAGGACACAGGTCGATTCCCCAGTACCCACATAAGCCAGATTCAGGGGTGGCACATGCATCTAGAGTTCGTTTGTAGTGGCTGGAGGCCCTGGTGTGCCCATTCTCTCCCCCCTCCCTCAAATAAATAAATGAAGAAAATACTAAAAAAGAAAGAAAATGGTAGTTACAGGCTCAGTGAAAGACTCCATCTCAAATAAACACAAGGATGAGTGAAAAGACAAGGTCACCTTGTGCTCTCCTCTGGCCTTTGCAGATGCGCACAGAAGGGCACACATGTACAAACATGTATACGACACACACAGCACATACACATGCACACACACACATACATACACAGTGCATACACTAAAAAGACTGACTATATTAATTATAAAAATGTATGAAGTATACTATGATAACTTGATACACAATACAGTGTGTAGTATTCAATCAGAATACTCAATTCTGTCTTGAACTTTAATAACCAAAAGGACTGAACTCTCTTCTACCTGGCTTGTCACCTTACCACAGCGCCTAGCATGATCTGCCTGATGAGGAGAGTAACTGTTACATCAGTGAATATGTTCTATGAAGCAAATCGTGCCCAGGGTTTGCTCTCATTTTTCCACGAGTTTTTCTTTTTCTACCTATGTTCTGCTTTATTCAATTTAACAGGTACTTCTGTGGTAACTATAAAGGCTTTTGCTCCTGATTCAACTCAAGACAGTATTAAGTATTCAATTTTCAGTGGGAATGAAGATGGAGTTTTTTCCCTGGATTCCAACTCAGGTAATCCTCCTCTATCTTACAGTAGCTTTTATTTTCTTTTCCACTTAATGTTTATAGTGATAAGTAGTTCTGTAAATTTTTGAAGGCAGAAATTGTTCGTGGTAAATAATTTTTAGGGTAAACAAGAATTATTATGGGAGCGGATGAGCAATTATGAGAAATGTGAAGCTATGAAGGCATTTGTTTACACACACACATACATACACTAACACACATAATATATGTGTGTGTGTGTTTGTTCACTAAGAATTCTGTTCCTACGATTTCCAAATCAGACCATGTCTATCCCACCCTTTGAGTTTTTTGAGATAAATTGGTTTGTATTTATTATTTATCTATCTGCCTGGGAAAACTGGTTATTTAAAATTGTGCATTCAGTCCTTGTGCTTAACACACATTTTTGCTGGTTTTGTGATTCTAGACACAATTAATTTCTTGTATCTTATTATATGCCCTGCTAGCTTCCGGCTTCCCACCACAGCACTAAGATGTATTCTTTTTAGGAATTTCAAGTAGACTAATCTCATGCCCTGTGACTCCTTCATAAAGCTATTTTTTATGTTTTTTTCATGTCCTTTGCCATTTTAATTTTCAGTTTAGGAATCAATATTTTTCATTACCAGAATGTATTAGACAGCTCCATGATGCTGGAATGAATATCTAAAACAGGCAGAGTTTATGTAAGGAAGAGGTTTATTTCAAGCTTACAGATCCAGCAACAAGTTCCATCAGCGGTGGGAGAAGCTGCTTCCATAGGTCCAAGCAGAGAGAAACAACCAAATAGCCAGGGAAAAAGCAAAAGCAACATGCATGAACCGGCAGCAAGCAGGACCCCAGAGCTCAGACCTTTCTGCATACATTTGGGCTAGAGTTCAGATCTGTCCCCCAGACACACCTTTGAGCTGAACCCCAGGATCTGCCCCCCAGTGACACCTGCAACAGCCAGGCAGCTGGAAACCCAGGTTACAAGCTTCATAAAACACCTGAGTCTATGGGAGAAACACATTCAAATGACCACTCCAGAAGTTCTCCGGCTCTCTTTCAGTTGGTTGTTTGGTCGGTTGGTTGAGGTTTTATTTGTTTGTCTGTTTTGCATCATTATTTTTAGCCAGGGTCTAGCGTATAGCCTGGGCTTGAATGGAACTTGTTGACTAGCCCAGGCTGGCCTTGAATTTGTAAGGTCTTCAGGTGTCCACTACCATCATGCCTGGATCTCCGGTTCTTTTTCAACTCTTTTTGGCCTTTAAAATAAAAAAAAATTAAAAACATCTCTTGTTCCTTGATCGTGTTTCCAAAATTCTTTATATTTAAAGCAGAGAGAGCTAAGGTTGTAGTCAGTGCTGAAGTGATTACCTAGACTCTGAAGGTCCTTGGGTTCAATATCTAGCACCATGAAATGCAGGTATATCCATATGTGATACATTCACAGACTATATGGTTCTGTGTGCGGCTTGTCTGACTGCCTGTACGATTCCGTTCTGTCATCACCACATGACATCTCTGTGGCTTTTGTGTTTGCAAACGATGCGCCACTTCTTTTCCTTTGAAATTTTGTGTCCTGTGGGAAAGATTTTGTTAGACATTGTCAAACAAAACTAGATTAAATTTAATTCTGAAGAGCTCGTAAACCATTCACGACTCTGATGACTGTCATGGGAAGTGTTATGGTCAGAACCTGGGCCCTAGTAGTCCCAGATGGCTAAGTTTAGCCACTCATCCTCAATACACCAATGAAGGAGGCAAGACATGGTAAAAAAAAAAAAATTACAAACAAACTTAGGAAGGAGATTTATTCAGTGTGGCTATTTTGGGAAGAAGCAGGGGTTCAGTGACTCTCAAGTCCATCTTTCTGGTACCAACATGAGGCCTAGGTTAATATGAAGCTCTAAAGGGATTCATTATTAATGAAGCAGTCTTAGTCAAGGTGTGGTCCCACCTGCTGTCACCAACCCATCATCGTCTTCATTCAGATCTGTTCTGTAAGATGATCTGAAAAGTTATCAGACCTGTGAGTTCTTCCTCTAGCCGTCACCAAGGAACCAGCCTTTCTCTTCTCCCAACACAGGAGCATTCTCATTTCGGGGGTTCCATTGTTTCAGTAGTCTTGTGGCCAGTGGGTGACGGGCAGGTGTTTCTCTTCACAACACTTCTTGCCACAGTGGCTGGTTACCTAGCTACCATAAGTTCAGTCTTAGTCAGGTCTCTGAAGTGATAGGTTTCCCTCCCCTTCATCCAGAGTGTGGTTTTGTTTTTTTTTTTAAGTATTGTTTACTCAATTGGACTCTACGTAGCCTTTGAATTTCCCTTGGTATGCTGTCTTTCCTACTAGGCCCATAACCATTTGCAAATTTTTCTCACTGTGTTTCCAGTTATCAGAGATGAACCTCAAAGTGGAATGTCTTGGCTCACACATGGGCTATTACTGCCTTGATTATTTCCCAGGATTCCCGTTTTATCTGAGTGTATGTTATATAAGGATAAAAGAGCTGATATGAATGATAATACCATGATCTCTAAAATTATGGTCACTTTTCTTAAGGGTAAAAATGCAAGAAGCTCTGATCTATAGTGACAAACCAAAGGTTAACTTTTGTGTTTAAATTTTATGTCACCTTTCATTGAAAACATCTACTGCTACCTGAGTCAGCGGGGATTTTGGAGCTTGATGAAGATAGTGTGTATAAATAACAGATGGTATCATTTGGGCCATTATTTGGTAGAGTTACATCAAACAAAGATGAACAAGCTTGCAATCTCAAAAGACAAGGTAGCCAGGCATGGTAGCACACGCATCTACAATCCCAGCACACAAGAGACAGGTAGGAGGATTGCTGTGAGTTCGAGGCCAGCCTGAGACTATTTAGTGAATTCCAGGTCAGCCTGAGCTAGAGTGAGACTCTACCATCAAAAAACAAGAGAGACATAATAATAGCAGGAATGAGTTTAAAGGCTAGCAAATAACAAATAATATTTCTCATATGCTTTGCTTTGGGTTCAGTTGTATGTCCACAGTGGGTGATTGAAGTAATCCAGCTAAGTACCATTTGAAGAATCTTGATCTCACTTTGATGTGTATTGTATGACTCAGACAAAGGCCATGCATGTCTCTATACGGGGAAATGTTCCTATGGTCTCCTTCTCAGGATGTTCCATAACTAGCAATGTACCATGTATCCAGGAACGTAAAGGTGACATCTGTAAAACTTCTTGTCACAAGATGTGGGTTTCACCTCAGTCGTACTTGCATTTCCCTGGTGACCACACCTTCGATGGCTCTGAGAAAAACACAACGTGTATTATTCAAAGCAAAATGTGGACTTAGTAGGTGTGCCAGCCTCAAGCCATCTCAGAGACTGGCTATATTGTCTTTTCCACTTACACGATTTGCACAGGCATGTGCCAGTTATTATGTCAGGAGTAAAACGGAAACAAGGAAAGCTTTAGAACATTAGATCCATTCCACATGCTAAATCTCAATTACCAAAGCCGTAATACAAGCCTGCCACGTACAAAACCTGCTTGGATCCTCACGTAGTTGGAACGAGCTCAACTAGAGGACACTGAAAGTTCCCTGTTGCGTTTCTGTGCTATTTTCCTTCACAACAAGTGTGTGATGACTTGACGTTTTGCTTACTACAGATGGAAGTTTGGGTGAGACCTTCAGTCCCATGTTTACCTCAGGCTTCTCTACCACTTGGGGTGTAGCAATCAATCTTTACACCACACAGACTTCAGAAGGCCAGCGAGTTTCATCTCAATGATTTTGCTGCTGCCAAAAGTTAAAGCTGCCCAAAATTCTGTCAGCTGTGGTTTTGTAGAAGTATTTTTGTCCTACTACTCAATTAATGCCAAAATCTCGTGTCAAAAATGACACTGAGGGGCTGGAGAGATGGCTTAGCAGCTAAGGCATTTGCCTATGAAGCCAAACAACCTAGGTTCAATCCCACAGAACCCATTTATAATAATATTTTTTAAAGTGACAGTGAGGTTATGACATTTTAAAATTGGAAGTAGAGTTATAGAGTGCTTGTTGTAGAGTTGTTGTTGCTTTGAGGAAGGGTCTCATTGTGGATCAGACTGATCTGGAACTCAGCATGTAGCTCAGACTAGCCTTGAACTCATAGTGTGCCTCCTACTTCAACTTATACCATGAAGATGCGAACCACCAAAGATGAGTTCTTAATATATAGATATAAATGATTTTTCCAAATGACAGAACATAAACCAGGAAATCTGTATATGATCAATACTAAGATGCAATAGCAGAACAGACTATGACTACTTAGGTACCATTAGTTAACATCTAGGTAACTACTAGAGGGCCTGAAGGTTTTCTGGACCAGATTGATTATCTGAGAAACTGGTTCAAACAAAACCATAAGTATGGCTTCTGGAACATTTTTCCCCAGATAAAGGACAGGGTTTTCCCAAAGAAGCTCACACTCCTAAAGGTCCATGTGTATTGAATTTTCTTCTAAATTCAGAGTTCAAGGAGATATTAAATCAATAGCTGAGGATATAAGGACAGAATTTCATGATAGAAGGGTCGTGGAATCTTCTAGCGACTGCAAAGACAGTTGCTCCTCACAGTACCTCTATGAATTCATATACTCATTTTACAGAAGAGAAGCCTTGCTTATTGGGCCTGAATAACTTACTTCAAGTCACAGAAGTTAGTAAGACAGGGAGCCAGGTAGTTAACCCAAATTAACTTGGATTCACATGTCTCTACTCCAGAGCAGTGCTCCTTTATAAAATCTGAATTTCATGAAATTTCTGACAATCAAAACCAATTTAGTAAGAATAACATTAAGTTTGATCAAAAGTTTTGTTTCAAAGTGAGGGGAAAAAATCAATAAAAATTAGAAAAGGTACATGTATGCGGGGGTTTCTTAAATTAGTGGAGAAACTTGAGCCACGGTGCCTACTGTCGCCCAAATTCCACTTCTGTGACTCAGATTGTATTTTACATGAAAACATGAGGGTAATTTTTTTATTCATTTTTATTTATTTATTTGAGAGCGACAGAGAAAGAGAGAGAGAGAGAGAGAGGCAGAGAGCAAGAGAGAGAATGGGCACGCCAGGGCTTCCAGCCACTGCAAACAAACTCCAGACGCGTGCGCCCCCTTGTGCATCTGGCTAACGTGGGTCCTGGAGAATCGAGCCTTGAACCAGGGTCCTTGGGCTTCACAGGCAAGCGCTTAACCACTAAGCCATCTCTCCAGCCCACATGAGGGTAATATTAAATGCCTTCTTAAGCAGCCCCTGAGCTAGGGGCACTATGGGGCTATAGGCGCTAGGGATATGGTGGAGTGCAAAAGACTGGTGGACAGTCCTCACCTGGTTCACCTTACAATCGAGGGGCAGCAAGAGGACTGAAACAGGTACACAGCAAAGATGTGGGCATCTGACCACTCATGAGCTGTGGGAGAGTCTGCTGGGTGCTGACATAGTGATGGTACTCATCAGAAAAGACCCCAGAGGAAGGTCTAAGTGGAGCCATTCCAAGCAGACAGAGTTGCACACGGGTCAACTTTAAAATGAGTGATGAACATACGCACAGCAGAGAAGAAACGGGAGCAACACTACAAGTGAGACTGTGGAGTTGGGAGAGGACTCCGCAAGTGACCCTGCAGGCGAATGGTGCTCATCACCCTAGCTGTGGGGAACAACCAAAAGGCTTTATGTAGGACAATGGCAAAAAAAAAGTTTCTTTTTTTTTTTTTACTGACTTCAGAGTGGAAAATGGATTGATGGGGGGAGTAGGTAAATTCTGATGCAAGGAGGGAAATGCTCGGAGGCCAGCCACAATGGAAACAGATGTAGAGTCAAGAAATGTTTTAAACAGAGACTATGTAGACATGATAGTAGGCTAAATAAGGAGAGAGAGGGTAGAGTTAAGAGAAAATTCCAGTAGACATTTCATACTTACCTTCTCCATGAACGTTTGAAGTCTGCAAATATCTGCATGTTTCCAGCTTTTTCCACAATGACCCAGAGATAGCCTATGAGTCAATGGTGTTTTGGGACATTTTTAAGTAATACCATCATCACCTTTTCTTTTTTTCTCCTTGGCAATAACAATAGGACAGCTCACTGTGGAAGAACCCAAATTCCTTGACTTCGAAATCAGGAATGAAATTCAACTCATTGTTTTTGCGGAGAGCAATGGGCATAGAGCCTACAGCCAAGTAGCAGTGTCCATACAGGATGTAAATGATAATTCTCCATGCTTTGACCAAAGAGTCTACCAAGCATCAGTGTCTGAAGGACAACCCTTCAATGCTCATGTCATACAGGTATCAGTATGTCTCTGTGTGTGTGTGTTTGTCAATCAATGCATGTCAAAGTATCTTTGGCTCATAGTCAACACATAAAAATTTAAATGTCTCTAAAGAATCTACAGTCTGTGATGGATTGGATGAAACCTTAGCCTGAAGGAAATCTGAAATTTCTGCTTTCTCTCTTTTTTCTCTTTATTCATTCTCTGCTCAGTCCCTGGCCCTGTTTTCTCTAGGGACACTGTAAGCATTACCAAACACTCTGCAGGGACATTCACACAAGATGACTAGTCTTAAAAATGCATAGTAGGGGCTGGAGGGATGGCTTAGCAGTTAAGACATTTGCCTGCAAAGCCAAAGGACCCAGGTTTGATCCCCCAGGACCCACATAAGCCAGATGCACAAGGTGGAACATACATCTGGAGTTCGTTTGCAGTGGCTGGAGGACCTGGTGCGCCAATTCTCTCTGTCTGTCTGTCTGTCCCTCTCTCTCTCTGACTCTATCAAGTAAATAAATAAATAAAAACTTTAAAAAAATACATGCTAGATTTAGTGGGGAGGTTGAAAATGAACGTATAAAACTGAATGTTATCCAGTGCTATAATAGAGTGTGCACTGCGTGAGTGTCACGAGAGAAAAGAGGGAAGGAGTGCACCTCCTCCTGGAGGAAAAGAGCAGTGCTCTTCAGCATGGTGTGTGCACTGGGCCCTAGAGGGTGAGCAGGCACAGAGACATGCTGTCAGGACCAGAGAGAGTCTGTTCGTGTGATCACATGTTCAAGTTCAAAACCCCACCTTTTTGTGATGGTTTCTCCACCTGCGTCAGGACTGTTCACCAGTTGGCTCTTCTCGTCACCGTTGCACTGAGTGTTACAGCCATGACGAGGGGCTTCAAAAGATCCACAGACACCTGCGAATCTGAAGCCAGCATCACTTCCTGGTGGTGTTCACCATGGAGAGAGACACTTCTTTTGTGTCTAAAATGTTGCTGGTATGATCTAACCTCATTGTTAGTATGTCTTGGGCTTTCTCTCTGGGCTGGCTGAAGTCAGAGAGTTCCATGACCTGCTTCTAGACTTGGCAGTCTTCCTGGGCAGCCTTCTTAACCTGAACGAACAGGAAAATGCCAGGTCTCCTGAGGCACATGATCCTCCCTGTGGGCAGGGACCAGTAGAGCTCTTAGTTGTCTAGCTCTGTGTCCTTTGTCCCCAAACCACAGCCCAGCATATCAAGGTTCCTCTTGGCTGATTGCTCTGGAAGGGCTGTCTCTTTATTCTGGTATCAGTGAAGATTCGGATGTCTACAAGCATCAGGACATCCCCTTTTCTGATCGTTATCATTGCTGCCCAGTGATGCTGCTGGGTGGGATGGCAGATAACTCAGTGCCACTTTGTCATAGGAAGATCCCTGCCCTGGGTCATGGAACACTATTCTATGCTCCACCTGCTAACGTGGTAGGGCCAGACTGCTGAGGGTGGAGTCAGGGTAGCTGACAGCACCTCGTGAGCCCAGACACACACAGGGAGAGTGCCACATGCACTCGGCTTCCGGGAGGTGGAGTCACAGACTGAACCTTATTCACAGCGTTTAGTTCCCAAGGAGCCAGCACTGCATTTCTCTGTGTGTTCAGAAAGCTGGGGATGTAGAAGGCTTAAGAGGTTATGCCACCTGGGATGGCATTCGTATTTGTTTTTCATCCTATCATGTCATGTGCTGCACTCTCCTTTTGGTCCCACAAATTTCCTTGAAGGAAGCAGTCTTTCCCTGTGGGATACAAACTTGACATGATTGTCAAAGCACTAACCAGCCTCTGATTTGCCCAACCAAAGATGTTGTGAATGCCCTCCGACAGACTTCCTCTCAATGAACATGAGTCGCACATGAAGAGACATCAAGACAGGTGTAAAACAGAGCTCACTCATCTTGAAGGTGACAACTCAGGATGCATGTGGAACCCCAGAGTTTTACAATTCTTTCCTGTGTTTACCAGGGAGCTACCTGACACATTTCTTTCCCCATGATAAGCTTTACTTGTATTCTAATCCTGAGAAGTCACACATCCTAGAACTCTACCTATCATGCTTAAGTCACATAAGCTCAGAGGATTTTATTTGTTCCTACTTGGAAACTAGTCTCATGCCCTGGTGATCCCAAAGGACACTGGTGCTGCTTTTCTGTTCCACAGAGCTGGATTGTGTGCTTTTCTGATGTTGTCCTGAGTGTGCCATGTCTTCCTCATGGTCCTCTGAGAATTCTAGCAGCTGTGTGAAGGACGGATTGAGGAAGAAGGAATTAGAAGCAAACACCCACTAGGACATCAGCGGAGCAGCCACAGAGAGAGGATACGCGACTTGAGGCAGAGGGTCCCAGAGCATGTAAAAATGTTCATTAAGACAATTCAATAATTCTCCAACTTCTTCTTAAATAAGATCTTGGCTCCACTGATGTAAATGATTGAGTGATCAAGACTTAGTGTAAATTGAGCAGTATATGTCCGTGGAGTATAATGGAAAACTTTTGTTCTCTCAACCACTTCAGTAGATCATGAAATAAATAATGAGATCCTGAACTTATTAGCACTAAGTTTAAGTTGTGTTGCATTATTAAAGGATTTATTAAATTGAAACTTTAAAACAATATTAAAAACCTACACATTGACCCATTTTATGGTCAGTACGTTTAAGTTGATAAGAAAGGGCAAGGAAAAGTTATCATTCAGTTGAAAGTTTCCAGTGACAGTCATTTCCTTTTCTTGTACCTCCATGAATTCAGATACAGAACTGGAAATCTCCTATTCAAGCAAATTAGATACTTTTTTTTTTTCCGGTAATCTTGCCTGTTGCAAAACTATAGCTCAAAACATGTGAGGGTTATCTGGAAATCCCCTGGATGAGTGTACAAAAACTTTCCCTCACGTTGTCCAGTTTATTAGCACAAGGTTAAGTGCAAGTTTCAGCTGCATGCTGGTATCATTTCAAGCAGTTTTAGGATACACTGGACAGTCTGTGATTCTTTCGTATACATTTCTCTCCAAAGCAGGTACAGCAGATATGGCAGGTTACGTCTTTCCTAATGGGACGGTTGGTTTCTCACAGGTTTTTGCAACTGACTTGGATGGGGGGTTAAATGGCCTGGTAGAATATTCCATCATCTCTGGCAACCAAGATGGAGCCTTCCAGGTGGACGCGCTGCGCGGGGTCGTAACCACAAACGCCGTCCTGGATCGCGAGTCCACCAGCTCCTACAGGTGTGTGTGCAGCCGCGTCTGTTACAATGCTCGGCAGCTGCCCGTGCTTTCTCCCCGCAATGCTGCTTTTGGGCTCTGCTTCCGGGTGCGGAAGCCGAGTGGTACAGTGTGCTTCCCCATCCTAACCCTAACCCTAACCCAGCTTACGATCACCTTTGGATATACTGAGATGGTTTTGCTGTTTCGAGGGGGCGGGGGGAGGTGAATGGACTAGTTCCAAAATTTTAAAGTAAATTTAATTTTGATTTAAATTTGATGGTGTTTGTTGAATATCTACTGCCCTCTGAAAACGTTTGTTGTTACTGTTCTTATGAAAAATTAAAGACTAAAATGTTGCTCTTTTTTAAAATTTTTATTCTTTTGTGTAGGCAAGTACACCCCTGTCATCAGAGTCCCTGTCACAGTACTGTGTTTTAGCAGAAATAATCCTATTAAAAGCACATGCTCAGCACCTTAAAAAATGTTGCCTAGAATCCAAGGGACCCCCAGCCTTACACAGAATTCTATACATGAGAGAATAAGAGTGTCATGACCTTCTGGGGTGTTTTAAAAAGTGTTACTAAAGTCTAGACTTACATACACAGATATTTATGACATAATTACATATGCAGATATTTGTGACATTCTAATCTGTAAAAGCAACATGCTCTAAGTAAAGTAAAATGGTCGTAAATGGTATTTCTTAAAAAACGATAGCAAAGCCCTTTCAAGGAACACCATAAAACTGATTTTTAAATTGTATTTATTTATTTATTTATGAGAGAAGTAGGCAGAAAGAGAGAGAGAGAGAGAGAGAGAGAGAAGGAGAGGGTGAGAGAGAGAGAGGAGAGAATGAATGGGCACACCAGGACCTCTAGCCACTGAAAATAAATTCCAGATGCAAGTGCCACCACTTGCATCTGGCTTACATGGGTCCTGGGGAATCGAACATGAGTGCTTAGGTTTCACAGGCAAGTGCCTTAACCGCTAAGCCTTCTCTCCAGCCCCATGAAACTGATTTTCCAAAAGAAAAGAGTCTGCCTGTGCTTGCAGACAGGAAGGGGCTCTAGGACTGGCTGCTCCATGGAGCTCACCAAAGTGCTTACACAGCAGGACTATTTGAGGAAAAGCACACTCCTTGGCTTAAAGCACCTCTTGGAGAAAGCATCAGCCTTGTTTTGTTTGTCTTCAGTGAAATAGTAGGGTTAGCCTGTGGTCAGGGAGAAGCTTGGCTTTCGTATTGTACATTTTAGTGTGTTTTCTATTTGCATTGTGTTTTTACGTCTTTGCCAAAAGCCTTGCACATTTGGTATCACAATCCCCTTTGTCCATGGGGAACATGTTCCAAGGCCTCCAGCAAAGACCTGAGATTTAGTACTAAACCTTACATGCCTCGTGCTTTTCTTTCCCTAAATGCCCCAGAGGATTGTCACACGGCACCAGAGGTCACCTGTCCTTCCACGTTTTCTACTCGGGTGACCCCTCTGCACCACTAATATTGAACTTTGGGATAACAAGCAAATAAAGGGAGGGCTTCTTAAACGCAAGCACTGCTATGCCTCTGCAGCTAACTGAAAACCGACATGAGTGCTAAATAACTAAGAGGTGGGTAGTATATAGAGTGTGGGCACACTGGGCAGAGTGATAACACAGGAGCAGGACAGAGCACATGAAATGGCATCAGCCCCTCAGAGTAGTTGGCAATTTAAAATGTACGAATTGCTTGTTTCTGGAATCTTCTACTTTAACACTTTTGGGTAGGGGTTGCCCATGGGTAATTGAAACCATAAAAAGCAAAACCATGGTCAGAGGGAGGAGATGTGTGTCTGTTGTGTTTCATTTAATCCTTGTGTAGATCTCACAAGGACATTGATGTGAGCATCTTTTTAAGTTACTGATAAGAGAATCTCCATGCAGTGGCTTACTTTAGGTCACAGTACCACTTAGGGATCACATTTGATTATTCTAATCCTGAGTCACACTGTTTCCACCATATAAGCTACAGAGCAAACCTCTTATTTGAGGGAAAAAAAAACAAAAAACAAAAAAACAGGAACACAAAAGACTGTGTCAATATTCCCAGCTCTTTTCATGTTTTATGAGGAAAATACAATACATTCGTGTGGTTAGGCAAGAGAGTCAGTTAAAATGGAATATGTTACTAGGAGGATTGGGCTAATTGGCCACTGAAAAATCTTCCAACTCTGAAGGTTTGATTAAGTGTTTTGTTTGGTTTTTATTTAATGTATTTCAAAATATTACTTCAAACATATTGCAAAGTCTAAAGCCTTACCCTACATTAAGTATTGGGAAACATTTTAGTAGTATTTTATACTCATTGATTATTGTACTTGATGTATAAATATATTAAACCTTCTTCTTGCCATTTTGCTTCCATAATAATTTTCAGCATGAAGCATTTCCCTTTCCGTAGAGGACGGCAGGTAAATTCCTATTCAAGGGCCACTTGATTGATTACAGCTTCAGAGATGATTGGCAAGCTGCTGTGTTCTAGAAACTAAGCACTTGCCAGTTGTAATGCTTCTCTGTTACAAAGTTCTTCTTACTCAATGAGCCTAATTAGCAAGTGAATATAACTTCTTTCAACTTTTTTTCCTATTTGCGTCATAGTTTCTAGGTTCCCAACAGTTAAATTAGTCCCAGTATTTAAAATTGCCTTTCTCTAATTCTCTATGAAAAATTTAACTGAAAATTTGGAGAAGCCAAAACAGAGAAATTGATGGTCCCCAACTACAACACACACACACACACACACACACACACACACACACACACCTCTAGCATCAAAAAAGCAAAGAAGTTTTCTACGTCTTTCCCCACATCCACTCCCAACCCATCCCATTGAGCAGTTTCTGTTTTTCTTTAAAGATAAAATATAGGGTGGTTTCTGTGAATGCTTTTGAAAGGGTGTCTTTATATAAATTTTTATATTTCATATATCTTTTCTCATTGAGAAAAAATATCCTCAGTTTCAGTCCTTTGATTTAAAACATAAAATGAGAGAATAAAGCAACCATAGTGCCAGTCATAATTCTACTGACTATAAATGCATTAGATAAATAAGTTTAGTTTTCACAGTAAGGCACATTTCAGAAAACTCAATGGGAAGATGAGGAATTATAAAATAGGTATTGAGTACTGTCTGCTCGGTAGATGTACTTTTATGAAAACTTCTTTCCCAGGCAGGAATCTGGGACACACAGACACATAGTCCTTATTCTCTGAGAGTTGAAGAATTGAGTTCCAGCAAAACCATCGTAAAGAACGTGTTCATGATCCCCAACGTAGTCATTCGTGGAGGCCTCCAGTACACTGACTATGGATTATGTAACTGAATTCTTAGACTAGCTGTGCTCTGCGGAATGAAGCACTTGATCTCAGAGAAGTGAAGTTGTTTGGATGAGAACCCAAAGTTGGCAAATAAATATTTCTCTACTGGTCAGAGTGGTGGCCATATAGGTGTTTCTCAGGGTTGGAAACAAAGCTTTAAATAATGGAAATGATGTTAACAAATAAACCCCAGCTTGCGGTTGGGAAATAACAAATGTTCAAGTGTGAGCATGGGAAACAAAGTGGAATCACTACTGTCTGTTGTCACTGGGCTTATAACTGATACACGGAGAGGTACCACTGTGTAAATTAGTAATTTATTTAATTAATTAATTTATTTATTTGAGAGAGAGAAAGACACAGGAAAGAGAGAGAGAGAGAGAGAGAGAGAGAGAGAAAATGAGCATGCCAGGGTCTCTAGCCACTGCAAACGAACTCCAGATGCATGTGCCCCCTTGTGCATCCGGCTTATGTGGGACCTGGGGAATCGAACCAAGGTCCTTTGGCTTTGCAGGCAAGTGCCTTAACCACTAAGCCATCTCTCCAGCCCTAATTTGGTAATTAAAATGCATTTAAGCTTTAAAACACTATATGGCCAAAACTTTTAATCATTTAAGGAACTTGAAATTAAAATGAGAAAAAGATCCTAGACAACTTGTTAACTTAGATGTTTTAAAAACCCTTCTATGGCAGGAGTCTTCAAGGTAAGAAAGCAACTTTCCAGGGACAATGCTCAAGTCATAGGACAGCCTGTTGAATATGACTGAGACAAATAGGAATCGTAGAGGCTGGCTGGGCACAGGCAAGTGTTGATGGGCTCTCTATGTCATGTAATGGAAATTGTAATGTAACTTGTGACCACTTGAGTGAATGAGTGTTTGGATCTCATGTTGAGAAGGTATCTTGTAGGTAGAAATTATTTGCAGGTCAGAAAACCACCATCAGGCAAACATAGAAAGCCAGATAGCATAGAAAGGAAGTCTAAACCTTAAAAAAAAATTTAAAAGGTAAAATAGCATGGGGCTGGGAAGATGGCTCAGTGGCTGAATGTGCTTGCTTGCAATAGTCCAGGGTTGAGTTTCCCCCCATAAGCCAGATGAAAAAAGTGACAGAAGATACACAAGTATCTGATATTTGTAAGGGGCAAGAGACCCTGGTGCATCCATAAACAATTATACACACAAATAAATAAACAAATGTATTTAAGAATAAAGCAGTATTACCAAATAAGCCCCAGTGTCCAATTGTGAAATAATAGTGTGAGCATGAAAAGAGCCATAGGATTCCATTCTCTCTGTCACATGGTTTATAACTAACATGCAGAAACTTAAAACTTCTTAAATTTGCAATATAGAATTGAATTAAGACTGGAAACGTTGCGCCCTCACAGGGCCTCATGCTCACACAGGAAGTGCACTTAACTGCTGAGCCATCTCTCCAGCCCTAAAGCACCTTTCTTTTTACAGCAGTGTAAAGTTAGAAGATAGGAATGTCATCTCGTGGTGCTGAGTGGGGTTTAGGACTGGAATGCTTTTAAGCATGGGATTGACATGTACGTGTATAGCCACAAAGGAAGTATCCAGTAGATGGATAAAGGGGTTTGGAGGGATGGCTCAGCAGATAGGTGAGCTTTCTGAGCAATCATGAGGGTCTGAGGAAACCCGAGACTCCTGGAGTTCAAATCTCCAGATCCCATGGTGTGGCCACAGCTACTGTAACTGGTTCTATGAGGGAGCAGAGACCCAAGAATGGATGGAGCCCAGCAAGTCTGGACACAGGAGGGAGAGAGAGAGAGAGAGAGAGAGAGAGAGAGAGAGAGAGTCTCCACCTCAAAACAAGATCAGACAACAAGAGCAATGGAGCAGGGCATCCATGGTTCCACTCCAGCCACCACAGGTAAGAAACACCCTCCAAGCTTACAGGGTGCTACAAAGGTGCACTTGTGCACACACACACACACACACACACACACACACACACAAGCAAAAATTCAAAATATCGTATGGATAATAATGAAAGAGTTTTGTTTATTTAACATATTTTCTGAGTTAAACTTTCACTGTTACCAAAGTAATATTTATATTATATATATATTACATATTAATTATTGTATTAATATATACTATGTAATACTATATGCAATTTAATAATTAATATTTATATATGCATATATATACACATATGTATTAAAATATCAGCTCATAAGCAAAATATAAAATATATACTATAATAAAATATATTAAAAAATCAAATAATTGGATAGAATATGAGTCCACTTATATGAAAGTCAGCAACCACTGGTTGCCCTCTCCAGGAACAATACATTTGTCTAGGCTTCTCCATTAGAATAACCGATATTGCCATTATTTCTCAGCTTTCCATCAGTCAGCCTTCTATCCCACTGGTAAAGTACTGGACATAATGAACTTAAGAGGAGAAAAGGCTTGTCTGGGCTCATGGTTTCAGAGGTCTCTGTCCGTGGTTGGTTGGCTCTTTGCTTTGAGCCTCTCGTCCTCCCGGCAGACAGCGTGTCAGAGAGCCAGGCCATTTTTCCTCATGGTGGCCAGGAAGTAAAAGAAAAATCAAGGGGCCAAATTCCCACTAAACTTGATAGGGAATTCATTAAAAGCTATCTTTCTTCTATTAGCCACCACGTCTTAAAGGTTCAATCCTATCTCCAGACTCCACAGACTGGGCACCACGCCTTTAGTGAATGCATGGGTCTGCGAAGGAAGTCCAGATCCCTTCTATAAGAACTTCCTCTCCTGGTAAAGGTGTAAAATATGTAACCTTACATTGCAGCTCTCTCTCTCTCTTTATACTCATATGACTGTTTTTCACTAAATCAGTTGCCAGTGTTCATATCATATGACTACAGAGATCTTTCCATCATAGCTAGGGCATGCTGTGTGATTTGTCCCTCCTCATCTTGAGTTAATAGTTCACATTCATTTTTCTTCACCCGATGTGCTATGATCATGCACTTCATACCTTTTAATGTTCCATCAGCTCTGTGACATCACCCATGTCCTTTCCTCCTAGGTGCATCTCATATCAAATGTTGTATCAAATCTTTCCCCCACCCCTTTGGGTTCCATTCGTGATTTTTTTCTTCTCCTGGTCCAGTCCATCTGGTCTAAGTCACTAGGCATTTCAGGGCTGTTATCTACCAACTCTATTATGCTTCTCTGTTGAGCCCATGATCCCCGTGTCTCTTGTCTTTCTCTTAATTTTTTTCTACCAGTAGCTTTAAGGGAAAAGATACCAGACATAGCTGGTGTATCTAAAAATGCATTCAATTATATTCTCAAGTATGATATAAGTAACAGATGGTACAAAAGTAGAAAGAATCTTAAATTTTTGAGATCATTTTTTAATCTTCTGAAACCTAGGTTTTCTGTTGAGCAGTCTCATGCAATTCTCATTATTTAACTTTATATGATTCCTTCCCTTCTCCATGGATGTTTTTAGGTTTTTCTTTTTCTTTTCATTGTTTCACTTTTCTCTGGGAAGGAACCTCTGTTTCTCACTATCATTTGCCATGAGTATAAAAATCAAGCATTCTTTTGCCTGAGAATGAAAAGCATTAGGCAACAGGGACATGATTCTCCGGCTGATTTTACTATATTTCTACCTCACTATCTAACCCTGCTCTCAGTCATACCTCTGGTTTCTCCTCATTTACCTGGGAGGAACTCCTCCTCCTTCATCTTTATCTTCTTCAGAATATATTTTGAAGAGAACTTATTTTTAGAACAATAGAGGTTCATACCCAAGCTGAGATAAACACAAAGAAGTAGGTCATATGACCCCTACCCACACACATGCATAGACCCCCATCATTAACACCCCTTGGTGTAGTTATTAACACACAACTTTAGTCCATTTGTTACAGTTAATGAAGCCATATGGATACACCATGATCACCCAAACCCATCATTTACATTGGACTCCAGTTTAGTGCTGTAATTAGTGAATGCCTTCTTCTAAGCTCTGATTTTTAAATATTTTATTTATTTATTTATTTATTTATGAGAAAAAGATGAGAGCTAGAAAGAGAGAGAGAAAGAGAGGGAGAGAGAGAGAGAGAGACTAGGTCCACCAGGGCCTCTAGTCACTGAAAACAAACTGCAGATGCATATGCTGCATGTGCATCTGACTTACATGGGTACTGGGGAATCAAAACTTGGTCCTTAGGTTTTGCAGGCAAGCACCTTAACCACTAAATCATCATCCAGTCCTCTGATTATTTTTTAAACACACTTGGCTAAAACTATTCCTTAATGTCATATATTCCAGAAACTTTAGTCCTTCTTATCTATTTCACCACCAACATCTCCTGTCATTTCATTTTAGCTTTCTACACTACATGTTGTGTTAAATTTCACATCTAACATTTTAGTGGAATTTTTGCAAGAGGAGATAAATTTGAGAAGTAAGTCTACCATCTTTCACCAGAAATCATAGTTCCTTTTATAGATATTTCCAATGTTAGCTGCTATTTTATTTATTCTTAGAATTTCAGAAGGAACAAAGAAATTCTTGATAGATGTTTAATTAAGATATATTTGAGAGAATTTTTGAAAAATCCTCTACCAACCACTTCAGCATTTTAAGGCAATTAAATAAGATCCCACATGGCCAATCAATGGCCTCATTTTAAGTTTGACATGGCGAAAGAAGCTTCCCATGTTTGGGAGAATAGGAGAATATACTCCGGAGTTACAATGGGCCTGTTCTTAGTCTGGTCAGTTTCATTTCCCTCTCTGCTGATCACACAGTCAGGGCAGCGGTTCTGCAGCATGCAGCCAACTGGATGGACTACAACCACGGGCTTCACAAACACTGCCAAGGAGCCTTCAGAGCTGGCTTGAGGTCTCACAGGCTCTGGGTAGATTCTCAGCAGATCAGCTTTCCTCATTTTACATTTGTTCTTTAAGCCACTGGGAAACTTTTTTCTTGCCCTTATTATTTTGACACAGAATAACGTATTTCTTTCCATATCAAAGAATCTCACTGTTTTTTTCCCTCACCTGACATAGGCATTACATGATACCCAGAGGCTGTAACATTAGAAAAATAAGGGTCTTTGTGGCTGTGATGGAAGAGCTGATGGAGCCTAAACTTTGACGTCTGGGCTGAAACTTTGGGTCATGTGGGAAGGGCAGCTAGAGGAAAAAAATATTAGGAACTGATTAATTTTTCAGAAAAATCTTTCCATGTGTACCTGACTAAAGGTCATGCTAACAAAGTCAATTTCCCATGGAGAATTATTCGGAGACTATAGAACTGTAAAATCCGAGTGGCATTTTTGTTGGTGACCCCCAACTCTGCAAGTACAGAAGGCAGTAGCCTGTTGGCTTCCAGAATGGTAAACAGTGATTGTTTGTTCTTAATTGGAGTTCAAAACAAGAAAGAGTTGAGACTTATTTTATAACATTTTAAATTTTAGGGTTGAGAAATAAACAACAGTTGAAACGTGAATGGGTCCACTTTGAAGACTTTGTTTCTTAAAAGACCAATACGACCTCCGAAGTAAAGATGGTGTTGAGTTTACTGCTCAACTGCTTCTCCCCCAGACTTAACACAAGCTTCTGATGACCCACTAGTGGTCCGTGTATACGCAGCAAGAGAAGCATGCTAAGAAGGGTGTTAAAGAGTAGCTCAGCTTTCGAGTTGAGCCCAAGCTAAGCTTGAATTCTGGCTCTGCCGTGTACTAAAGTTGTAACCTTGGGTAAATCATAAGATACCAGTACTCAGCATTTGTTTTCATATTTTATTTATTTAATTATTTATTTGTGTGTGTGTGTGTGAGAGAGAGAGAGAGATCAAGAGAGGATGGGTGTTTCAGGCATCCAACCACGGCAATCAAACTCCAGGTGCATGTGCTACCTTGTGCATCTGACTTTTGTGGGTGCTGGGTAATAAAACCTGGGTGCTTATTCTTTGCAGACAGGTACCTTAACCACTAAGCCATCTCTCCAACCCAAGCACAACAGTTTTAAACAAAAAAAGATAAGGCAGTGAGATGCTCTCAAGGAACTTATGGATAAGGCAGACAAATACAACATCAAAAAAGATATGTCTGGCTAAAGAAATGGCTCAGTAGTTACAACCAGATAGATGTACAAAGTTTGCTTCTAGGGACAAGAGGCTCTGGTGTGTCCTTTCATAAATATATTATATGTATATAAAGAAATCAATTATACTTATCAAGGTACCTGCTTTGGCAAAAGAGCATGTAGTGTGCTGTGAGGGAAGATTAGGAGGCATCCAAATCAGATGAAAGTTAAGGACATCTTACCAGAGGTGTGAGCTTTGAAAGGAACCAGAGTCTATAGCTAGGAATTCTGGGTAGAATCTGGCATGTCTTAAGAGGCTGTATGTACGTGCTTGGCATTTAAATAGCTTTGACATAGATACCCAAGAAAAGGTTTAAATAGGGGTCCCAAGTTTTCAAATTAGAATTGCAATTGAGCCTCTATAAAAGGATGCAATAAGAAAGCAATAATGAAAGGGGCAGGCCACTGAGGCTGTAGGCAGGCACTGTCCAGCCCAGGTATTCACTTTCCTGCATCTTGGCCAGAAAGTGCCATACATTCCTGCATTTGGTACTGAAAACCCCGTCCCATGTGCCAATTTGCCTACACTGTGCTGGTTGTAAAAGCACTAGATGTCTCCATGTCCTTGGAAACCTGAGTCTGTCAAGATAGGGATGAAATGGATAGCAATGCTTATCCAAGTGACCTCCAGGTAATAAAGCTGATCAGATTTGTAATTAGGTGGATGTTGTAAAGATGATAAGGGAAAAGGAGAAATACAGTCTGTAGCTTGACTGACAGAAAAGTCAATTGTAGCATCACCCAGGAGAGGTTGAATGACATCATCGAAATGCTTTCAGAACAGGACCTTTCAGCTCTACTTCACAGTCCTAGCCCATCGTGCACCTTGATAAATATTTTTGTTATTAATTGGTGCGGGGGGGGGCGGAGAGTGAGTGCATCTTGCCACTGCAAATGAACTCCAGGTTTATGTGCCACTTTGGGCACCTGGCTTTACATGGGTATTGGGGAAATCAAAGCTAGGCTCTCAGGCCTCACAAGCAGGTGCCAGCAACTACTGAGCCATCTCTCCAGCTCACACAATCCACCTTTCACATTCATTCATCACAGCAATGTGCTCTCATAATTCTCTAATTTTTATTGATTTGAGATTTGAATATTTAAAAAATCAGTGTAAAACAGTCTTTACTGGTTCTGTGATTTGATGTCATGACAAGATAGAAATATGTAAGGTAAACTGGGCGTGATGGCACACGCCTTTAATCCTAGCACTCGGGAGTATCACTGAGAGTTTGAGGCCACCCTGAGACTACATAATGAATTCCAGGTCAGCCTGAGCTAGAGTGAGACCCTGCCCTGAAAAAAAAAAAATAAAAGAAATATATAAGGTGAGTGCAATCCCTGTATCCAATGTACTGGTGTTGATATCTGTTTTTATAGGCTGTTCTTAGTAGAATAGGATTGAATTTTAAAGTCTCTCTCCCAGAAATGGTGCATGTATTTTGACATTAATACCTCATGACCCCTGGCACCTTGCTAGGTTTGCTTCTCTAAACATGTCAAAACCACACAAAATTCAAGCTACCAGTCTTATGAAACAAATTCTAAATGATGCCATTTAGCAAAAGACCATAAGGGAGAAATAAAAGGGCTAGACAGCTCATTTAAAAATTTTCAACTAGATTTGATATTTATGTTATTTTTATAATACTTGGATAGTGTATAACATTCCTTGATTCTTTTCCAAACCAGCTTGATTGTGCAAGCCACAGATAAAGGGATGCCCAAGCTTTCTGACACAACTCTGATAAAGGTCCAAGTGACTGATATAAATGACAATGCTCCCATCTTCCTCCCCTCTGAAGCCGTGGAAATGGCAGAAAGTAAGTGTCACTACTTAGAATAGTGATTTTGATTAAGTTGTATAATTGATCATTTTATTCATCCAGGTACTATGTTAAATATAAATACTAGTTCTCAATAGCTATGCAAGCTAAGCAATTTCATCTTTGTTTTATAAATAGTGAATGGTCTACAAGTAAAGAAGCTTCTAAAATGTTCCTGATATTTCACTATGTTCACTTTCCAAACAAATTATAACCACCACTCTCACTGTGGTATATAGTCCAGAAGTCTCTACACATAAGGATGTCTAAAGCTATTATTTTCCATAAATAAAACATTTCTCCAGCTTTGCCTTCCACTTGCGGATATATTTTGCTTAATATGATGGAAAGTGTTCTTCCAAATCCTATGCTTTAGTTTTAAAATACAACGATGTGCCTACTATAAGTATACCACAAGAATAAACCACATAAATCAAAGCTTACCAAACAGGGTAAGGTGTGACTGCCACACTTCAAAAATGCTCAGGCCTAAGGATTAAATGGTATAAGTCTCATGTTTTCTACTCTGTGAGGGGTTTTCTTGGTGAATAACATTGAAAATTTGCTTTCCTCACTACCATTATTTATACTTAGCCTTTCTTGATAACTTTAATTTTGAGAAATAAGAAAGGAGAAGCAATGTATGCCACTATAAAATAGATATTCTTTGAAAATAAATACCAGGCAATAAGTACTAATTCTAATAGCTATGTAAAAATATCTTCATCCAAATCTAGCTTGATTTTCAGAACTTTGTGTTTTGTATTAATGTTCTCACCCATATCGCCTCTCAATATCTGATTTGGACACAAAAACTATACAATACTGATACTTAGGATCTTGATTCTGCAATTGTGTTGTATGCATATGATGAAAAATTAAATACTGAGGGCTAGAGATATGGCTTAGTGATTAAGACATTTAAAAGCAAAGCCAAAAGACCCAGGTTCAATTCCCCAGGAACCACGTAAGCCAGATGCACAAGGGGGCATATGCGTCAGGAGTTTGTTTGCAGTGGCTGGAAACCCCATCACATATATTCTCTCTCTTTCTACCTGCATCTCTCAAAAATTAAAATTGATTCGACTGTACTTCCTCATTTTTCTACCCTGTGTTCAATTTTTACTTTTATTGGACTCATAAATTCTTTATAGTTTTGGCATAGTTCACAGTGAAATATGTGTGAAAAATCTTGCCAACAAAAAAAAAAAAAACAGAGCAAATCATTTTGGACTTAAGACGAACCCACTTGGATTGAACTATTAAAGAAATGCCTTTCAGTGGATGGATTTTGATGGAAGCTGACACTGGCCATGATTATTTCAGATTCTTTGCCAGGTGTGACTGTGTCCCGGGTGTCAGCTCATGATGCGGATTTGAATACAGCCTTAACCTTCAGCTTTGCCAACAAGAGCAACCCCGGAGGCCAGTTCACCATCGATCAGCACACTGCAGTAGTGATGCTGGCAAAAACACTGGATTTTGAAGACACTCCTGAGTATGAGCTGCGTGTCCATATTTCTGATTCAGCACACCGCGCAGAGGGATCCCTCGTGGTCCGTGTGCTGGACGTCAATGATAACCCACCAGTGTTTTCTCAAGATTTCTATCAGGTAAAGAGCTTGGGAAAATGGGGGACTGAAAACAGCAGTGGGTAATGTCAGCCTTCTCTGAGTGACCAGTTCAGGTCATGAGCATTGTCTTCTCAGTACTAAGTTAATGTTACAGACTTTATCCTTAACTCTGTCATACTAGAAATACATATGGACTTCAGTGTCTCATTCCATTCAGTTTACTAACCACATAGGTCATCGGCTTTTTAAAGCAATTTTTGCTGGTGTTGGAGACTAAGTTGTTCATAAAAATGGAACTTGCTTGGTATTTGCAATGTCACAGATAAGACAAGGGAGTGGGGATTATCTGAGGTTAGTCTGAAAATTTTCCTTCTTTCTAAGGCATACTTTTAGAATGCACAGGTTAGTACTTCATAGAAACGAACCATGAGCAAGTCTGTACAGTGAAGATTTTAGATTTTGAAGCATATTGTAAGTCAGGGCATTGAGAGCATCCTAGTGAAGACTCACACGTGGATTCAAGCACGCTTGCATGGAACAAAGGGAAGGTTTCGGTATTAACAGAAGGGGAAAGCTGACTTAGTAATAATCCCACCTGAGGACTTCCTTGAGTTATGCCATGCTTAGCAACGTAGTGATACATTAGTGACTTCACTGGCTTATGCTACAAGACATAATTTAGAAGGAAATATTTTCCCAATTAAAGTCAAAGCTACATGAAATTCAGTTTTTTGTCTGAAGTAGGGGCTATTAATATAATCATTGCAATATATCAGGTCTACACACTAATATATTTATGAAAGGCAGGTTTCTATAATTAGAATGAAGGGAATGACCTCTGGTTCTAGCCCTGCTCATGCAAATTGATTTTTTTAAAATATTTTAAAACTTTTTAATTGACAGCTTCCATATTTACAGATAGTAAACCATGATAATTCCCTCCCCTCCCCACTTTCCCCTTCACATATCCACTCTCCATCATATCCCCCCCTTCTTAATCAGTCTTTCTTTTATTTTGATGTCATCATCTTTTCCTGCTATTATGAGGGTCTTGTGAAGGTAGTATCAGGCACCGTGAGGTCATGGATATCCAGGTCATTTTGTGCCTAGTAGAGTGCATTGTAAGCAGTCCTAACTGTCCTTTGGTTCTTACATTCTTTCCACCACCTCTTCTGCAATGGACCCTGAGCCTTGGCAGGTATGATAGAGATGTTTCAGTGCTGAGCACTCCTCTGTCACTTCTCAGCACTAAGATGCATTTTGAGTCATCCCAGAGGTCACTGCCATCTGAAAAGAGAAGCTTCTATAACTAAAAGTGAGAGTAGCATTAATATGAGCAGTTTGGTAAGCATAATGCATGCATTTAGCCAAACAGGAGCAGGCATTACACTCCTAAGGCTCATGAGCTCCCTGACCATAGGTTTTTGGTTAGGTTTTCAGTACCAGGTCATGCGCATGTCTTTACCTTTTAGTATCGTGTCCCTTTCTGTCGTTTTCTTCAGGCCACAGTTGCTGAATCAACACCTGGAGGGTACCCAGTGCTGACTGTGTCTGCCACAGACTCAGAAAGCAACGGGAACATTTCTTACAGAATCCGGTCCTCTGCTGAGGACTTCTCCATTGATCCCACGAATGGTGAGTTACGTACTGGGGCTTTAGTGTTTCACAGGTCTGTGTGACAGGGTGGAATCTGAATCCTCCAAAACTCCTGCTCCCCCTCCACTCCCTGCGGCCCCAAGTGCTGCCTTCTTAGCTCTCCTCACTACACCAGCGAAGGCTTGCGGCACTTCTTAGCAGCTCACTGGCCAGAAAGCAAAGGACATCAGTTCCACGTTAGCAAATGCATAGAAATTCAGAGACCCCCCCCCCATCTCGTGTGACCATCCAAACACAGTTCCAGAAATTGTTCCAGGACCCAACAAGAACAAAAATAACACCGAAAGGATAATATGACTGAACACTTCTTCACATGACTCAAGTTTGGAATCTGTTTTTTTTTTAAAGACAGGTGTTAAAAAAATTCAGTAACAGTGTCCTATGTTCAGTAAAGATGAGAATAATCAAGAAAGAAAAGTAATTCAAATGTCCTTCTCTACTTATTGGGAACCATGGGGTGATCTGTTTCACTTGATGTCTTCCAAGGCTCTTTGTATTTTTGCCAGAGAATAGGATGTTTATGAAGTGAAATGCATTCAGACAGGCAATTTCAGATTAGAACAGTTAAAGAGAGTACAGTGGCTATCAACCAGTGGATGGCCATTTAAAATCTAAACTTGGTAAAGACGGGTCACTATCAATACAATAGCTTAGCAGGGTATACCCTAGGAAAGAATGGCATATGGGTCACGTGACACTGTGTTCCTATCTCTGCCCACCCCTGCATCATTTCTGAGTGAGAACTGAGGCACCAGTTACCATCATGGTTTCCCAAGAGAAGAATTTAGTCCTCAAGTATCAGAAGAAGTCACAGAGGGTACTTATAAAGGGAGAAACAGCAAATGTCACATTGCGTGTGGATGAATGACTAATGGATGAACAAAACAAGTCAAGAATGAAGCTGTCCTTTCTATCTCTGTCTTTGTCTCTCTTTCTCACCTCAGATGGTATCAGATGTCAGCATCTACTGTCCTAGCACAAGTGATCACATTGTGTGTAATACAGTTCCTCTGAGCATTCAGTTCTTAGCAATGTATTTGCCTGATAGGTGTTATCATCCAAAATTATAACACAATGTGGATTAGAATGTTTTGAAGCACAAATTGTTATTAGGTCAATTGAGCCCATGCTGCGACTGTACTTGAAAAGTGGCATTTAAATGTCCATATTCAGCATTCATTTGTAGTGACCATACTTAAAACACATTTGTCTTCAAAAATGTGCTTACATACATAAATTCTAGGGAATATGTTTTTATAATTAAGCAAGAGTTAAAGTCTACATTACAGGGCTGAAGAGATGGCTTAGTGGTTAAAGCGCTTGCCTGGGAAGCCCAAGGACCCAGGGTTCTGTTCCCCAGTACTCATGTAAGCCAGATGCACAAGATGGCACATGCGTCTGGAGTTCCTTTGCAGTGGCTGGATGCCCTGGCAAGTCCAATCTCTATCTGCCTCCTTCTCCCTCTCTGTCTCTCTTTCTCTCTCTCAAATAAATACATAACTAAAGTATTTAAAAACTTTTTAAAAGTCTACATTATTATTTTTACTGATTTCACTTGGTGAATTTGGCTAGAGTAAGCATCAGATGGTATTTTCAAAATAAACTTAAGTGTGTGTGTGTGTGTGTGTGTGTGTGTGTTTTACAGGGGATTGAATCAAGGGCCTGGCACACGTTAGACATGTACTCTACCACTGACTTATTTCCAAAACCCTTTAATTTTAATATTTATTTGGTGAAGAGGTGTCAAACTCATAATCGTCTTGCCTTAACTTCCCAACTAGCCAGATTACAGGAATATACTCTCCATGCCCAGCTCAAAATAAGTATCTTTATGTCAGAATGTTGCTATATGCATATTTATGAATAATAGAATAGAATATAAACTTGTCAAACAAAAATCGGTTTCCTTTTAAAAATAGTAGTGGAACAACTATTACAAAATAAAATTCAGAAAAAAATTATGGCAAAGGCAGCTTCAAGTATCATATGTCTTTTAGAGTGGAAATGATGAAAACTATTTCTGTATAAAATAAGTATAAAATGTAATAATTCTAAATTTCTATTTGGACTTATTGTTGGTTAGGATAATACAACTGACAAAAAAACACCCAAACGTGTTTAAATATTCAACAAGCATTTACTAGCTACACGGGCCATAAACACTTAATTTCTCAACATTGATACACTATGTCTTATTTTTCAGGCACCATAGTCACTACCCGTTCAATATTACTTCTGGATAAAATATCAGCAATTCGATTTCTTGTTGAAGCCAGTGATGGCGGAATTCCTGCCCTAACGGCTCTTACCTTAGTTGAGATAGAAATACAAGATGCAAATAATTATGCCCCTGAGTTTTCAGTGGGACGCTATAATCTTAGCTTGCGCGAAGATGTTCCAACCGGAAGCATCCTCATGACATTTTCCACTATTGACCATGACTGGACTCTTGACAACACACGTGTCGAGTATTCCATCCTCAGTGGCAACTCAAAGAATACCTTCCACGTAGAAATTAATTTAACTCATTCAGAATATCCTCATAAGCAAGTTGGTTCCCTTGTGTTGCGTCACCCTCTGGACAGAGAAACCCACACCAGCCATACCCTTGTCATTCTAGCATCTGACCAAGGCTGCCCTCCATTGAGTGCCACAGCCGTCGTGGCCATACAAGTACTCGATGCCAATGACAACCCGCCCACCTTCAGCAGCCGAGAATACCATGCCCAGGTCAAGGAAAACACCCCTGTCGGAAGCCACGTCACTGTGGTGTCAGCCAGTGACCGAGACGTGGGTTCACATGCGGAAGTCATCTATGGCATCGTTTCTGGAAATGAGAAGGAACATTTTTACTTAGAAGAAAAGACTGGTGTTGTGTATCTGATTAAACCTCTAGATTATGAAGAGATGATAAAATTTGCTTTAACTATCCAAGCTACAGATGAAAACCGACAGCATGCTGCGTTTGCGATCGTGTTTGTCGATGTCTTGGACGACAATGACCATGCACCTCAGTTTATGTCATCTACCTTGAATTGCACTGTTGCTGAAAATCTGCCTGCTTTCTCCACTATATGCTCGGTCAAGGCTTTGGATTTTGATGCGGGTCCTTATGGAGAAGTGACTTATTCTATATTTTCACCCTGTCTGGTCACACATGGAATGCCGCCCTCTCAGAATCTCTTTGTCATTGACCCTTTGATGGGGGATATTAGTGCCAAACAAATACTTGACTATGAAAGTGTTGACAAATACTGTCTCTTGGTTCAGGCTAAAGACAGAGGTGGTTCCATGGCCTCCTTGGTGGTTTGGGTGGAAGTTGAAGGAGTTGATGAATTTGAACCCATCTTCACTCAGGATCAGTATTTTTTCAACCTCCTGGAAAAGAATCAAGGGCGACAGCTGATTGGCAGAGTGGAAGCTTCTGATGCAGATGCTGGAGTGGACGGGGTCATTCTCTACTCCCTTGGAACCTCATCCCCTTTCTTCTCGGTAAACAAAACCAATGGCAATATTTACTGGACGAGGGGTCCTTTCCTAATAAATACCCAGATTAGCAAAGAAGACACCTTTGAGGTGAAGATAATTGCTCACAGCCCCAAACCCAGCTCCAAGTTCACGTCGTGCAGAGTGTTTGTGAACGTGTCTTGGGCCTCCGAGGGAAGCCACTCAGCAGTCTTTGCCCAGAGCTTCTCCGTCAGTCTCGCTGTCTCCTTCTCAGTCTTCCTGTTACTGGCCTGTACTCTGCTCATACTGATTTTCAGACATAAGCACAAAGACCCACTACACAACTATGAGGAGACGAAGACGTCATCACCTCCAGAGGCCAATCTGAAACTGGCCACGGATGCCAGCAAGCTCAAGGAGGCGGAGGAGACCCTGGTGTGCAAGGTGGCCTCGGGGACTGGCGGCCTTGTGCCCACAGAATGGCTGAATTTAATGAGCCTCATGGGGAAGGACGCTGGCTTGTATAGGCTGCCCACCTCCAGTGGCCACTGCTCCGTAGAAGGAGAGACGGCAGAAGACAAGGAAATCCAGAGGATCAACGAGCATCCTTACAGAAAAGACTCGGGCTCCCCGCTGAGTGATCGGGGATCCAGGGTGCCAGACTCGGGCGTCCCCAGGGACTCAGACCAGCTTTCTTGCTTGTCTGAGGAGACAGACCTGATGGCCGGTGCTGAGGCCGCAGAAGGCAGCCGTCCGTTTGAGGAAGGAGAAAGCTGCCATGCCATCTATGCCCCAGATAATACGTCATCCCAGAAGACAGAGGCGACAGCAGATCTCTCGGCTGACGGCCAGAGAGAGCCCCTCACGTCAGATGAGCAGGAAGCAAGATGTGCAGTGCTTTCGACTCAGACTGACTCTGGCGAGCATGCAAAAGGCATCTCCGCCTGGGATTTTCTCCTCGTTTGGGAGCCCAGGTTTCAGCCCCTTGCCCCCGTCTTTAATGATATCGCCAAACTCAAGGACGAACATTCCCAGACTCCTGGCGTTTCGAAAGACACGTCTTTTGTTCACCCACCGCCTCTGATCACAGCAATAGCACAGCCTGGGATTAAGGCTGTTCCACCACGCATGCCAACCTCAGGGCTGGGGCAGCTTCCTCCGAAATTCCCCCGCTCCCCACTGCCCTACCACGGCGGGGCTCTGCCAGAGGCCATGACTCCCAGCTTTTCACCATCTCTGTCCCTACTGACCATGCAGACTCCCACCAGGAGGCCGCCAGTGCCAGATGGAGAGTTATTAGGTTCGCACAGAAGTGTCACATGCCACGAACGGAAGACAGAGGGCGAAGCTGAGCTATAAAGCAATGGCGATGCCA
Source organism: Dipus sagitta (assembly GCA_036346955.1). Lineage (NCBI taxonomy): Eukaryota > Metazoa > Chordata > Mammalia > Rodentia > Dipodidae > Dipus > Dipus sagitta. Next base: position 98,618,772 of record CM070783.1, on the reverse strand, counting down.
CTCCTGTTCACCACCCTCAAGCCGGCCCCTGGGGACTGGATCCAACCACTCTTACCCAGAGCAAGTGACCTCATCTCACCAGGGTTTTGAAAACTCTCCCATTTAAGTTTCTTGATTTTCTTCTAGCCTTAATGAGAAGATATTTCTTCTTTTGGACGTTATGTTTTGTTCTCAGGACTCATATCTGTGTATTGGCCTGGCCTACCTGATTATTTTGTATGATTAGATTTCAAAAGGACACAATGAACTTTATTAACCACCACAAGGTTCGGATAGAAATGAGAGTCCGGAGCGTACCTGTTCATAGGACCTCTGAAAATGCTGCTATCGATAAAACGAAGAAAGATTGACAAGCTAGGAGATGAGGCTGGGATAGAAAGTAACCGCGAGGGAAAATGTGGAGGGACAAGCTTAAGTTTAAAAGTGACAGTTTGGGGGTCTGACACAGAGATGCATTTCTCTCCTTCTCCCTATACCACACCCGGGGGGGGGGGGGCTAGCCACTATTTGAATTTGAAAATGCCTGTAGTTGGAAATACATTGAGAAATCATGAATGAAATATGTTAGAGTTTTAGGCCAATAGGGCGAAACAAGCATTCTTGACTGAATAAGGCAGATCATGTTCTTGACATGGGCAAGGATGGATAGAAGGAATAGTTACATGGATGCCAGAGACACGTTGCCTTGGCCTTCTCTACAAATGATTTTTTTTTTCTTCAGTGTTCTGTCTTGTAAGGCCATAGGTATACACAATTAAAAGATTAATTTATAGAAATGTCTCCATTTTATTTTTTCCACACAGAGGAACTTTGAGAATGAAATAATTTATCCCACTCAATGTCCATTTTAGAAGTTGTGTAGATAAAATTGTGTTATTAGCTAATGATAAATTTCACAGAGTAATTTAGCAGTATATTTTTAAATGAATTTTTTTTTTACATGAGAAATTTCTACTTTAAGAGCTAAGGATGGATACCAGGAACCTGCCTCCCATTAGCGCATGTTCGCACTTAATTTCAGTGGTCATTGCCTGGAGCGGATTGATGACACGGGGCAATCCATTCTGTTCTGCACAGTTCCTGCTTCAAAAACACGGTTGTGTTATCCGGGACTTACATGTACTGTTACTTCTTTCTCTCAGTGAGCCCAAAGGCACATCAGAGATGTTCCTCCCCTTCAGCCAGACGGAGCACATGCTGGTGAGGGTGGCCCGGAGGACATGCCCCTGTGGGAGGTACCACAAGCAGGCTTCAGGATCGCAGTTTAGGAATTCTAATGTGAAAGTTCAAGGGCATCTGGATACTTTTCTTAGTTGTTTGGGTGGGCTTCGTGTTTTCTCTATATTTTATTATTTTTCCTTGTGCCTCATCCATGAAATTAGGTGAAGTAATTTCGTTTCACTTAAAAACATTGCAGGTGCGTTGAGATCTACTTTTGTAGACAAATAGTTTAAAGGCTTCCTGTGCCAATATGCATTACACATTGCCATGTAGCTTTGCGGACTCAAGTTGAAAGCACGTGTATAAAGCCACGTTAGTGAGAGCACAGGACGTGAAGGTTTTTGGACAAGGCTGGAATTCCAGGGAACGTCATTTAGGTGTGGAGCATTTTGATATTACAATACAGGGGCTGGGAAGATGGCTCAGAAGTTCAAGGCACATTTTATTCAAGCCCGCTAGCCTGAGTGTAATCGTCCTCAGCTCCCACATGAAGCGGGATGCAAAGTGGCGTGGCCTGTAATCCCGACGTGCCCGTGGCAAGGAGAGGCAGGGCCGGGAGAATCCAGAAGCTCACGAGAAGAAACATGAGAGACCCCGTTTCAAAGAAAACGCAGGAGAGTTGAAACACCCAGACATACTCCTTTGACCTCCACACGCACACAGTATATCACACATATATGCATACATGCAAATAAATAAAGCAATAATAATAGAAATTAAATATTACAACATAGACTCATGTCTCTCCTTGTCTTCATTACATATGGGGAAGGTATTTCATCACTTTTATTTAAAAATAATTGTAATTGTTTCACTGTTCCAATTATTGTCTCTTCAGCAGGCTGTATTGAACAGAGGGGGGAAAAGCTATGCTATTTTTTTTGCTAACTATATGTGAAAACTTTCATTTTGTAACAGAATTATTTGCGTAAGCATGACCTTTCTGTTGTTTTTAAACAAGTTTTTTTTTTATTCACTTATGCTTTTAAAAGAACACTCCATCTCACCCTTCCCCAAGCTATTTGCCTGTGCTCTATCTCTGTACATGAATTTGGTTTTTTTTTCTAGCTATTTCATAAAAACAGAAGACAAGACATGGTCCAAGCTCCTTACCAATATTTAGCATATCTTTAATTGATGGCTTTATCAATACTGTTTCCAGCACCCTGCCACCATCAAACAAGTGGAGTTGAGGGTACAGATCTGAATATGCTGGTCAAGTGTTAGTAATAAATCATGCGTCCACCCTTTCAACTACAGAGCTTGCTCTTTTTCCTAAGTAAACAATATAGTTTCTACAGTTCTCCTTCACGTTTAATATTAAGTTGCCTCATATGTTCCATGTTACTTAGCTGATCTCGACACTGGCTTTAGCACTCTGGAGGGGGTATAGAACTTGTTAGTGGAAAATCATATTAAGCCCCCAAATTCATAAGCTATAAAATAAAAGACAGTTGTCTCTTGTGGAATTTTGGCTGCCTGAAATTCTGGACTGGCTTGTTGGCAGCCTTAAAAATACTGGTGTAAATCAGTACCAAATGGATATCAAAATTCTTCAGCCCAGTAGTAATCATTGAATTGGCTTCCAAAACAGATTCCTGGGCAAATATAGGGGGAAAATGCTGTATCTTCAGGGATTTGTTCATTTCACTGTTTTTAAAAATAATAAAATGTGTTATCCACTACTGGCAGCCTACAAATGCACATTGAGACCATATTAGACAACCAGCTGGGAAAAGACCTATGATAGGGGTGAAAATTAATTATGAACTTATAGCTATTTCTACCCAAACATTCCAAACCTACACATTACTTTGTTTTCATTTGTCTATGACTTTAAGCTGCAAAGAACATGCCATATCTCAGGGCCTAAGATGATGGGCTACTTCCAAATGATGAAATCCATGGAGTGAGTGTTGCCAATGAGTCTCACACGGTATTATAGATAAGCTGGTTGAATTCCTTTTCACAGCACATTTTGCCTGGGCGCAGAAGTACAGATTCATCTGCTTATGTAAAGAGAGTTAGAATGGAAGATCACTGTGTCTGAAGAGTCCAGGGATCAGCAGTGTCGCAGAAGTTCCTCTTAGGACCCGAAGCAGGTGTGAATTCCTGCCCATTTCAGATGTGGGAGGAGAGGAGGACATAGATAATGAGGGATGGAGGAGAGAACACAGGATTAAACGTGTGAAGGCACAGTGTACGATACAGGCAGAGAAATGCAAGAAAGCAAAAGGGTTAGGACTTACGGGGCTGGAGAGATGGTTTAGCAGTTATAGTGTTTGACTGCAAAGCCTAACAACCCATGTTATATTCCTCAGTCCCCACAGCTAGATGCACAAAGTGACACATGCATCTGGAGCTCATTTGCAATGGCTAGATACCCTGATGTACCCATTGTCTCTCTCTTTCCCTCTCTCTTGTCTCTGTCTTCTCTGCTTGTAAATAAATAAATAAATACATATTTTTTTAAGGGTTAGGACTTAGAAGTTATCCTTACTAATTCACTTTCCCTTTACTGGGTCACCATTTCCAGGAATTTCTTTCTGCCTTCCTTTTGTTTTTAAGATTTTGATTTATTTTTATTTTTTGTCTAAAGAAATATGATTATATGGCGTTTCCTTTTTGTAAACTCTCTTAGTTCATTTTATTATTTATTTACAGAGAGAGAGAGAGAAAGAGAAGAGAATGGGCACACTAGGGTCTCTAGCCACTGCAAACGAACTCCGGATGCATGCGCCCCCTTGTGGCATCTGGCTTAAGTGGGCTTTTAGGCTTCGCAGGCAAATATCTTAATGGCTAAGCCTTGACCTTTGTTTTTTGTTTTTTAAAAAAATTGTGAACTTTACTGTGTGAACGTATTGCATATTGGTTATATTCCCATAGAATTATAGTCTTATGTTCCCTTTCCCCTACCTCCATTCACCTGAGGGACCTCCTCAGTTATCTGTATTCTCTTGGGGGAGGGCGTTGTAAGAGCCACAGGATAGAAAAGAGTGTCCTGAAGCATTGTCCCTTGGAGACTCAGAGACTGACAGGTGCATTCATGACTCCTCCTCCTTTATGATTTTTCAAGTCATAAAACCAAAGCTAGGTGAAAATTAACTAAAATACATCTTACTATTAAAAACATACACTTATTCCTCACCCCCTGCTGTCAGTGAATTTCAGAAGAAGTAGGAAGAATGATTATCATACTCTCCACTCTATAATTTTGTCCATTGTGCCACAGTATTAAATCATTTACTTTGGATATGTAATTAAAATAGATCAGGAGTAGTCGTGATACAATACGGAATTTTAGGACCTAATATCCCCCACTCCCCACACCCCAGGTAGTTAGTCCTTTTTTTGAGAAAAAAAAAAAAAGAGTTCGTGCTTGATTTTGTAGCTATCTCCGTTGGAGAATCTGCTTCTCTTTTTCAGATAGACGCAGATCCTAAGGAGAGAACCTCCCCATCGTACCTCAAAAGGGCCCCTGCTGAAACTAAGAATAATTGGCGAAACAAGCAAGGGTGCTGTTTCCTTGGTGAACCGGGTACCAGCACAAGGGTGAAGGAGATCAACACAGAGAACAATCAACTCCTACCAAATCAGAGATCCAGAGGCCCCCAACACCTCATCACTGAAGCAGACCAAAATTGAACCCAACATGGCTCAGGGAAATTTCGCAGACAAGGGGGCTGAAAGAATGTCAGAGCCACTCGTTGGGTCATGATGTGCAGAGACATTTCTCCTACCTATAACTGTGGGCTAACTACACAATGCATGACCCGTATACCTCAACAAGGAGGGGACAGGGGGAGGACATGGATGAGCCTAACAATGGTACCAAATTGACTGTATTCACTGAGTACAAAATTAATTAATAATAATAAAAGAAACAGTTTAAGACACGAGGCATAGGCAATAGTTTATTCACAAGAATTCAATTTTATTTCAACACTGGTGATGCCAATGAGCCTAGTTCCATCTAGATGAAAGAACAGTGTCTATTAGAAACAGAATTATGGCAATCGGAGGCAGACACGGTGCCAAATGGCTAGAGTATCAAGCTATACCTTTCTCTTATAAACTTAGCACTTGGCTATTTGATGACAATTAGCACATCCTACTGTCTTCATCTACATAGCTTTGTTGATTTCACCCAATGCATTTGCTAAACCAAAACTGCAGAGTGAGTAATGAAAGAGGGAAAGGCATGCCAAATAAATACCAGACACACAAGGGCATCTCTTGAATGAAAAAGCATCATTTTGGTTAGACAACTAAATAAATGGATTTCCTTGTTAGATAGTCAACCCTGAGGGCAAAGGCCTGGGCTTCAGTTGTATTTATGAAGCACAGAGGGTTTTTAGGAATAAATGAGGACATTTGTGACAGGGTGTGCAGGATGCTCTGCCCTGCAGTCCTTAAACCCACTAGGTGACAATTCTGGCAGACCTCTGTGGTTTTAAGCATGCTGTGGGACAGAAAATAAAAGTGTAGTGTCTTAATGATCGAGCCTAAGGAACTAGGTTCACATCAATATTGGGATGCTGGTGTCGGAGGATGCAATGAGTTCGAGGTCAGCCTGGACTACAAAGTGAGTTCCAGGTCAGTCTTCGCTAATGAGACCCTACCTCAATAAACTATGTGTCCTATACATACATACACACGCACATACATACATCCTATTAGAATAGCTTTAAAAAAGCCTAAAGAGCAGATGAAAGATAGCTTGTTTTCTCTCTCCCTCTCCCTTTCTCAAAATGTAAATGTATTTTTTGTGTGTTTTATAAATAAGAGGAACAACCTGTAAGTGGCATTCTTAAGCATATTGTTTGAGACAGTAGCATGACATAACTAAGCAGGTTGACTTAATTTTATTTCAGAGCTTGTAATAAGCCATGGCTCTCCATAGCCAGCAGAGTGGGGTTTTGTCAGAATGAAAGAAGAATCTAGTTTGGCAGGTATGCCTAGATTGTGCATCTCAAAATTTGTTCACATTTAAGGTAAAAAATAAATAAACCAAGAATATCCGAGAAATTTTGAAAGAAGTAAAGCTATGTAGATTATATTCCTGAAAATCTTAAAATGACTAATGAAAAACTACTTGGGGCAATAAAATAGTAAAGATGTAAAATATAAATGATTGTGCAACAATCACATCAATATCCATCTGTCTAAATAAAATCTTGATGAGCAGTGCTATTTATGAAGAAAATGATAATACCTCCTAAAAGACCCTGAGTAAAATAGAATGGGTATGTTTAAGTAGAAAGACTCTGTGCTAGAAAATTTACAATTGTTTCTAAGTAAATTTATAAATTTAATCTGATATAAATACCATTTTCTAGACTTAAATAGCGATTATGCCTTTTATTTGAAAATAAGCAAGAATAGCCGGGCGTGGTGGCACATGCCTTTAATCCCAGTACTCGGGAGGCAGAGGTAGGAGGATCGCTGTGACTTCGAGACCACCCTGAGACTACCTAGTGAATTCCAGCTCAGCCTGAGCTAGAGTGAGACCCTACCTCGAAAAACCAAAAAAAAAAAAAAAAAAAAAAGAAAAGAAAAAGAAAATAAGCAAGAACAGCTATTAAATACTGTAAATATTGATCTTTGTCTGTGTGCATACATGTGCTTAAATCGTTCTAACTTCTTCATGTGACATCTGATGCCTCCATGATTAAAATAGGGTGGTGTTGACCCATGACTAGATGAGATCATGGAACATCAGAGAAAATGCAGGAGAGGATACAAATGCATCCAAGCCTTCCAGCAATGGGACTGTTTCTCGTTGGGTACCAGTGGTACTGCTGAGAAGTACAAAATCTGATTAATTATAATAATTGCTCAAAGACAAATTGCACATCACACACAACCTGATAGCATATGGAAATACAATGTATGAAAAAGGTAGCACATCAACTCAAAAAACAACAACAAAAAAGACTTCTTTGCAACAGGGTTTCTTTACAAAGCCCAGCTGATCTCAAACTCACAATCCCATTGCCTGAGACACCAAACACAGGCATAATAAGAGAACTGAGTGATAAATTTTATTTAAAAATGTTCATCATGGCAAATATTGCTAAACCAATCAGTGTCTGGGAGGGTGGGATCTGTGGCCACATGTCAGTCTCATGGTGAGACAGGCTGGGGCAAGGGTCAAAAGATGGTGAAGCAAGACCAGCTCCTAAAAGGAACATATGCTTTTTACATGAGACACATGCTACTTTCCAATGCTAACCTGAGTACATACCTCATTGGCTAACCCATGAATTCTCCAGGGTGGAGGGCTAATTTATAGAGTTTGCTTACACACCAAGCAAAAGGCAACCACTTCATAGTGTTAGTAACAGATTCTTCCTGTCATCTTTAAAATTAGCTGTTTTAAACTTGTAATGTTGCTTCTTCTTTTTTTTTTTTTGTCAATTGGAATTTGCTATTTATTTTTCTCTCCAGCTAGTACCGTGGAAGTAACTTGCATATTCTTAGAATAAGATTAATTTATTCCTTCAGTTTTCAATACAGACAGATACCAAGAGAAGACAAAATACTTAATGCAGAAATAAAAATAAAAATAAAATTGGCATAATCAATCACTTTTTAAACTAAAAGCAAAGCAATAAAAAAGGCTAAATAGCCATGAGTGGTGGCACGTGTCCAGCACTCAGGAGGCTGAGACAGAAGAATGGCTATGAATTCAAGGTTGGTCTTGATACCTAGTGAGTTCTAGGACAACCTTGGATAGAGTGTGAGATCCTGTCTCAAAAATTAAAAAAATAAAATAAAATAAAAAAGCAAACAAATAAGAAATACAAATATTACTGTAGATATTTGTAAAGTGTAACAATATTATTTAAAAATACAGATGACCAAAGGCCCAATATTAATGAAGACAACATTGGAGATAATAGATAAAATAAAAAGAATAAAGAAGAGAAAATCAAGAAAGAAAAACAAGAAAGGATAATCTTAGAATATAAAGAGATGAAAGAGAATATATTAGAAGCATAGAAATATGTATATACATGTATGGAAATTCGACCTAGAGATAGCTCAGTAAATAGGGGATGAATAATTTAATAAATATGATGCATTAATGAGTTATGGGTATAAAATGGAATTGTATTTGGGTTTCACAATCACAGATGAAAATGAAAATTAAATTGGTAAACTTTGAGGAGAAGATACAGTAGAATACGTTTACGACATCAGAGGTGGAAAGACTTTTTAAACATGATACAAAACACACACAAGTACAAAAAAAGGTTGGCCAAGGGAATTTCTTTAAAGATTAGAACTTGTATTGAAATATCATATAAAGAACATTATTGAAGAATCCCTAACCTAGTGGAAGTCACTGTGATTTCATGAAAAAAAAAAAAAACCCAAAACAGGTTTTATCTATAAGTTTAGGAAAGCGATGAGCATAATGGAAAACAGACAAAGCAGAGCTACAGATAGGGCAGTTTGTGGGATTAACAAGTGTGATTATGCTTAATGAGACATCGTATGGCATGCCCATTGGATTAGAAAAAGTAAGAAAATCTGAGACAGGGCTGAGAAGATGGCTCAGCCTTTAAAGGCACTTACTTGCTAATCCTGGTGGCCTGTGTTTCATTCCCCAGAACCCACATAAAGCCAGATGCACATAGTGGCCCATGAGTATGGAGTTCATTTGTAGTAGCAGGAGGTCCTGACACACCCACACCTCTCTCACAGTCTCTGTCTGCCTCTTTCTCTCTGTCTCTCTCTCTCTAAAATTATATATATATATATATATATATATATATATATATATATATATATGTAAAATCTGAGAATACTGTGTTTACTAACTTCTTACAATGTGTGTTAGATTTTTGACCTGTGACAAAATACCCAAAGAAAACAAGTTCCAGAAGGAAAGGTTCATTTAACTCACAAGTCCAGTGGTTTCAGGCTGTGACAGGAAGGTTCCAGGTTTCTGGGCCTGTAGGGAGGCAGGGCATAGACACAGCCAGGCAGCAGAACAGGCCAGAGCAGCACATCTCACCCTTTCATCTCCCCTGGCCCCCAGACTATGGCATGGTGCTGCCCATATCCAGGACATGTCTTCCTTCTTCAGTTAACCTTCCTGGAAACACACCCACAGTCCACCCACAGGAGTGTTTTCGTATCCTCGGGGTTTTTCAGTCTACTTACATTGATAATCAAGATGAATCATGAACACAATACTTCCGAGAATCACATAGGTTTTGTGCACTGCGAGTTGTTATTTGCAATCATGGGCAGTAATTTGGTAAATATCTTTGTGCTGTTAAAGATACTCTAACATCCTAGTTAATTCCATTTCTAGATGCTTCCTTAAGAGAATTCTCTATCATGCATATGAAGGATGCTTACAGAAACACTTACTGCAGTCCTATGTCCAGAACAGAAACTGGAGACAATATAACTATTCTTCAAAAGAAGTAGTGATTTTTAAAACATGTGGTACATCCATAATGCAATATAGTAAATTGGACTGAATTATGTTTATAGCAACCTAACTAAGTCTGTAAAATATAGGAGAGTAGCATATGCTACACAATATCATTTATACATGGTTCAAAACACGTACAACAATGGGATATAAATTCTTTATCAATAGATGATATGCAGTGTATGTAAAAGATTGGCAAAACTACATTCCTGGGGAACAGTAAACAGGTTCACAGCGGTCCTTACCTTTAAGAAAAGGATGAAAGGTCAAGACTCTTTCTGTGGCTGTAAAATTTTTTTTTCTTTGACAAATCTGAAGCAAGTCTGGCAAAGTACTAAGACTTCAGAGAGGCGTAATGTTGGTGATATTTTAAAATATATGATACTGGTTACACAGAAGAGTACTTTAAGATGCTTGGCTGCATTTAAGTTCACACTCATGTGTCTAACCTAGGAAGAGGGATCTGTCCTTTGGGAGTGCTTTCCTGTACAAAGTGTTGTCGTGGCCCTTGAGCATTCAAGAGCTGCGGAAGGCGTTCTAGACAGTTCGCGTCTATCTTCAGTTTCTGCCAATGGTCTTTTCTTTCACCGTATGAAGCCCTCCTGCAAACGAAGGCGGACACGTGGCTCTGCATGACTAGGGGTGAACCGCAGAACCCGAGAACTGTTGGGTTTTCAAAACACTCATTTTAATATTGAGCAAAAGAGCCCCTTGCTTCTGTGACGAATATGATGTGGCATTTCTGATTGGCAAGTGACCCCAACACAGGGCACAGGGAATGATCATGTCACCGTCCAACTTCATAATGAAGTGGTGTTTCGCTTGTGGCCTTAATTGCAGGCAGTGGAAAGTGAGTTCTTGATTTCCCAAACATGCCTGCATTCTTACTTGCTTATGTAAAAATGGATAAGAGGAGGTATGTCTCCAGAGCAACATGAAGTTTGGAGCTCTGTTTGGCATGAACAGCAATGGGACATTTATTCCATTCTTTGGCTGCTGTCTTCCTCCCGGGAAAGAGCTGAGACTTTGTCTAGTCACTTAGTAGTAACTGAGGTGTGTCCTTTGTGCTAATCTGGCCCTTGTCCCTAAGTTATTTTATCTCAATTCATAACCCTGCTAGTGTAGGGGTTCAGATGGTTCATATGGTCTTACATACCAGATGTGCCAACCCAGTCCAACTGTGGCTGACACTGTGCCCCTAGAGCAAGATAAGGAAGCTGAAAACTGTGGGACACTGTTTTGAACACTGAAAACTATTTTAACAGCATCATGTGACAACCTTGGATGTAGTGCAAAGCAAACCCAGGATTAGAATCCTGTCTGTATAACTCTACATTCCCTTGCTGAAAAGATAAAGGAGGCTAGATAAATGACGCTGCAGTTAAAGACGCTTGCTTGCAAAGCCTGACTGTCTGGGTTGGAGTCCCCATTACCCAAGTAAAGCCAGACCCACACAAAAGAATATGGTGCATGCATCTGGAGTTTGTTTGCAGTGGTAAGAGGCCCTGATGCGTCCATTCGCTCTCTCTCTCTCTCTGTCTGTCTCTCTCTCATAAGTAAAAATATTTTAAAACATAAAATAAAATAAAAATTTAAGGGATTTTTAGCAACAGAGCACAGGACTTCCTTCCTGGAGAGGTAGGTGGACAGAGAATACATGATGTTCTCTATGGCCAAGCTAGCCCTGGTTTTCTCATGAGAACAAAACAAGCCCTAGCCCACAATCAGTGTCTGGCAGGCAGCGGGTTCCCAGTGTACCCGTCAGGCTTCCAAATGCGTAACCAGGCCCTGATGACTATGTCGAGATGTGTAAGGACGAGCTCATCCTAAGCGTCATTTTTGCAGTTCAGCAGGCCAGTCTATGGGCACAGGGAGCTGGCTCCACCTGCCAACGTATGCCTTATTGCAACACTGGGCCTCTAGCATCAATGATTTCCATTCTTTTTTATTATACTTATTTGAGAGAGAGATAAAGAGAGAGAGAGAGAGAGAGAGAGAGAGAATGGCTGCACCAGGGCCTTCAGCCACTGCAAACAAACTCCAGATACATGTGTCACCTTGTGCATCTGGCTTACGTGGGTCCTGGGGAATAGAGCCTGGGTTCTTAGACTTTGCAGGCAAGTGCCTTAATCGCTAAGCCCTCTCTCCAGCCCCAATGATTTCCATTCTATCACTAAGTGTCTCTGTGAGTATATTTTGTCTGTGTCGATGTCGTGGTGAACTGGCTAGCCGACAGTGATTCCTGGTACAGGTGTGGCTTTGGGAGAGGCATACAGAAACTGGCTCTTAGAATGTTGGCTTCAGTGCAAGATGGTGACATTTATTTTATGGCCTTGCACATTAAACAAGACCACAAGTATTTACTTTATGTAAACTCTTCTCTCTGTAACTGCAAATGATGTCAGTCTCTAGACAGCTGGATATAGTGTCCTAGAGATGAGAGGTGGCCCGACTCACCATTTCTTTTAGCACTGCAAAATTATTTCTGTAAACCAAGAATGTACCAAAAGATGTGCAAAGCTAGGTCATGGGGATGCATCTCTAAGAAAGTGTTTATCAAGGGCTGGAGAGATGCCTTGGTGGTTAAAGGTCCTTGTTTGCAAAACCTGAGGGCCTGGGTTCAATTCCCTAGGAGCCACATAAAGCCAGATGCACAGAGTAGCACATGCGTCTGGAGTTCATTTACAGTGGCAAGAGGCCCTGGCACACTCATTCTCTCCCCGACCCCCGTTTGTAAATAAATGGATAACTAAAATATTTTTTAAAAATCGAAAGTGCTTATCAAGCACGTGATTCCTGTAAGGATCCTGAAAGTACCAGAGCCCAGGACTGGATGCCATCCAAACCTCCTTTGTAACCAGGCCCCCAAACTCTGCGGTCTGAGAACCCTTGTTCAGCCTGCTATGATGGTACCTACCTGTAATTCCAACACTTGCGAGACACAGGCAGGAGGATCATACACCTGTAAGGTGGACCTGTTGTACATAGCATATTTCAGGCCAGCCAGGGCACAAAGGACTCTGGCAATGACACTCTATCTTATAAATGAGTAAATAATAAATAAATGCGCATGTGAACGGACTATCCGTTACAAGCGTACAAGCTAAGTGCTATAGAATACATCTGAATTTCGGCCTACTACTTTTGGTGCCCTTGTGCTAGGACCTGTGGGAGGAGATGTCAGTGCGCCTCCCTCTTTTCAGCTCTGGCAACATAACATTTTTTTTTTTTGTCTTTTCATTTCTGTTCTCCTTGAAGAAACAGAAAGACCAGTTGGACCCACACAATGTTAGACAAGTTAGCCTGTTTCGTGATGGCTGATTTGAGATGGTGGCAACGTGACTAGGTTAAGGGACTTTCAGAAAGCTGGGAAAGCGTTGTTTACTCTTCAGGCTTCAGTAGGCACTGAGCCGACTCTTCTGTTCAAAGGGAAACCCAGGTGGTTTGGGATCTGATTAGAGGGATTAAGTTACCCCAGCTGTGTCTGGAATTTGGAGAACTGAGTTGGGGATACCCATCCTCAATACAGTCAGGCACCCTCCAGTAAGTTGAAGGCCCAGATGCAACAGTCTTCCTGATGCTGGGTGCCCTCCTCCTGCCCTGGGATGTGAGAACTTCAACATACAAAAAAACACCACCCTGGCCCCATCTCACATACACATACACACACACACACACACACACACACACACACACACACACTCAGATTCTTTAGTCTTCAGTTCCTGGGTGAGCATTCACCTACCGGCTTCCCTGCTTCTGCACCTGCCAGCTTGGACTGAGACAAGCCATCAATAACTTTCCTGATGTTCCAGTGGCATCCAGACCCCTTATTCAGCTGAATCAATTCCCCTAATAAGTCCTCCTCATACATCTCTCTAAAAATCCCATCAGTCTCTGCTGAGGACCCCAAATCCTTTCTCAGGGGCCAAAACTCATACCTCTAAAGTCCAACTTCATTTACAGAAATCTTCAAAACATGTTCCTCGGCAAACACCCTGCTCATTCTTAAGTTCTAGGTGATACATGATACCATACTAACACTGAGTTACTCAATCAAAGGGGCCAAGACTCCAGTTAACAAAATATACACTTCCTTTAGCCCCATGGAAAAGAACCTCCCATCACCAAGAAAAGATGCACCCCCCCAATAGCCACAGAAACAGTTTGAGTCATCAGATCACCAGCCAAGCTTTCTTCTCCCATTTGAAATTTTCTCACTTTGTGTTGCTTGGTTTAAGGACAAATATGCAAGCTTTAATGAGTTCCAAGTTCAGCCCTTTGAAGATCGGTCCATGGGTTTGTTTTTCATCAACTAGACGAGGTTCTGCTTCACGACTGCATTCTATGACTAGTAATTAATTTGTTTGGGTAAAGACAGACAAGCTGAGCAATCTGGACTGTTGCTGCACAATAGAACTCTCTAGGAAGTTCAGAATCCTTTACATCTACAGAAGCCATGAGCCATCTGGGACCACTGTGAACTAGAGACATAGTGAATGTATCTGAGAAACTACTTTCCAAATTTTTTGAGATTAATGATGTTGGCAATTTAATTCCCCCAGAAATAAAAAAAAAAAATCATTTCAAATAGCAGCAATTGCCACCACCGGTTATTTGAGGGAATAGACAGAGATGATGAGTTAATTTTAGGACACACAATTTCTTTAAGGGGTAGACTACTTGTTAACTATCTTAAGTCATTATCTTGTAGAGATAATAGAATTAATATATGGAATTTTTATTGATTAAAAAGTAGTATAATAAGAGAATGAAACTCTGGCCCCAAACTTGCTTTTTAGTAGCTAAGACTTTGGCCAAATTCCTGATTCCACCCCGAGCTTTCATTGTGCCACAGTAAGATTGAGACATTTGTAATGACAGCCTCATAAGTTGTTAATCCACATAAAATATTTAGAACAGTCCCTTGTGCATCTGAAGTGCTCTATCCATGTGAGCTCTTATCCTCCTTAATGAGGTATTTACCTTCACTTCAGAAGCAGAAACCGCCCAGAATCTGGATGAGCAGTGACAAAAGACTCAAGTCACTTCAGAAGCAGGTGGCTTCAGGAGGGCCTAAGGAAGCTTGACATCTCTTCATGTCAAGTCAGAACAAAGAAAAAAAGAAAAAAAAAAACCCATGTGGTCATTGCCAACTAGTTAATCTGGAGCTTGTCAATAGAATTTTATCACATAAGGTCAAACACAGGCTCTCTTGAGCATAAACCTTCCCAGGAAAGGCATGATCCACCCATCCCTCTCCTTTTATCCAGACCTTATCACCTTAGCCTTAAACCAATTCCCAACACAAACTACAGATGTCCAAATAGAGAGGCAAGAGAAGTTTTCATGGAGCTGCAAATTTTTATGAAGTATTACAAGAAAAAAACAGTTTTGAATATAATCAAAATCTATCAGGAAAGAACATTAGCAAGATATAATGATATCTATGAAAATGTCATAAAGAAATCCATAATTTTGTATATTCACTTAATTCTTTAAAGCTAATTTTGTCACAATTTTAAAACCAGAATTTTGGGCTGGAGAGAAGGCTTAGCAGTTAAGGTGCTTGCCTGCGAAGCCTAAAGACCCAGGTTCGATTCTCCAGGTCCCATGTAAGACAGATGCACATGGTGGTGCATGCGTCCGGAATTCGTTTGCAATGGCTAGAGGCCCAGACATGACCATTCTCTCTCTTTCTCTCTCTCTCTCTCTCCCTCTCTCTATGTCTCTAATAAATAAATAAAAATCAAAACTTTCAAAAAGAAAAAAAAATGTTAAAACCAGAATTTTACAATACTGCTCCAAAGGATTTCAAATAGTTACAATTGAATTTATCTTTTATAAAAGTGACAAAATTTAGAAATGCAATTTTATAAAATGATTTGAAGATTTTGATCTTTAACTTTCTTTCACCTCCAAATTCTATTGCCAAGCCACTTTATTTTAGAAGATAATAAGTATGGTATGTAAGTTAACTGTCATTATAAAGTTGTTAATAGAAGTTATTTGTTATTAGAAGTTGTGAAATAGAAAGCGCTAGAGATCCTGGAGAATAAATCTGATTGATGGTATAATATTTTGTTAGGAAATTCAGAAATGTTTCTTTTTTCCAATCATTACCTTTTTACCTAATTTTTAATTACTTTTACTGGGAACTGTAATATATGAACATACTGCAAACTGGTCATATTCCCTTTGGATTATTGTTTTTTTTATCCTGTCTCCATGGCTTCCATTCCACTGAGGGCCCATTACCTTTTGGATAAAAGACATTTCTATTGGGTGGGTCTTTGGATGCAATTAGTAAACTATGTGTCTGTTCTCCTTCCCCTTTACCTCCAGCCTCCTTTTCTTTTCCCTTCCCACTTTCTTTTCCAAACCAGAAAGCTCCTGGAAGAAGCATTGACAAAGATGAACATCAGGAAACTTGGGTCCTGTTCTCCTGCTGTAACTCTACAACCTTCAACAAGTTGCCCAATCTCTACACAGGTCACACCAATTAGCAATGCAGTAATTTCCAAGATTCGTTCCAATGCTGACATGGTATGATGTTACTGTTTTTAAAAGAACTTGCCATTAGCTTCTCTTTATCAGAGGCAGTACACACTTTTTTTTTTTTTTTTTTTGGTGGCTGGGTTCCTGCATAGTTGCCTCTCAGTCCACTCAGACTCCCATGACTCTTAGACTTAATTGCTATCCTGAATTCCTTGCTAGCCACCACAAGACCTGTCCCTGCCCACCACAATTTTATAGCTTTCTGACAACTGATGTTACCTTCCTGTCGTTTGGATAACTGTGCTCTTGGATTACCATGGCACCTCTCTCACAGATCCTGGTCCAAAACTCTCTGAGCCTTCATACCCATGCTTCTGTAAAAAAGCATAAACAAACATCAGTCTAACCCAACAAGTTCTAAGCGACATCTGTCAGATGAGTAACCTTGAACTAGGTCCTGTAGTACAATCACAACTCTGGAAGCTGTGAGTATAGCTCAGTGGTAGAACACATGCTTAGCATGTTCAAAATTTTATGTGTTTTCTTATTTTTTTTTAGCCGTTCTTGAGGACATGGCCAAGAATACTCAATAGATATGATTCGATGGTTATAACTGAGACGAGAGCTGTTCCCAAGTTCTCGGGAGAAGAATATTCTACTGTTAAATGAGGCACTGTCATTTCCATTTCTGTTTTAATCTGTCACCCTTTAAAGAGAATACTCATAACAGTAGACTTGTGTTACACGATTAAAATGTTGTAAGTCATTTGATATATTGTTCCCAGATGGGAGGTATAAAAGAAGATGTTTTGCCCACAAATGCTCTTCCAAAACAGCAAACAAGTGGGTAGGAAGGAGTGAGTTTGCCAATTCTCTGGATGCATTTATTTTTTTCACTTGCTTGCACAGCAATTCTATATTTTCATATGGTCCCAAAAAGAGATTGACAAATGAATTACTATGTCTCCCTTTAGGCCAGAAGAGACTAAGGAAAGGGGAGATTAGAAGCTTCTAGGAGGAAGAGGCCCATTGGTGGCAGTTAGCCCAGAGATTAGAAGTGTGGCATGAGTGGGACATGTCAGTATAGGGATCTTCCCACATGCTTTTCTGAGCCCTTCTGGTGCCATCCTCTGTCCAGTCCATGGGCTTACTGGTCTGGTTGGCCCTTTGCTTCCTGAGCCCATCACACAGACATCTGGATGGCCAGGTTCTTGTTCGTGGTTTTTTGATGTTCTGCCCACTTGTGTGCCCATCCAAGTGGGACCTTGGTGCAGCTCTCCCATTCCCCTGAGCCTTGCTTCTAGAATCATTTTCAGGGCCTATTGCAGTAAGCGCCTCATTGCTGGGACAAACACCCAACCAGAAGCAGCTTATAGGAGAAAAGGGTTTATTTCAGGCTCACAAAGTCCAGGGGAACACCATCAACTATGGAAGAAGCTGGCTCACTTTCATCTATCCAAGCAGAGAGATACCATCTAACAGCCTGGAAAACTTAACCACCGGAGCTCAAAACTGAACTCCAAAAAGTTTAGGGCTGAACTCAAGATCTACCCCAACCCCCTAAACACACCTCAGGGCTGGGCTTCAAGATCTTGCCTTAGTGACACCTCCTCCAGCCAGGCTGCTGGAGACTCAACTTACAAGCTCAATTCTTTAATTCAAAACACCTGGGTCTATGGGATCGTGCAGAGAAACTCATTCAAACACCTTTCCATCCACGATACATGGAGAAGACAGAGTAAGGCCCTGGTGCGGGCCGTCCTAGGTGAGTATGGGCATGGCCTCCTTGGGCAGGTCACTGACACCAATGCATTGACCCATGGAGAATAAACCTCCTCCTACACATTCAGCTCCCACCCATGTTCCTGCAAGTCATGGCAGAGGAATAAGTAAGAGCAAAAGCAGAGAAGAAGGTCTAACCTGATCGTGAGACACTACATCTAAAACTGTAAAATGTTTGAGTTGTTGATAGGAAGTAACAAAACTAAAGAAGGATTAATTAGTTATTGTTTCCAAAAGCAAACAATGGCTCTGAGAAATGGCCTCACTGATGACTGCTCACCGTGGTTCAGAGACTCAAGAGTATGCAGTAATGGACGTGTCACCCAACCATCTGAGGAAGATGAGTGTCCCTACTGACCGTGCACGATGAACGCCAACAGCTCTCACCACCTGCCAGGTTCTTCATCTTCCATTGACTTGTTCCGAAGTTGGGGTGGGAATTAGATGAATACCTCAGGATTCAGGATAATTAGCAAGAATGGAGAGACAGGGCTGTCAGCAAAACTCACTTGTCATCCTTCTCCTTGATCCATTGCTAACAGCAGTCACCCTACACAATCAGGCACGGTGTAATGATGTTTTCATCAACAGTGGTCTCTCTATGTGATGGTAGGACTGTAGGATAGTAAAGAAGCTCTAATGGAGGTGAAATTCCTATTACCTAGTGGTGTAACCACAGCAAGGTCATAACAACTCACTTCCCTCCTGTTCATGGTGGTGATTTTGTAAATAAATCTACTATCTTGACAACTATAAAAAGGTCATATAAAAACTCACTCACATAAGGGGCGAGAGAGATGCCTCAGTGGTTAAAGGTGCTTTCTCTTCTTGCAAAGCCCAATGGCTTAGGCTCAAGTCCCCAGCACCCACATAAAACCAGATGCACAAAATGATGCATGCATTTGGAGTTTGTTTGCAGTAGCAAGAGGTCTTGGCAACACCCCTCCCCATCTCCTTTCAAATAAATAATAAACACAAAAATTTTAAGCTTACATTATTGTGTACAGTAATACTTGATGATAATAAATAACCAAGTTGCTAATTTCGATACTTTCTATACCATACTTAATCATTGTAGGGTGTATTCTGTATGTGTGTGTAGTAAACTTGTGTTTCTGTTACACAAGCAGCTGTCTTACAATCTTGTGTTTGCTATGTCTCTTGACTGCATCAAGAGGCCACATGGAGTGATTAACCTAGACCATCTAAGTTTGTGTATGTACATCCTGTGATGTCCCACGACAGAATCACCCAATGACACATTCTTTAGAATGTCCCAACATGAAGTGACATATGATTGCATTCCTCTTGCTGGCTCTCCAGGGCCAAGACAGGGACAGAATCCCATGTGGTTCTGAATCCCATGTGGTCCTGAATCCCATGTGGAAGCCAGCTGGGGGGTCCCTGCCATCCTGTAGAGGGAAACAAACCACAAATCAACAGCAGGAGACTTGCATCCAAGGAAGGAGATTCTTCAAATCGTTCCCCGTCCCATTATGGAACCAAATATGTCAAAACCAGATGATTTCATTTGTGCTGGTCTCTTAAGGGAAAGACAAGCAAAAACACATGAACTGGCATGTTCTGTGGGATTTACTGACTCTTCTCTATCAGCCACACGTATGTCTATGACTCCCTTTGAAAAGTCTGTAAACTTCCTCAAAAGTCTAACGGGGGTAATATCAACACGAACCATGAACTTCATCCTTTTAACCCACTAGTTGCTATATAAGGCAACATGCAATATTCTGTACTGAGGATTTTCTTAAACACTGGAACATGTGGAAAAGCCAAGAGTTTTAGATTTAGGACGACTCCAGTTTGCAGGATCTGCTTGCCTGTGTAAAAGCCTGGGACTAATTTTTTTTTTTTTTCTCCATTCTGTTCCTGCCACTGTAGCTATTATCCTGGGCACGCAGGCCTCCTGGTGTATGCGTGTGTGTGTGTGTAAGGGTTGGGGTCCTTTGAGGGATAATTTTCCATCACCATCTTCACCTTCATTCACATCAACCCTTCTAAGGAACTTTAAATGTTAAAGTCAAGGAGATTTTAAAGTGAGCTTAGTTGAGAAGGACACATAGACACAATGTTCAAGGCCAGTGGCTATAGTGAGAATTGACCTCAAAGTGGCAGAAAGCCCACGAGTCACAGAGCACTGGAAACAATGCGGCTCGTTAATGCAAAGCATGGGTCTATGTCAACACTGCAGAGTCAAAGACTCGCTTCCTCCCACTTCTCCTCAGCCGTGAACTGTCAGAGAGACAAGGTCTTCTTGGGATAAAGTTGTTCATTGATGAAAAGGCTACCAGGACCAACGCCACAGAATCTGACCAGAGCCTGCCATCCCCTTATGCCCAAGTTGAGATACTCAGAAAACTGATGGCGACATAGGATTGTGACATTTTGCTTTGGGATTTGGGGAGGGGTATTTTTGCTGATATTTTTTTTATTTGAAGGGGGACAGATAGAGAGATAAATGACACCCCAGAGCCTCTAGCAACTGCAAACTAACTCCAGATGCATAGGCGCCCCTTTCTGCATCTTGCTTTACGTGGCTACTGGGGAATGGAACCCTAGTCATTAGGCTTTGCAGGCAAGCTCCTTAACTACTTATCCATCTCTCCAGCCCCTTATTTTGTTTATTTATTTATTTACTTACTTCCTTATTTTTGAGGCAGGGTCTCACTTTATCTCAGGCTGGACCTGGGCTCATGGCAATTCTCCTACCTCAGCCTCACAAGTGCTAGCATTACACGTGTCAGCCATGATGCCCAATTTCTTTTAACTGACAGATCAAACTGCATATATCTCTTGTGTTCATGTTTTCAAATAAGTGTACCTTGTGAATGTGAATGGCCTAGTTGAAGCTAATCAGCACATGTGTTACCATGCATACTTTCTGGCGATAGTAATTATCATTTTATTTTTATTTATTTATTTGCAAGCAGTGAGAGAGATCAACAGAGAGAGAGAATAGGTGCACCTCTAGCCACTGCAGATGAACTCCAGATGCATGCGTCACTCTATACATCTGGCTTTACGTGGATGCTGGGAAACTGAACCCAGGTTGTTCCGCTTTGTAAACGACAGCCTGAACCACTGAGCGTCTCTCCATCCCCCTCTGCTTTCATTCTTTAATGGATATGGGTATTTCACAGCAAAAGCGAAAGACAACAAACATTGGGTTAAACAAAAATTCACCTATATAGCTTAATTGTTTAGAAAACTTTTGATTTTTCTTATTCTTGTTTTTATCAGTTTCCCTTTATTTACTCTAGATTTAGTCTTCCTACCTTCATTTGCTTAAGAACTTTCTTTTACTAATAGAGGTAGTCAGTGTCTTTCTCTCTTGGCACTGATGTAGCTTTATCTCATAAATTCTATATGTTGCATTTTCATTTTTAGGCAGTTCAAGATACTTAATAATTTTCTCTTTTGACTGCTTCTTAGATGCAGAAGTTACTTGGAAACAGTTTGTTTTCAAATATTTGTCAGATATGTTTTTGTTACTGATTTCGAGTTTAAATTCATCATGATGGCTATATGTGTTATGATTTAAATTTATTAAGTCATTAATTGTTGTTTACTTGATTTTTGCACCCAAAAATATGTTCTAATTTTTGATGTACTATACATACTTGAAAAGGTAAATTGTGTTGGTATTGTATTCTATAACTATCAGATCAATTTAGTTGTTCTTTTAAGATCTCCATGTAGCATGAAAGATTTTCAATTCATTTGTTGTATCAATTAACAAGGGAGAAGCATTAAAATTTTATGTATAATTAGGGACTTATTTATTTTTCTTTTTAGTTCTATAGGTTTTCATTTGGTGTGATTTATATTTTGTTATTCATATTTAGAATTTGACATTGACAAATTACCTCATTAACAATGATGACCTTTATTTTTGATAATGTTCCTAGTCATGAAGACTAGTGTTTTAGGTATTAATATATCCACTCTGGCTTTTTTTAGAGGACAGTGTACATTTTATAGACCCCTCTCCCCCATTGTTGACTTTTAAACTATTTCTGCTGTCATGTTTTTAACATATTTTATTTATTTATTTGAGAGAGAGAGAGAGAAAGAGACAGACAGACAGAGAGAGAGATCGACAGAGGGAGAGAATGGGCATGCCAGGGCCTCCAGCCACTGCAAACAAACACCAGATGAATGCGCCCCCTCGTGCATCTGGCTTGTGTAGGTCCTGGAGAGTCGAACCCAGATCCTTTGGCTTTGCAGGCAAATGCCTTAACCACTAAGCCATCTCTCCAGCCCTCTGATGTCATTTTTTTAGTGACTTTCTTGTATGCAGCATATACTTGGGTGTTGTGAGGATGTTTCAAACCAAAGTTGACAATGCATACTTTGTAGTTGTAGCATTTGGGACATTGATTCAAACGATGAATCTGTCTTCCTGGATGTACCATAGGTACATTTCAGTTTGGGTTTTTTTTCAAGTCTTTCATGGGTTGCTTGGCACCTACCCCATGAATGTGTAGCTCACGGATCAGCCAGAGATATGAGCAGAAATTATATGCAGAATGCTGGGATCCTCCCCTACCGATTTCTGTGAGATTTCCTGTTTACTTTTCATGGGCTATCTTCCTCATTAGGTTTCACCTCTGGTTCTTCAAGCCAGTGAGATGATTTTCTAGCTAGGTTTTAGCCACCCGTCTGGGAACAATTGAAGTCTGTTCTCAGGTTAAAAAAGAAGAAGAAGGAGGAGGAGGAGAAGGAGGGGTTAGGGGGAAGAGGAGAAGAAAACATGAGAAACCCATTGCCAGTGTCTATCCAAGTATAGACCGCTTGCTGTTCAGCATCTGACTGATTTTGTTTGTTTGCATATGCCTTAAAGTAGTTTTATTTTCTCCAGAGTTCATAGTTGTTTCCTTCCTTCCCTCCCTTCTTCCCTCCTTCCCTTTTCTCCCTCTTCTTTTCTCTCCTTCCTTCCTTTTCTCCTTCCTTTTCTTCCTTTCTTCCCTCCCTCCATCCTTTCCTCCTTAACTTCCTTCCTTTCTTTCCTCCCTCTCTTCCCTCTTCTTTTCCCTCCCTCCCTTCCTTCCTTCCTTCCTTCCTTCCTTCCTTCCTTCCTTCCTTCCTTTCTTCCTTCCTTCCTTCTCTCCCTATCTCCCTCCCTTCCCTCTCTTCCCTCTCTTCTTCTTTTCCTGCCATCCCTCCCTTCCTAGCTTCATTTTTTTCTTTCTTCCTGACAGTCCATAGTCCAACCTGACATGAAACAATCCTCCTGCCTTAAACTCTCAAATTGCTGGGATTATAGGCACATAACAACACACCTCACTTTCTTACTTGTTATTGAAATGAACTATTTTCTCATTACCTTAAGCTAGAATTTCATTGCCCTGGCTTGTATTTTTTTATATGTATATTAGCACACAATATCTTACACTTATACTTCCCCATAATTTTTTCTGTATATGTTCACAGTTGAAGTAGATATCCCAGAAGTCTAGGCTTATCTTAACTATGTCAAGTGGTTTAGTACCATGATCAAATGTGAATATCATGTTATAATGGCTCTCCTCCAAATAATTTATCAAATTCATGGGGTCCTGAAAGAACTCTCTTATTTACTAGCTTTTTTTCAAAGAAGAATTTTTTATCTGTCCCCCACGTTTCCCATACTTAAGCATTTTATAAGATAAAACAGTTATTTTACTATACCATGACCAAATTTTGAAAACAGCTTGTGTGGAAACTCATCAAAGGCTTTTTGAAATTCTCAATACACTATATCAACCTTCCCCCCTATTATTATGCTTTCTTATTGCCTTAAGGAATTTAACGTACTTGAGTTAAACAATTCCTTTGAAGAAAAGCCTCATCGTCTATTTTATTTTTAAGAATTTGATAATCGAATCATCTGTTAACTGGTGGTCTGAATAGGAAATGCTCTCCCCGCTCTCTCCACTGCTACCCCAGTCTCATGTACTTTTGATTAAGCCTCATCCAAAATGTCCAGCTGGTAGAGCTTTTGGGGGGCGGAGCCTGGCTTGAAGAGGTGTGTCATTGGGGGCAGACCTTGGAGTTTTATTAGTCTAGCCTTACTAATTAGCTAGCTAGCTCACTTGCTTCTTCCACCCAGCTAATTATGACAAGACGTGATGCCCAGCTTCCTGTCCTGTTTTCCCTACCATGATGAAACTTCTCCTGTGAACCACAACAAGCCCTTTCCTCCCATATGCTGCCCCTGGTCAGGTGTTTGGTCCCAGCAACAAGTAGGAAACTGCTATACTAACTACCACTAAATTCTACATACAGCATCAACTTGTGTGCCATAGGAATGTAGTACAATGATCTAAAATCCTTGAATTCTCCCTGGATTATTTTTAAACCGAGATTATATTTTTAATCTTTTAGTCTTTTGGCTTGAATTATAATTGCAGGTGGAATTTTACTTTCAGGCCACATATCTTTGGTTTCACACTTCAGTTACGTTAACTGTACCATTTGATCTGGGTGGTTTATTTGACGACAATTTAGCTATTGATAGTATCTAATATTTACTGTGATGCACTGCATGCCAGATGGGGTTCTAAATACATGATCTCATGTTGGTCTCCAGTAGCCCTGTAAGTTACCTCTATTTCTATTTACAGAAATAACTATGTTTGGTAACATCCTGGGTATCACCATCTTTTCCAATGCTCCGAACTTCTAGAGGAAAGTTTAGAACCACATATTTTCTTTCTCAGTAAGCCTTCCAAACATAAACTTCATTGACCCATTATTTAAACTGATTCTATAAGAATGAACTAGGTTCTCTTTTGGAAAATGATATTTTTACAAAGCAAGAGGCACTGCCAATATAGGAAATTGGCACCCCGAAAAAGTAGAAACACTGAAGCAGCCAGCATACTGCCATGCTGTGGGATAATAAACGATATTTAATTACTCTCAGACCCTCAGGGACTGTTACTCATGTTTCAATAAGGCAGAGAGGTTTAACAATTTTTTCATGGTTCTTCTGGCTATTCCCTATATATCTCATCTCTGTCTCTTCCTATTTTGCATTATTCTTTTTCTTGTTTATATCATTTAATTTGAAATATTCCCTTGGGTCCCCTTTGCTCTCGAAATATCTTTTATTTTAAAGCCTTGCCTTTATTCTTCCTCTATTATTGTCTTCCTACAAAAATGCAATATGTTTCTGGTTTTTTCTGCATAGCAACTTCTGATTTGTTCTCATTGTTTCTGTTTTTAATGACAAGCTTCCTCCCATGATTGTTTTTCCCCCTCTGCTTCCCTTCAGATTTTTCCTCTGTCCTTTCCTCAGTTAATTCTTCTTTCCATAATTAAAGGGAAGCTGACGGAACCACCCAGGAGTTCATGATCTATCCTGTAGTGCTGGCCTTCCTTGTTCACTTACACTCTTCAGCCACTCAATTTGGCAATGTTCCGAGCTGAAACGGAAAGACTCCAACCACCCCCCCCCCATCCATGACTTCGATCATTTCCTGCTTTTACAAGTGCATGAAATTATCAAATTGATTTTAGGCTAGAATTCTCTGCTCAGCTGGGATAAAAGCGTGACAACTGTGGCCAGAAATGGCCTGCCTTAGTCACAGAGGTTGAACAGCTGGAGCAAAGGCGTATCAGGAGGTTTGCACTGGCAGGGAAAGAGCTCACACTGATGAAAGCAAGGTAATCTGTCTGTTCCGAGGGGCCAGGGATACGGTCTTCTCAATTAATGGAATGAGATGAGCAAGCTCCTTTTGTTTCCCAGTTAGAACTCATTAGTATCTCTGTCAAGGGCATGACCCCAATGACATCACTTCCTCCCACTAGGCTCCACCTCTTAAAGGTTCTACCACATCCTAAAACACATGGAGCTTTGAAGAATATTTCAGATCTAAACTATGAATGTAACTACAATAACCAACAGGGTCTTTTCATCCCCGTCTGCTGAGTTCTTTGCTTTCTCAGCTTGCGTTTTCTCACCACTCTTCCTTCTTTTCATTCAGATTCTAGATTGCAGTTTTCTCTCCTTCTACCCCATTTGGAAGATTTCACAATGACCACTAGAAGAACTAGGATGATGAAAACCTAACTGAAGAAGAAAGGAATCAGTGCATCCATGTGGTCAAATGAAGTATATATTCTATATTTAAACCTCATTGAGTGATTATGCAGGTTCAAGGTGAATTATCTTTTCTGAAGGTTCACATAAATTTGATACAGCCCAAGGAAAGAGGAATTAAAATAAGTAATAATAGTGGAGATTTCTCTGGTGTATAGTCTAGTAGAGTTGAAGGCTAAGAACCTCACACAGGAAAAGGGATGATATTTTTGGCTTTATTTACTCTGTTTCTTTTGTTGTAGTATGAACCACAGTGACCATTATAACCCTCTTTAGGCTCTGAAATGCTCAGGAGTCCAGTAGGCTTCACACTGCTTCTATGTGATGAGAACAAGACTCAACTAGTTTCCAAAGCTCTCTTTTTATCCCGAGCATCCAAGAAATCCTACCAAAAATGCCCTTAGGGTGTTCTGTCTTTTCTTTTTTCCAGTATTCTTATTTACTTTCTCAAAACCTTGGTGTTGAGCTGGAGAGATGGCCTAATGGTTAATGTGCTTGCCTGTGAAGCCTAAGAACCCATGTTTGGTTCTCCAGATCCAGATTAGCCAGAGGTACAAAGGGGAGGAGAGCGCAAGGTCGCACATGCCCAGTAGGTAGTGCAAGCTTCTGGAGTTTGATTTCAATGACTGAGGCCCTGGTGTTCCACTTTCTCTCTCTCTCTCTCTCTTCTCTCTCTCTCTCTCTCTCATAAAATTAAAAAAAACCCTTGTTGTCTGAAAAATCTTTATTTTCATAAAATGTTGACAATCTCTTTTCCCTTCCTATTAGCAATAAACAATTTCCTTATGCACAGTTAGTTTCCACTTGGCCTAGGACATTACTGGAGAGGGATAGGGAAACTTCTAAGATTCTCCCAAGTGAGCCGGACTCAGTCCTATTGCGGAGCATGATGTCATATCCTCATCATCTGCTGCTAACCTTCTGCATTGATATCTCCAGCTGCAGATATTTGCTTGGTCAGCTTTTGGCAGGGTGCATGTGAGGCTGAAGGAGTTAGGCAGAAACGAAGAAGAAAACAACCCAGGAGATATATTCTCTGGCCATCTAATCCCAGTTTTAAAAAATAACCCTTGCTTTGATTGACAGGAGCGTGCAGCTGGATGGCAAGAGGTCTGATGTTTGTGGTCATAATTCTTGGTCCAGTCTTAGTTGATGAAAACTGCCTGTTGGAAATATCTGGTTCTAAAGCGAGTGAATAACAAAGCTGATGTGAAGGTTGATCTTAGACTGTCTCCCTGCCATCCATCCCTCTTCATACTTTATCCTGGAATACGAAGAAGCCAAATGGAGTTAATCTGTCTAAAGAGAAGATCTCTTTATTTTTTTAGTGGCCAATAACAATTTATGTGAAGAAATCTGTTTTCTACCAACCTTAATATCCCAGGAAATGGCTAAGTGAATTGTGTTTTTCAGAGCCAATAACATTCTCCTGGTGATGTTTTTCCAAAAAAAGTCCCACAACTAAGAAAAATATATTGTGAATGTTACTGAAAGTAAACTGGTTTTTAGACAATGAAAACATTTTTTCTTCATTTAAATTAAAACAGAATGTCAGTGTCCTGCTTTCAATTCGTCTCGTCCATGTAGCTGAGGCTGTGCATTCGTCTGGATTTTGCACACTCATTGTCCCTGCTTTAAAGGGGTCAACCTCAATTGCCTCTCACTTGCTCAACTTGTCCAATTTTGTGTCTCTATTTGACCAAAAATTAAACAAGTGCATTGAAATGCCAATAACATGCAGTCAGAAGTGTCCTTTAGAAAAGCCAATTGCCACCCCCCCCCCAGATGACATACTTCCAAGATGTCTTTTCTTTGATAATGAAACAATGCTGTGCTTAGGGATTAGAAAAGACTATTTGGAAGTACAAGGAATACTAAAATGGAAGGAATATCCCTTGCAAACAGAAGCCAGCACCGTGCAGTCACTTCCACTGTGGTGAGTTGGCACAGGTCGTGATTTTCAGAACCACCCTAACAGAGGAGGACAACAGATCAACACATAGTCCATGGGATCCTGTCACCTGATATTGATCATGGCTGAAACGCCTTCAAAACCACACCAATTTGAGATGTGTGAAATAGCATATCGGAAGTAGCTTGATTTTGGAGATAGACGCCAAGCTCCTCATGTTAAACTGAGACCTTATGTTAAAATGTTAGCTTTTGCAATGAGAACAATTTAAGTGTTCTAAATGCCTCAAAACTGGCAACTATATAGGAAATCCCACCCCTCAGAAATGAAGTTGTCAAAGTGTTGTTTGTGTCACCCAACTCCAGTTTGTATAGATATGTTTCATAAGTGTCCCTCAGGTTATAAATATCAGAAACTATTTATTGATAATTATTTAGTACTGATCAACTGATTTAATCAGCATTTACCTGTGATTTTCTTTTGTGGAATAGGTTGCCATTAAAGATACAAGACTTGTTAGCAAGAATTTAATTTACATTAATCTACATACTTCTTAAAGAAATCCATTTTTTCTCTTCTACTAGGAAAAATATATATATATATGTATATATATATTCAATATCACTTTACTTATTTCATATATATATATGAAATGAAGCAAAGAAATGCCAGTTCTCAGTTGGCTTATTCTAAAAAGAAAACCCCAAAGGCCTTTGTATTAAAGGGATTTGCCAGTCTTGGAAATGTAAAGCAATCTAAAAGAATATTTACTCTTTCAGACTTTACTCTGAAAGAAAAAGTATATAAATGACTCTGCAAATCAAAGATGTTATTCTTAATATCCCAGGACATTTTCAATAAGGAAATGATTTTCAATTTTCTATTAAATAGGAATCATAGGAGTGGTGTTTAAATTATGTAAAGTTCTGGATTAGTGGAGTGCAAATTAAAGAAGAATTACAGTAAAACAGAAACAGATTGTACAAGCTGAGTTCTAGAAGCACATCAAAACTTCTGAACACAAAGCAAGATCCAGGAACATGTTTGATTACTAAGTGACTGTGTGGCCAGTGGCTGTTTTGTGAGTTTTGAAGAGGACAAATATGGAATTTCCAGGGTGTCATTTCTCATAAGATGACATATTGAAATGGCTCAATAGTCTTTCCCCAGATGTTTGTTCAAAAGAAAGACAGCTGTCACTACAGGGTAAAAGCATGCAGCTGAGTTTTCATCATAGAAAGAGAAGACTAATGACTACACACGTGATCACATGTATGAGGCTGGCACATAGGATAGCCTACTTCCTTTACCCACAGTGCTTCTGAACCTAAATACATCTAGCATTACGGATCTCACACAGAGAAGAAAGCCATTCTCAAGGCTGGAATGAGCTCAGAGAAAGGATCCAAGATTTATTGAGAGACTGAATACATTGAACACAATTTTCCCATGACCCCTTCAGGACCTCTTCATTTTTATTTTACTAAATATTTTCATTTATTTATTTATTTTCAAGCAGAGAAGGAGAGAGAAAGAGAAGAGACACAGATAGAGAGAATGGGTACCCCAGGGTCTCCAGCCACTGCAACAAACTTCAGATACATGTGCCACCTTGTGCATCTGGCTTACTTGGGTACTGGGGAATTGAACCTGGGTCCTTAGGCTTTGCAGGCAACTGCCTTAACCATTAAGCAATCTCTCCAGCCCCTTTCTTGACTTCTCTATCCTTCCCTTGTGAATTACTGAAGCTCATAACATGTGCTTAAGGGGGAAATGACACACTGGAACTCAGGGCAAGATCTAAATGTAGGGTTAGGGGGAGGGAGTCTTGGAAAGAGAGACTGAAAGGTCTGATTTAGTGGCAACAAAACTATCTGCTTAATATAGTTGAGATATCACCAAAATTGGGCTTGGTACAATTCCTATGAACTAATATGAACTACCCCTCCACCCCCCACCAGGTATAAATAAGCTTTCTGTGGGTAGACAGTTTCCAGAAAGAAAGTAGAGGTCTCGGCTGTCTCACAAACTCAATGACAGTGACTGCTAGAGAACTCAGGAGTATTTCAGTGATCCATTGGCACTCTATATGCCTGAGTGGTCCACAATCCCTTTCCAGAACTCCATAAAGTCAAAAGCACTTTTATATTGAGGCCACTGGGTTTTCCATCTCTCACATTCTCACACGTGTAGAGTCTGGTTTTCCCAGAGATTATATGACACACACTTGCAAAAGACTGAACAAAAGTCTGCGTTCTGCCTGACTCCCATTAAGCCACTCACCAAATAAATGCTTTAAAAGTTAAAACAATGCCATGTCTACAAAATTATCTCTCTTACTTTTTCAACAGCTTAACAGTTTCATGGATGATCTGAAACTCGGGGAAGTTTCAGGGATGACAGCATTTCCAAGACACTCAGTTTCCTCTGTTGGTATTTCACATGTCCATGATTCGATTACTAAAACTAACAAAGTTAACATTGGTATAATTCTGCTAACGAAGATACTGGATTTATTCAGATTTCACAGTGTCCTTAATTAATCCAGATTTATCCAGGTCCAGAATCCCATCCAGGATACTACTTGTGTTCAGTTGTCATGTCTCTTTATTCTTGTCTGATTTGTAACAGTCGAGTCTTTGCATGTCTTACATTATTTCAACATGGAAAGATAGTTGTAGACGTACTTCCAATTTGGGCTTGCCTGATGAGAAACAAACATATCAACTAAAATAGTGTTCACATGAAATTCATTTTATCTTTAACTTCACAATGTATAGTTAGCATAGTTTGCAAAGTCATTAGTTCAGTTCTTTTATCCTCCCCTGTCGTTTTCATTATGTCATGCATTTAGAATATAGCTATAATTATGACAGTTGATGTCCCGTGTTATATTTCCCAATGTTTTTGTTTATTTTCTTTCCATACAATGAATTCACTAATTATTATACACAGTCCTATGGATTCTAATAGTAATAAACCCAACATCATGAATGGCCCTATCAAGAACATCTTCATTACTCTTACATCACTAACCTTGTCCCTAAATAGTCAAGTCTTCCTTCTACTCCAATTCCTGGACATAAATGACACATTTTACCTATGTCTATAGTTTACCCTTTTCAAAACTGTTATATTTTGAACCTGTATTATTATTCTTTTTTTATGAGAGAGAGACAGAATGGGCATGCTGGGGCTTCCAGCCACTGCAAAGGGATTCCAGATGCATGCACCACCTTGTACATCTGGCTTATGTGGGTCCAGGGGAACCAAACATACATCCCTTGGCTTTGTAGGCAAACACATTAGCAGCTAAGCTATTTCTCCAGCCTGGACCTGTGTTCTTTTACTTAGCAAAATCTATTTATGTCATTTCATGAATCGCTTGTCATTTTTAAAGGATAATATTCTGTTGTATGGACGTACCACTGTATACCTGTCCATTCACCCATCAAAACACGTCTTTATTGTTTCCAGATTTGGTCAATTATGAATGAGACCTGCAAAATGTTCACATGTGGGTTTTTGAGTAAACATAAGTTGTCAAAAGCCTTGGGTAAATATGCAACATGGGATTGTCTCATCATACGATGTGTGATTTTTTAACTTCATAGACACTACAAAACTGTTTTCCAAATAAGATGCACATTTCTGTGATCCTGTCACCACTGTATGATATATTATAATCTCTCCAGCACTTGCCATCATTAGTTTCTTTCCTCAAGCTGTAATTACCAAGTACAGCAAATAAACAACCCTTTTAAGCTAGAAAGCGAAAAACATTTAAAGATGCAAAATCCAGACAGCACATTCATATTTTAGGTTGTTGTTTCTGTGGTAGGTAAATATCATTTAATACCTTTTTCTTAGAATACTGCTTTGTAAATTGATTCAGAGGATTTAAAAAAATGAATGTTTAATGCTAACTGTAACTAGACATATAACTAATGGGAAGAAACTGTCTTCTTATCCTTCTATTTTTGGTTCAGCCTCTATGGTTTCTATTTATTTATTTATTTGAGAGAGAGGAGGTAGGAAAGAGAGAGAGAGAGAATGGGCACACCAGGGCCACTAGCTACTGCAAACAAATTGCAGATGCATGCGACGCCATGTGATTCTGGCTTACGTGGGATCTGGGAATCAAACCTGGGTCCTTAGGCTTCACAGGCAAATGTCTTAATCACTAAGCCATCTCTCCAGCCCTCAGCGTCTATGTTTTCAGTTCCTTGTCTTTTGGAGGAGGGGGCCATCATTTTTGGATGGGATCAAAGATTAAACACATCCTTATATGTGACTTCTTTTGACACACTTCTGAGTGGAAAGAAAACCAGCTTCTCAGAAATTCTAGTTGGGGGTGGAGGGGAGGGCGATGTATTGAAATCAGTGTCATGACCAGGAAACCGTCTTTCCCCTCTGTTTACATATCTGCGGAGTAATTTTCACATTCCTTTCATGTGTATCCAAGCATTTTTCTTTTCTCCTGCTTTCATCAAATCATCTCAATATTAGGAAAATGTTGTAACCTATTCTTTCTCTCTCTCTCATTCTCTCTCGTCTTTAAAATATAGCTTCACTCACACCACCTGCTTCTTTCCATCTTCACTTGTTTATCATCATGTGTATTTGTTTCCTCTGCTCCTTGGGGGAAACTATGTGCCAAATCGGATTCGTACAATTCACGTGCTGTTCAATCAGGCTATCGTCTGGTTCTCGTTCATTTTTCCTTCTCTATTTGGACTTCATCTTTCTGTTTTTTTCTTCCTTGTTTTTAAGAGCACCATTTCCCTGGCCAACATGTGATCCCTGTCCACCATGTCAAATAAACTCAACTGACTGCTCTGCTTTCTTCATAGTAACAAAGTCTTCTGCTAGATGTGTACTCCACTCCATATTTTTTTTAAAAAAAATTTTTATTTACTCATTATTTATTTGAGGCAGCTAGAGAGAGAATGGGCATGTCAGGGTTTCCAGCCACTGTAAATGAACTCCAGATGCACGTGCCCCTTGTGCATCTGGCTTACGTGGGTACTAGGGAATCGAACCTGGGTCCTTTGGCTTCACAGGCAAACACCTTAACCACTAAGCCATTTCTCCAGCCCCCCACTCCATATTTTTAGAGGACCCATCTTGGCTGCTTTGCAGAGACTTGGTTGTAGCAGTGCTATAGGGATTAAATTGAAGAATTGGTGTTAAGATTCCATGCTCCATGAACTGACCTGATTTTAATTTTTATTGACTCATTCGGTCCAACACCCTTGATATCACCAGAAAGATTCTCTGTTGGAGGCAGAGACAGGAGAATTGGAAGGTAGCAGGCCAGCCAGCCTGGTTCATGCAGCAACCAAGGACAAAGAGATCCTTATAGACCATACCTTACACACAGTGGAAGGTGAGGACCACCACCCATGGTTGTCCCCTGACTTTCACATACATACAATGGCATGTGGGCACCTGCATACACACACACACACACACACACACACACACACACACAATTTGACTCCAAAGTTTTGAAGGCAGGATTTTCTTTTTCTATTTTTAGTGGGTTTTAGGGACCACACTCCAGCAAACTGGGCTTCTCTGAAGAGTGTGTAGGGAAGATGCAGCTCCCACAGGCCCAGGAACAGCCCCTTTGAAATGACCCACACCACCTCTTTATCGCTTGGTGAAATTTGTTTATAAAAGTTTCACTTTCTTGGCTTTTCTCTTGACACTGAATAGCAAAAAACCAATCCAACAGATGCAGACATTTATCCATCACATGATTCCAATGCCTGGAAAACTGATTACCCCTTGGAAAAGGAGAAGTATTTGCCTTATCAACAGAAATTTGGCGGCAGTTTAATCATGTTCACATTCTCCCTCGGTTTTCTTAGTCTTCTTCCTTTTGGATGGGTTACCGCCCATGGATTTCATAGGCACCAAATGTTTATCAATAATGACATCTTTAATATGATCAGCATTATCCTGCTCACCTATGGTTTTATTTATATTCTTTATATCTACATATATTTTTTTATTAGAAGATTACTGGTTAGTGACCTTGTGAATTTCAGACCTAAGAACATGGTGTGTGACTTTTATTCTTGCATATGTATGTGGCGTGTGTACACACACACATGCGTGTGTAGGTAAAAGCTTGCTATTAGGTATGCTCCTCAATATTTCTCCATTTTATTTACAGCAGCTGGGTCTCTCACTTGCACTCAGAGCTCACAGATTCAGCATCTAATCTAGCTAGCTAGCCTGCCCTGGGGATCCTGTCTCCATCTCCCCAGCCCTAGAATGACAAGAAGGCTTCCACACTCACCCAGCATTTACATGGGTGTTGGAAATCCAAATTCTGCTCCTCCTAATTGTGTGCCAAGTACTTTCTCCATTATGCCATTTCTCAACTCTGTATATTCAGGTTTGGATCTAGCTGTTTTTGATCTAGAAATACATTACTAAAGGATTGTTTTCAGAAGGTTTATACTTGCATGTCTGAGAAAGAAGGATACAAGCTTGCATTCAAACCCAAACTATTTTTCCACATTAGAGGTAGGTCCAGATACCATAGAGGATATCCAACTAGTCCATTATTCTTAAGGAGAAGTCTTTGAAGTAGGATCTGAAAACCTTAAACCATCTCCACTATTTCCCGTAGGTTCCCCACAGGACTGTTTCTTGTGATCTCCTTCCAGACAGTGGTAGGGCTCATCATCAAGAGGGCCCATGGCACCTTGGAATTCAGGTACTTCTTGAACACTGAGTTTTGAGTGTTTCAGCTGTAATTGCAGCCAAATTTAAAGATGACTTTCCAGTGGGATAACTTCTTGTTTCACATGTTTTAGCCACTAGGGATTGATTGTGATCACAAGTGTCAGCTACTAGAATTTCAATTTCCTGAGAGCTATGTTGTAGAGAAGATGAAGCCTTAGAAACTTTTCTTACTTCATTTTCACAAAGTGCTACAACTAGTGTCTTTATTGCATGCATTGGACATTAATATCCTCCTTCCTGTGTAGCCTGTGAATGCTCAGTACAAAAGCTTTCCCCCTAAGATTGAGAATAAAACAAGGATATCTTCTCTCACGACTTCTATTCAGTATCAAACTAACAACCCTATCCAGTGCAATAGGATAAGAAAAAGAAATGACAAAAATGTATGTGGATATAAATCCCCTGTCAGATGAATATATGGACAAGATATTCTCTCCTTCTGTGGGCCGTCTCTTAAATCTTATGGTTATTTCTTTTGCTACAGTGAAGCTTTTTTATTTATTTTCATGCAATCCCACTGGCCAATTCTTGCACTTATTTCCTTTACAAAATGTCCTTGCCATGCCTTCCCCCCAGTAGCTTTCAGAGTTTCAAGTCTTATATTAAGATCTTTAGTCTGTTTTGAGTTGGCTTTTATAGAGAGTGATAGATAGGCATCTACTTTTAGTTTTCTATATTTAAATATCCACTTTTCTAAGTAAGAAAACAATAAATGCTGGAGAAGGGTAACAGAGAAATGGTAAATGTATTCACTGCTTGTAGAAATGTAATTTGTTCTGTCACTATGGAAATCATCATGGAGGTTCAAGTGATTAAAAATAGATCTTCCAATATGATAAATCAAAGAACTAGGACATACAAAACAATTATAGAGCCAAAGAATTCACAACACTTGATTTCATGACTAACTATATTCTACAGCATGGGTGTTGTTTGTCCCCAAGGAGTCAGATGTGGAAATTTGGGTACCAGTCTGGTGATATTAAGTGGTGGAATTTTTAAGAGATGAAGACTCCTGGGAGTTCTATCAGGTGACTAGAGGTGCTTTCTTACTGATTTAAAGACTATTTAAGAATGTCATAGGCTACTAGAACTAAAAAGATTGAGAACAGGGCAGGAGAGATTGCTCAGCATTTATGGTACTTGCTGGTAAAGCCTAATAACCTGGATTCAATTCCCTAGCACTCACATAGAGCCAGATGTACAAAGTGGTACATGCATCTGGAGTTCATTTGCAGTGGCTAGAGGCTCTGGGGTAGCCATCTTCTCCCTCTCTCCCTTGCAGACAAATAAGCACACAGTCTTGGTGGGTAACCAATGGCTGAGAGATCCTCTCAGTGGAAAGAAAGCCATACCTGGAACTGGGAACCAGGTAAGAATCCTATGAAGACAAAGATTATGTTCTCCAATGTCAAGCTCCCACTAGTCTTTGACTAAAAGAGGCACTATATCCATCAAAATCTCCCTAAATTAATAATGGTTATCCTATTTAACCTATGCTGACCTCACTCTCCACTGAAGAATCTGTTTTTCTTTTTCAGAAGGTAGTGAGACCCAAAGAGATAAATCATACCTCAAATTTCAGCCAAGGTCCAGGTGAAACTGCAGAGGAACTGAAGAGATGAGCAAGAGCGCTGCTTCCATGGTGTATCTGACAATCAGCACCAGGGTGAACAAGACAGATGCTGAGGATACCCAACACCTACCAAAGCAGAGATCCAGAGCCTCCTGAGAGGTCATCACTGAAGTAGATTTAAAACACACCCACCAAGGCTCAGGGAATTTTGCAAAAGAGGGTGCACACAGACTGTAAGAGCCACAGATTGGGACATCATACCCAGAAGCATTGCCTGCCCCCAGTAACTGATTGCTGAATACCAGCAATGCCACTGAGGAGGGCCCCCAGTGAATGGCGGCAGGAAGGAGGGAAAAGATGGGATGAACACATGATGTATACATACAAAGTATGTTCTTAATTAAAAAATACATATTTGGGGGGATCTGGGGGACTAGAGAGGTGGCTCAGCAGTTAAGATGATTGCCTGCAAAGTCTGAGGACCCATGTTTGACTCTCCAGATCTCACATAAGCCAGGCACACAAAGGTGAGGCAAGCACAAGATTGCACATGCCCACGAGGTGGCACAAACATCTGGAGTTCAATAGCAGTGGCTGAAGCCCTGGCACACCAATTCTCTCTCTCTCTCTCTGTAAAAAAATTATATATACATTTTTAAATTATAAATATTGAGATACTAATCTAATGGAAGTTTGCTCACATGAACAAATGAACAGTCATTTTTTCCTTATCAAGTGATTCTCTTTATTATTTATTCTCCCAACTGCATAAATGAGTATAATACACTTGTCTAACAATATTGTTTACTGTGTGTGTGTGTGTGTGTGTGTGTGTGGTGTGAGTGCAAGTGCACACATAACACAGTTTGCATGTAGAGGACATTTTTCAAGTGTTTCTTCACCTTCTATCACCTTTGAGACAGGGTCTCTTGTTGTTTGCCATTACTATCACAAGGCTAGCCGCCCTCTGAGCTTCAGATGGATTCTCTTATCCCTTCTCATCTGTAGGAGTGTGGCTAGAATTACAAAGGCTTGCCACAGTGTCTGGCTTTTCTGTGGGTGCTAGAGTTCTGAACATAGGTCTTCATGCTTGTGTGGCAAGTATTTTACCCACTAAACCATATCCCTGGTCCATGATTACCATTTCTGAGTAGCTGCCTTGATTTTCATGAGCACTGGATATATTATTCTCATTTTGCATATAAGGAAAATGAGGGTTGAAGACATGTATTAGTGATTCAAGGTCACATGAATCACAGAACTGACATTGAAATGAAGACATGATTGGTCCTTTACTACATCAGAGGCAGAGAAAGTGGAGGGGTGCTGCCCTCAGCTCATGAGGATGGAGGTTACTCTGCATGTCTGTTTGAGCGGACCACCTTCTAGCAAAACTAGCAAATGGATGGGAGAGCTGATTGTGTGTGCTGTAACCCACAGCTGCCTGAAGTAGTTTAGAAATATTCTGTCTCATTCTGTAGGGGATAGAGGAAAAAAGAAGAGGCTAGTTTATGAGTCTGGGAAGCTATCCTTTTTGCCAACACTCTGAGTCGCAGGCAAGGGAATCCATGCAAAATGAACAAAGACTTTTTGAATATCTAATGTGCCAAAAGAAAGAGGGCAGTGTTGCTATGTCCTGGGACAGCAAACAGACTTCTCCATCCTGAAGATCCTTTCTGGGAATATGCAAGGTCAAAATTCTATTTGTAATGCCTAATCATCATTTTACTTACCCATGCTCTTTCTTGCACATGTAAGTGGAGTTTTCCTAAAGCTACATGATATTTGGTATTGAAATAGATACAAGAATCAGATATGAGAATCTAGCAGTCTTCTGTTAGTCAGATGTTGAAGGATTAAATGTGAAACGTTACCCTGCTCATTAATTTTCTTTTGTTCTGAAAACAATACTTTTCACAAATGTTTTACATTATCATGAAATGAGTTCATTACCATTATAATAATTGAATTAGCATCTATCTTAACTTAAATGTATCAGTTTTAATTTCTGATACAGGTCATCCCCAATAGGCAGATCAGACATAAACAATAGTTTTTGGGGAGTTCAAATATTGTGAGGTGTGGAGCCATGCTTGGATTAAACAGCTTGAGATCCACTGTGTGACTTGAAGATGGTGTGACTGAGGGCCGCAGAGTGGAAGAATTGAGTAACTCCACAGTGCTTTGTTCAAATTCAGTGCCAGGATTTCACACTCCTGAGGTTTCCATGACATGATTCCGTCTCTCGCTTTCACTGGAAGTGAAGGTTTTCTGAATGTGTCCATGTCTGCCTAGCTGAAGCCACCGTATCGAAGGACACGCACTCTCCGGTTTCATGTGCTCATGTCTGATGTCAGTTATAAACGGGGACCGGGACTTGTCACAAGCATTGATGACCTGCACCTCCTTAACACCGATGACCTCTTCCTCCTCTACTACTTCCAGAGTGCTTTAAGCTGACCTTGTTCTCCTCTCTGGAAGCCAACCAATGAAAGCAGGCTTTGCATCCCCATGCTGTTCCCCGGTTGGTTCTCATGAAGCTTTCTCGTACAGCTCTGTTTCTCAACCTGGTTTCTCCATTTTCACCCCTTTGCATGGCACTGTGTTTGCGTGAATTGCGCATTTCTATAAATGAACCCTGGAATGCTGAGCCCATGTCAAGGTTATTTAGAGAACAGAAGGAATGCGTCTTCACGTGAGGAGTGAGAAGAATGGCTCATCCCAGCCTGTTCGCTCATCAGCCAAGAATGTGTTTGCTTTAGGAAGAAAAGATGTCATGGCTGTGAGCGCTCTGAGAGAAAGGCATCCTTTGTCTTCAGCTAGTGCCAAGGAAAATCTGTGCTGAAGTGATTTTAAAACATGTTGTTCAGCTAGCAACAAGATCACCTTCCTTTGAGATAAATACAGGTTTATTTCAATATTGAAACTAATTATTGAACACTTGCAAACATCTTCAAAGGATAACTGATCATCCAATTCACAAAATCACTGCTGAATCAGGAAATATCTCCTGTAGAAGTCTTCTGTATCTTGGCCGCCCTTCCACAGTGCAGTCTACCCCCTGCTCTGGCCATCTCTGATCCCAGAGCTTTGCCACAGCTCTCTGGGCTGTTACCTCAGACCAGAAGCGTCCAACAGGTTCTCTTTTGCCTGTTATCCAGGTATTAGTTCTCATTCACAAATAATAACACTCAGTGTTCTTGATGCACTTATGTAATCATCCCCTTCTGTCTTTCTTTAAGGTTTTGACAGTCTCTCATGAGAACGTTTGATGAAAGGAAACTTTCTTGATGGGTTTGTGGGAGATGATGCCAAAAGAAGTAGAAACACTTCCTTCCACTGGCACATGGAGGATTAGAATTCATTCCCTGTGCATCCCTACTCGAGGTCTCACTCATTTCAACACAAAGTACCACTCTGGAGAGCTATGGTTTGGGGGTGTACCTATAATTCCTGTGTTGGAGACTCCCAAAGCCATGTGCGTGGGATGACATGATGTTAATTGGAGGTGGAGCCTTTAGAAAGTCATACATTAATTGTACAGCACAACAGACTTCATTGTGACATTTTTCTCAATGCATATTATGTATTTTGATTATACTCACCCTCCCATTACTCCCTCTTATTCTTTCTCTCACTTATCCTCATCCTATCTTCTAATAATCAACTGTCAACTCTTGTATCTGCTCTCTACATTTCAGGAAAACTTGCATCACATGTTTTACTCATATGTGAAATCTAGACAGGGCTGTCTGGGTAGAACCAGGAATTCCAGTAAAAAAAAAAAAAAAAAAAAGTGGGATGCACCACCGTCACTCTGTTTGCATAGATTCAGGGAACACAAAGATAAGTCAGGCAGCCTTTTAGGGCTTTACACAGAAATAATCAACTAACTGGTGTTGGAGTAAAAGGGGGACATTAAATCTGGAAGACACACAGGCAAATAACAGCAAAGAATATAGAGACTAG
Source organism: Dipus sagitta (assembly GCA_036346955.1). Classification (NCBI taxonomy): domain Eukaryota; kingdom Metazoa; phylum Chordata; class Mammalia; order Rodentia; family Dipodidae; genus Dipus; species Dipus sagitta. The sequence goes on along the minus strand of CM070783.1, from coordinate 98,578,493 downwards.
GAGATAACAACATACCACCACCCATTCCCAGTCTCCCAACTCCCCTATGATGTAAGCCAAAACCACTGACAGGTGAAATGGGAGAGAAGGAATTCAGAATTCTACTCTCACAAAGGATCATCGAGGGACTGGAGATGGCTCATCACACAGCCTGCTGCCCTGGTTTCAATTCACCAGCACCACATAAAGCCTGTTGCAAAGTGGCTTTGGCATCTATCATCCAAATATGCTTATGAAATAGGTGGTGGAGCCAGGAGAATCCAAAGCTTGTTGGCCATCTAGTCTGAGGGTCTTTGCAGTCTGGCAGTTAATATGCAGCGCAAGAGAGCCTGTATCAAAGAAGGAGGAACACAGACACCTCGAAGTTGTCCTCCTGTCTTCACCCATTCAGTGCAGCATGCACATCCACGCACATATCCACACATACACATGTAAGTGAATTAGTCAATTAGTCAATTAATTAATTTTAAGTGGATCAGTGACCCCATAAAAGAGAAAAACAAGCAGGTGAATTGACTTCAGGACATTTATGAAAGACCTTGACAATACAGTCTCCAAAGTGAATGAAACTGTTAGAAAATTGGAAGGGAAAGTCCAATACAAGGTGGATAAATTCAGAAAAGAAATCGAAACGCTGACAGAACAAACAGGACTTCTGGAAGTGGAATAACCAACCAATCAAATAAAAATCACACCACAGAGTGTGACCAACAAACAAGACCAGACAGAAGAACAAGTTCAGGGATGAAGGACAAAGCCCAGATAATAATAATAATAATAATATAATAATAATAATAAATGTAAAATCAACCCATACAAAGAAAACTTTCAAGACAATCTATTGAATTAATGCTGCAGGCGAAATGGATATTCACCTGCAGCAGAATGCATTTAAATCTATATCTCTTACCCTAGAAAAAGATCAATTCAACTTTAACCTAAAAAAAATGCAGGCTGGAAAATGGCTTAGTGGTTACAGTGCTCACCTGCAAAGCCAAAGGACCCAGGTTCAATTCCCCAGGACCCACGAAAGCCAGATACACAAGTTGGTGCATGAATCTGGAATTCCTTTGCAGTGGCTAGAGTCTCTGACATGCACATTCTCTCTCTCTCTTTCTCTACCACTCTTTCTCTCAAATAAATAAATAAAATTAATAAATAACATAAAATCAGAAATGCTAAGGGTGCTGGAGAAAAAGAGGGAATCCTCTTCCAATTATAGCTATATTCAATAACTTTATGGACATATCTTCCAATAACACAGAAAACAGTACTAAGAATCAACAAATGGGACTACAAGAAATTAAAAAATATATATCTTCACAATAAAGGAAACTATCAGCTGAGTAAACCGAAAGCCTGCAGAATGGGAGAATTGGAGAATGGGAGAAAATCTCTTCTGCCATCCATCAGACAGGGAGTTGATATCTAGAATACATAAAGTTGATATCTAGTATACTGTAAAAATTAAATATCAAAACCCGCAAACTGCAAACCAATAAATGGGCTAATGAAATGAGCAGACAATTCTCAAAAGAGGAAACACAAATGGCCAACAAATATTTTTTAAATGCTCAACATCATTAACCATCACAAAAATGCAAATTAAAACTACTTTGAAACTCCATCTCATCCCGGTCAAACTGGCCATCATCAAGAAAAAAAAATGAAAATGATTAGCTGGGCATGGTGGCACACAACTTCAGTCCCAGAACTTGGAAGGCAGAGGTAGGAGGATTGCTGAGAGTTCAAGGGCAACCTGATAATACAGAGTAAATTCCAGGTCAGCCTGAGCTAGAGCAAGACCCTACTTTGAAAAACAAAAACAAAAGAGAGAGAGATAATGAAAACAGGGCTGCAGAGATGGCTTAGCAGTTAAGGTGCTTGCCTGTGAAACCTAAGGACTCATGTTCAACTCTCCATGTTCCACGTAAGCCAGACGTATAAGGTGACACAGGCGCACAAGGTCACACATGCGCACAAGATGGCACACATATCTGGAGTTCCATTGCTACGGCTGGAGGCTCTAGTGCACCACATCTCTCTCTCTCTCTCTCTCTCTCTCTATTTTGTGTGCTCTGTGTCTCTCTGTCATAAAAAAGAGAGAGAGAGAAATGCTGGCATGGATGTGGGGAAGGAGGAACCCTTATTCACTGTTGGTGGAACTGAAAACTGGTGCAGCCACTATGGAAATCAGTGTGGAGGTTTCTCAAAAACCTAATTGAGCTTATGACCCAGCTGTACCACTTCTGAGTATAAACCTAAATGACTCAATACGCTACCACAGAGATACTTAAACACCCATGTTAATTTCTTCTCTATTCACAATAGCAATGCAATGGAATCAACCCAGATGTCCATCAACAGATGACTGGATAATGAAAATGTGGTACATACACACAATGCAATTTTATTCAGCTGTAAAGCAAAATGAAATTATGAAATTTATAGGAAAATTGACAGAACTGGAAAAAATTTTATTAAGTGAGGTAACCTAGGCCCAGAAAGAGAAAAATTAAATTCTCTCTCATATCTGGATCATAACTTTTAATGCTGCCAGGAGTATAACCAGGTTGATGTGAGAGCGGATACAAGCTATGAAACTGGGTAAGTGAAAGGAAAGGGGAGCAAGAGATGTTGAGAAAGGGCGGGGTGGGCCAAAGGACCCTTGTAACATGAAAATGGATGCAAAGGTATGGTGGAGAGAGAACAGAGAAGAAAGAAAGGAAACAAAATATTTGCTTGAAAGAAAAAATGTCCTAATGAAACTAAATTCTTTGTATACTAATAATTCCTTAACAAGATCCTGGCTTGGTGACATACACCTTTAATCCTAGCACCGGGGAGGCCAAAATAGGAGGATTGCTGTGAGTTTGAGGCCAGCCTGAGACTACATAGTGAATGCTGGGTCTGCCTGGGCTAGAGCGAGACCCTACCTCAATAAATAAATGAATAAATAATCCTTAACAAAAAGGAAAAATAAATTTAAAAATAAGAGTCACCATTAATCCACAAGCTGAACAATAATGAAATACTCAGAGCATCTTGGCTCTGCCTCCAAACTACCAGAACAATGAGCTTAGGAAAACGTCACTCCGAGGATCACAGCTGCAATATGTTGACTGGTCGTGCAGTCAAGCAAAGTGAGGGGGTTGGGTGGCTGCAACAATACGCTGCCGGACAGAGCCAACATGCCCCTCCACGCTCTTTGTTTCCCACCAGACTTTCCAAAGGGTATTAGTACTGTAAACATTCAACTAATGAAACAAAATAGGGAGAGTAGATACTTACATGGTGATTCTTGTTGGTGGTGGTGGTTGTGTGTGTGTGTGTGTGTGTGTGTGTGTGGCATATGCACATGTATATGCCAATGTGGTGCCCGTGCTCTGCCCTGAGTTCACTCCCCTGGACAGAGTAGAGAATCCCGTGTCTCCGTTGGTCTTCTACCCATTCTTATTTGAGCAGAAGTCTCCTGCTGATTCCAGAACTTTCTGGCTTTTCATGAACCCCAGCCATTCTCAGGTCTCTGCTCCCTGTATTGGGGTCACAGAGGCAGGTGACCACACCCAGCTACTCCTGTGGGTACTGGGCATTGAACTTCAGTGATCTTGCAGGTCTTCCCAGGCTCCCATGCTTACACAGGAAGTGCTCCTGACTGCTAAGCCATCTGTCTAGCCTTGTTCACATGTTTTATTTTTTAACCATTTCCATACCATTGAGCAGTGGACAGAGTAAGCAGCAAGCAAGTTGAACACATAGAACATTTCAAGGCAATTGATAAATGTATGATGAATGTGGTCTCTGTATTCCAGTGGGTGTGGCAACCGTGGCTAGAAGAGCCACGTGGGGGACTGAAGTGCCCTATACAGAGCTGCTGTTGTAGATCAGAAAAGTAGAGACAACTGACTCCATTTCAAATCCAGTTTTTATTTGTTGTAACAGTATTGTCGTGCTGTTCTGAAACCCAAACTTTACTCTAAACGTTTAATACTCAAAGAGCTCTGAGAACAACAAAGCCCCCAGGGCATCTCTTAATGACCAGTGATCCATTCTATAGGCAACTTCACGAAAGCCAGAGGACGCTGCTAATGAGTCAAACGCTGCTGATGGAAAATGTGACCCTCAACACATTGGGTGTGGCTTCTGGGCCATTGAAGGTGAGGAAGAGAGGAATGTGGATCACTTTCCATAATCCTGCCTTGTCACCCCTGCACAGCTAAGGACTGGGACCCCAAAGTGACATAGGAGTACCCACCCTGCACCCTCTAAGGATCTTCCGCATCTCTCTTCCATAAATTGACTTCTAATTCTCTTTATCACTTTATTTAAAGTTTGTTGAGATGAAGGGCCACATAGTCCAGACTGACCTTGAACTTGCCATATATCCTTGAAATCTTGATTCTCCTTCCTCTACCTCCTATGTGCTGGGGTTACACGTGTGTCCCATCAAGCTAGGCTTTTAATTTTCCTTATCTTTTACTGGGGCAAAAGAAGTTAATACCAAACAGTTTGATAATCCTGATAGTACAGGCAAAATAGCTTTGTGCTCCCCCCTCCCCCCGCCCCACGTGCACTTTTGAAGAAAGCACCTTTTGTGTATTTTTCTTCAAAATTATCCTATGCTCTATTCACAAGGAATTACACATGATTTGAGACTCCATTGTATGACTTGGGGTGGGAAAAGCTGGCAACTGAAGCATAAAACACCACATTTTTGCAATTATCTCTCTTCTGCACTCCCCCTCGTGTTTCCCAGCGAAGAGGCAGCGCTGTGGGCCGGGCGTCCGTGCAGGGAACTTGGCAGTTTCATGGTGTAGATGCGCTGATTATGAAAGGTAGTAAGAACACCAGTGGCAGATCTCTTTTTTTTTTTTCACAAAAATACAGCTGTTTACTGTTGATGTTAATGCTACTTAAGTCTATAAAATATTTTATTCAGACTATAAATAGTTTTGCTCCAATTAGCTCTGAAGCTAAGTCCCATTATGTTTGTGCTCTCAAAAGGGAATGTGGAAGTAGGAATGAAAATGATGAGACCTGCGTCACCTCACGGGAAGAATTAACTGTATCGTGAACCTATGGGCTTTCTCTTCTCTCTCTTTCTTCCTTCTTTCCTTCTTTCCCTCCCTGCCTCCTTTCCTTTTTTTTCTTTCTTTCTCATTTCAATACATGGAAAAACAGAAGGGGTTTTTATAATACGAAATGTATCCAATCGTCTTTGCTAAGCTTGAATAGAATTGGTTAAGTATTAAAGAATTTATCAACAAATGAAAATAGCACAGAACATGTGCTGGTTTTTAATTAAAATCTCCAAAAAGATTAATAAACACCAAATGTTGAGGTCTCAATGGCGTCAGGCATTAGCACAAACTTGGGAATACTCTGGTGCACAGACATAAGAGTTTTCTGTTGTGTGTGTGTGTGTGAGTGTGTGTGTGTGTGTGTGTGTACGTGTTTCATGTTTACTCATTAGTGCCTCACTTGTGTGAGGGACCTATATCACATAATGGCCATGGTTCTGGTGTGTGCAGATATCTACACTTACAAGTCTTCTGGAGGCATGGATTGAAAGGACAGTCGCCATCTAACCTTGTTTTCAAGGGGACAATGATTTTACGTGCTTCTGGGGGCAGAACTGAGCTCAACAAAACCTGTAAGCTGGGCTCAGGATCTTGGTGTCAGGTATAAGTCCTTGCTAGAAGCAAAAGGATAGGGTCTACATCCAGAAATGGTGGAGAATAAAGGAGTCAAAGAGACAAACAGGAACTTTAGACAAGAATGAAAGACAGAAGCCAGTGTAGGGGATGAAGGTGAGAAACAGCGGGTCAAAGATTGGTACTAATTATCAGTTGAGACTAAGCCAAGAGTCAGAAAGCACAGAAACTGGATGCAGTTAAAAACTAGAACAGCACAGACAAGGATGGATTATTACTGTCTTTGCTCATCTGTGCTGTTATAACAAAATGCCTGACGCTGAGTAATTTATAAAGAGCAGATGACATGTGGAGGCCGGGCCATCCATGTTCAAGAGCTGACACCTGGTGTCAGGTAAGGGCTATCTTGCTACTATGTTCTCACATGGTGGAAGGTAGAAGGGTGAACACGGGAGTGAACTCTTTCTGCAGCCTCTTTTTTTTTTTTATAAAGGCATTAATCTTTTCATAAGGATGGAGCCACCATGATTTAATCACTTCCCAGAAGGCCCCACCTCTTAACACTATCACAAAGAAGATTACATATGAACATGACTTTTAGAGGGGACACACAGAAGCAAATAGCAATGATGCAGGCTTTGGGGTGACAACTGTAAATGACATGAGAGATGCATGAAGGAAACGATAGGAGAAATGCTGTGACCCTAGATGAGCCTCAAAGGTCTCTGAATGTCTCAGGCTAGAACCAAAGACCTAGTAGGAAAAGGTATACAGAAAGACTCTGCTCTGAAGGTGCAGCCTGGTCCATCCTTAGCTGAGAAGACTTCTAAAATAGGGACAAAGCACGGCCCATTTACCAAACTCTGACAGTTTTGTGTGGAAGGCAGTTGATTTAGCTTCTATAATCTTCTCTCTCTCTACCTCTCCCCACCCCCTCTCTTTCCTGTTTATTTTCAGTGCTGAGAATAATCAAACCCAGGGCCTCATGGGTGCTATGCAATCTCTACAGAGCGCTAATTCCCCAGCCCTTCTGTGATTTCAGAAAGTTCTGACAAAATATTTACCCAAGTAGATTTAGCCATCTTAAATTGTCCTACGATTTCCTCAATGAGCTGTCACACTCTAACCAAGCCAGATTGGATGCTAAGCCCATTTCAATGCACTAGACATAATTTTGAGCCATTTCTTGGAAGGAATGAAAACATATGCTATTGTACATCTTTGGAGAGCAAATTCCATAATAATCCTCCTTGTCCTCTCTTTTCCTATAGGAATTCTGCTCCCTGGAGCTGCTCTCATCTCCTCACCTGGTCCTCTCTCCTTACAATCCTTGCCCTGTTCCACCTTTGATTCTTCTGCCTCTTGCCTTAGCATTGGCTCTTGGTCTCTTCTCCTGTGGCACCATTTGGTCTTTCTAGCTTTGGTTTTCTCCACATCTTCTCTCTCTCTCTTTAGACAAGCAAACTTCAGGTTCCTAATGTGACAATGTACTTCTTCTCTTTGGAGGGCAAGAGCAAGAAATGATTCTAAGTATAGGGTGACTTGGAGTTACAGTCAGGTGATTTCCCAGTAAACTCATCATAAGTTTACAGTACTGTGAGCAACACAGCAACACCTTAGTTTGGTAACACAAGCAGTGCTAGTCGTTCCACACCACGATCATTTACTTGACAGGGAGCCCAGCATCACAGCCCAGGAAAAGATCCAACGTAACATCCACCTTCTACAGAGTGAAATTCGACAAAATATCATACATAGACCACTCTAAGTTGGAGACTGTACTTGAAATTAACTTTTCCCAGTCACACAAGGAGTGCAAATCATTGCTTGGAGTTTCTTGCTCAGCGTGTTACATATTTGAGTCACGCTTTCTCAATGTAGATAGTAGAGTGGAATACAAAGAAGTCTGGGCCTAGCTGGGGCTCTGTGACTTGGAGTCCCAGTTCAGCCACTAAAATGATTGATACACTCTTTGTGCAGCATGATGACTTGGGATGGACAAAAGCGTTTATCATAGCCAGTGCTTGTGTGATGTGTGATAAATTACAAAGCACATTTCACATTTACCACCTCATTCACTGCACGCAGTCTGTGAGGTATTAGGGTACTTATCTAGCAGATGATGGTATCAACGGGGTTAGGTAATTTGTTCAACAAGATAAGCTCATGTGCTTAGCAAGTGTTGAAGGCCATAGAAAAACATATATTTTTGATATAGAGGCAATGAAATTTTGTGCACAAGATTTGATGATCCAAATCATCTGAGTTTTTTTTTTTTTTATTTATCTACCAAGAGAGAGAGAGAAATAAATTCAAACCTCTAGTGGCTTGAGGCTTAAGATCAACTGGATATTTTAACTCTTTATAAAACCTCATTCCCATCTATTAACTGTATTAGCATGGAGGTCAACATTCCTTTTAATTCAATTTTTTTTGTCTTTTGTATAAATTGAGCTTATAGACATGAAGCTGCCACTAGAAAATCAATATGCTGATCCAGTAGTTTAAAAAATATCCTTGCTGGGCCTGGAGAGATGGTTTAGTGGTTAAGACACTTGCCTGCAAGGACTAATTACCCAGATTTGATTCCCCAGTACCCACATAAGCCAGGTGGGACATGCGTCTCGAGTTTGTTTGCAGTGGGTAGAGGCCCAGGCATGTCCATTCTCCCTCTCTCTCTCTCCTCTCTCTCTCTCCCCCTGTCATAAATAAATAAATAAATAAATAAATAAATAAATAAATTTTTTAAATATGTGCTTGTCCAAGAGTCCCTTAGGGAGCTTGTTAGAATGAAAATTGCCAGGCTTTTGTCCCAGACATACAGGTGGTCTGGAGCTGGGGGTCCCAGTGACTGGTATGCAAATGGCCCAAGACCACATATGTTAAAAAAAAAAAGTGCTGCTCTCGTTCACAGTCCTGTATGTCCATAGGAGATGAGTTATCTTGAGATAGTAAAAAGAAGACTTTTTTCATAAGGTGCTTTGAGAGATAAAAATTCATATTATAGACTATCTAATGCTGGTCCTGACATGATGCTGGAAACCAGGCACTCCCTCTAATAGACCATTTTCTTTTAGAGAAAATATTAAGCTTTCATGTTCTTGAAATAGGTGATGGAGAGGAAGAAAAGCATTCAGAGTTCAGGGACTTCCTTAGGCAGATGTTGAGGTGAAGGGATCCCTCCTCCAAAAAAGAACAGTGAAATAAGTCACAGAAAGGGAAAAGAGACAGAAGCAAGGGCAAGCAAGGTTTGCAGCAGGCCTCAACCTGGGCTCATGCTCACCTGGGGGAAATCTAAAATGATGACTGTTTGGTTCCACCCCTCATGAGAATGATGTCATTGGGCTGCATACAGCCTGAGCATCAGGAGTCTTAAAAACGTTCCAGATGAGTCTAATGTGTGGCCAAGGGTAAGAATCCCTCGCTGCTCTGTAGCTTTGCCCCCTGATAGCTCTGTTCAGCAGGAAAGATGGAAGTTTGCACAGGAGTGGACTCTGCGATTGTGTCCACTGGCTATAGACGACACTACAAACATCACTTTTTTGTGTGTGGCTGTACCCTCTGGGAACTTAAATGGAATCAATGTGACCAGAATGTAAGTTTTTTGTTTTTTTTTTAAAGAACAGCATTTTGCCCAAAACTGGTTTCTGACAGCAAAGTTGCAAATTCAGTAGGTCCAGATACCAGTGGCTTTGACTGCGAGTGCTCTGCTGTTTAATGTGTGTGTAAAAGTTTATGGTTTATTAAAATGTGAACTCACCAGGGCCTCCTGCCCCACAACTGTAGTCTTTAACGGCATGTGGGCAGTCCGATTAGAGGACAGCAGACAGTTTTTCTTTTGTGTATTGTGGGAACTGGGTTTGTGAGTTTTCATGATTTCCATATACGTAAAATCTTAGCCATAATGCTGTACTTCCATTAAATTAGTGGATTAAGGTTGTGTGCTCTGGTATGACTGCCAGCACCAAGTCTCCACGCTGGTGAAGCCTTGCTGCCTGACACTGACCTATAAAATGTGTTATAATGATCAGAAATAAGGGAAAAGAATGAAAAATAAAACCAGCCACAAAGGCATTTCAAAATGAGGTAAGATTTGGAGTGGTTTTGGCACATGTCATCAAGTTGAATCCAGGAGTCAGCCTTTCCTCCTTCTTCTTTTTTCTTTTTTAAAGAGAGTTGCAAGTACAAACTCTAATAGTGATATGGACAAAGACTGAAGAGGGTGATTCCATAGCAAAATGAGCTCAGAGAATACATGCTTGGTACCTTGTGTGTCCTATAAGCCAGCAGAATTGTTTGGCCTGTGTCTTCAATAGCATGTTGTCATTATAGAAAGATGTCTGGGATAGCATTCAGCACCCACCACAATAAAACACCTAATTTCCACATGCTTGGCAGCCATTTAATGACCAAATATAATCTCCTCAACATTTTCCCGAGGAACAAGCTTACATACTCTGAATTCATCAATTAAATGAAATATCCTAACCACCACCTCCCACCAAACCAGACCTCAGGCCACCTGCTGAGGAGATGCCTAGTTCAAGTCCAGAAACCATCTCTGCGACTTGCATCTCCCACAAACGTTCCTTTCTTGTTTTGTCTGGTGCAGTGGTTAAGTTTCTTCAGCGTTGGAATCGGGTAAAGATAGGTTTGACTCTAAGCTCTGTTTGTTTTCTACTGGCTATGTGACTTAGTAAGCTACCTAACCTCTTCGGGAATCAGTTTGCCAACTTATAAAGCAGTAGCAATAACACCTACTGCTCTTGCACACCGGTTTTGAACAGTCCAAGTGAGGAGATGAACATGAAGAGCTCAATCAAGCACTTGGTGCACAGGAGCCCTGGCCCGGACATAGCCGACTGGTCACAGAATCACAGCTTACATTTGCTTTCTAATAGGTGTTGGATACACGGAACAAGAAAAATAAAGCTAGATTTTACAGGTTTCTTTTAAACTTGGTAGCTGTTCCATTCTTTCTTTAGGCCATTGTGTTCATTGCAAGGATCCCTAAGAAGTCCCCTGAAAACTAATATTAAGATCGGTTGTGCATTTTACTAGTCTCCTATCATTAGTTTGAGTAGAATGGATATTTATAAGCATTTTTTTTTGTTGGGTGCCCAGATTTGGAGCCTTATCCATGGCTGAGAAGCCTTTCATTGCACAGGTCTTGGTCAGAAACCAAGTGTCGCCTCTCAGGAACCCTGGAGGCCCTTGTTCTCCCAGGCCCCCCACAAATGGCAAGACCCTAAACTCAGCTCCACGGGTGATCGTCATGGGACCCTAGGGTCTGGACTAAGTGTTACATAGGGAGAAGAGAGCATGTGCTACACCTTCCGAGACCAGGTGGAAGGGATCTAGTCTCTGCCGTCTTCAGAGTCCAGAGTCCGGTGATTCAGGAAGTACCGGTCACCAGCATTGATCCAAGAAAGTAAAGTGTGACCTCTTGCATACTAGCTTCCTTGGGTCTCTGCCCAGTTCCTACCTGGTGCTCCAGACTTTTGATTGCATCTGTAATCTGTAGTAACTTCCTTTCCTTCTTAAGTTGCTCAGAGTTACTGGTAACTTTTTTTTGTCCAACCAAAAACTTGGACCACCATAGTGAAGATGGTAGAACACTTTGTGAAGGTTGGATAGGAACTTTCACACCTTTCAAATTAGTCAGTGACTACACACTCATTTATTAACAGTATTAATTGCACACTCATTTGGTAACAGTAGTTGGAGTTCCCTGAGAAGTGTGTCTGCCAATGAGCATCAGGGAAACAGCAACCGACACACAATAGATACGACGGTTGTTAGTTTTTGTATTTCACAAGCCTCCCCCCCCCCCCGCCGCGATGCCCAGCACAGAAGAGGCACTAAATAAATATTGTTGTTGAATGAGTAACTGAAGAGAATGTGATGGCTGAAATTAACAACTCTGGAGATGAGTCTGACACTAGCTGAGGTATACAAAAAGACTGTTAGCTGGAAGAAAGATGAGTCGAAAATTTTCAGACTTTAGCAGCTGCAGTGAAATACAAGCTTGTGGTTTATATCCTTGTGAAACTTACCATCTAGCTGAGAGGAGACTGACATCCCAGAACAATCTGAGAAGAATAAAAACCAGAATTATATATAAATATGGGGTAACTGGGAGAAAGTGACAGAAGAATGTACGTGCTGTGTATGTCTGACATTCCACATTTGGTGTTTGTCTGTCAAATTATCCCTCATTTGCCAAGAATAAAGATGTGGGCAAGAAATAATCCAGAACAGAATGCCCATGTTCCCATTATACTAGTTTTCAGTGATGTCAGCTGAAGCATTCATTGTCTGGGATCTGTGTACCAACCCAACCATAATGCCAGGTTTGTCTGAGGCAAAATTGAGATTTGGTTCAGAAATTGATATTGTGTTCTCAAATTATAGAAGAGGCAAAACTAGAAGTCCTGTTTAGTTGACATCCTTGATGGCAGCCAGCCTCCCTGAGAACATTGTCACACCAAGGGCTCCTCTGTCTCTTTGTGAACCAGCCACACTCAGATTAGGATGGTATCCAGAGGATTGCAAAAAGTGGTTGGGAAATCAGAGGTGATAATGAAATACCCTGGGGCTGTTATCACCTCACAGAAATAAGAGATCTGTCTTTCTGAGAGCCTGGGAAATAAACACCCTATTCTCACTCTCCCCTGCAAGTAATTGAATGAATCACCTCAACCAGCAACCAGAGGGGTAAAAAAAAAAAAAAAAAGGCTCTTTAGGGACATCCAGGGGCAGCAAGGTAGAATAAGTGGTAAATTACATTAGAGGGGGGAAAGTAACATGACCTAGGACACTACAGAACAGTGATGTTCAAAGTAATGTACTCTTTGCCTGGGTTGGAGGGATTGTAGGGTGCTCCTGAGCATATCTACTTGGCCAGGGCAGCTTTGAGAAAATCGGGTTCTAGATCCACATGCTGCCTTTGTGATTTTTTTTCCCTTTAAATAGTGACCTGCCAGAGAAAGCAGATGTTTATTTTCGTTCACCGCCATGGATGCTTCATTCCATGATCAAATGTCCTTGTTACTTTGGGGCCTGTGGTGAGGCCAAGCATTATGGTGGCAGCAAAGCCCTTACCTAATGGCCAATGTGTGAAAATCAGGAAAAGAAGGTGATGAGGGTCTCATGGCCCCCTTCAAGGACATGCCCGCCCCCATGATTGGAAGATCATCCATACTACTTGTTTTCAACTTCTCTCCGTGTGTGTGTGTGTGTGTGTGTGAGAGAGAGAGGGAGAGAGAGAGAGAGTGAGAGAGAGGAGAGAGCAGTGTATGTGGAGGGATGTGTGTAATGTAGTGTGGTGTGTGTGTGTGTGTGTGTGTGTGTGTGTGTGTGTGGTATATGTGATGTATGTACCTGTATGTGCCCATGAGAAGTTCATGCACTTGCCTTTGGTTGGGGAGGGGGCATGCATGTCGGGTGTCTAGTTCCATCACTCTCTGGTCATTCTTATTTGATCTGGTGTCTCTTACTAATCCTGAAGCTTGCCCCTTTTCTTTGAGAGTTCTGATGATTCTGGGGGTCTCTGTTCCCTTTTACAGACTAGAGTTACAAATGTATGTGGCCCCACCCACTTGTCATGTGGGTGCTGGGAATCCAACTCCAGCAGTTGCTCAGACCTCCTCAGGCTTGATGCTTGAAGGACAGGTACTCCTGACCACTGTGCCATCTCTCCAGCCCCCTACTTCCCTTTTATGAATGCTTTGATTGACCTTTATAGAAAGTTATATTCACTCCATCTAAAAAAACAAGAGGGATAGGTCTTATCTATATTGATGTATTATCCTGAAATATTAAAAGTCTTGAAGTGAGCTGGAGAAATGGCTTAGTGGTTAAGGTGGTTGACTACAAAACCCAAGGACCTAGGTTCAATCCCCCAGTACCCAGGTAAAGCCAGATGCACAAGGTGGTACATGCATCTGGAATTCATTTGCAGTGGCTCGAGGCCCTGGCACACCCATTCTCTCCCTCTCTCTTTCTTTCCTCCTCCTTTATCTCTCTTTCATAAATAAATAAATAAAAATTTATTTAAAGTCTTAAAGTGGCAAAGATTCAGTTTGAAAGTAGAGCCTGTGAACTCTCATTCATCATGCATTTATCATGTATTTTATTTATTGTGACTATGTAGTAACACTTGAAAAATGTTACTCAAATCAAAAGAACTTTTTAAAAAATATTTAGAGCAGTGATATCTTATACATTATAACTACTTAGAGTGAGCTAAAGTTTTCTCACAGGCAAAACTGTACCTCAGACCAATTAAATTAGAATCTCTATGAGTATGACTTATATATCAGCAATATTGAAACCTAAGTAATTTAAATATGCAGCCAGAGTTGAGAAAACTTGAATCGGAGACTTAGAAAGGTAGAGGCCACTGGTTATAATAACTTTTTTTTTAATTTTGTGTATGTGCTATTTTGTTCAATAAAAATATTATAGGTGATTAGTGAATGTTTAGGTCTAAAATTATATCACATTAGGATCTTACATTATACAGGATTCTTTTCTAATATTTTATTTTATTTATTAGAATGAGCAAGACAGAGAAAGAGAGAGAGAAAGAGAGAATGGGCATGCTAGGGCCTCTAGCCACTGTAGCCACTGCAAATGGACTCCAGACACATGTGCCACCATGTGCATCCAGCTTATGTGGGTTCTTGGGAGTTGAACCTGGGTCCTTAGACTTTTCAGGCAAACACTTTAACCACTAAGCCATCTCTCTAGCCCCAGGATTCTTCTTTTTTTTTGTTTTTCGTTTTTTTTTGAGGTAGGGTTTCACTCTAGCCCAGTCTGACTTGGAATTCATTTTCTCAGGGTGGCCTTGAACTCATGGCAATCCACCTACCTCTGCCTCCTGAGTGTTGGGATTAAAGGTGTGTGCCACTACACTCAGCCCCAGGATTCTTATATGAAAGGTAAAACAAAAATTCTGGGGAAAAACTCAGCTCATAGAACAAAAGAAGCAATGTAAAATTTCCAACATTTAAAAAACTTGAAAAAAATGAGTTTAATCACTTTCATGTTGGGAATACCTTTCTGCAGGTTATATTTCTGATGGACATCTACAAATACTGGATTAAAATATGATCAAAAATTCTCTCAGAGATTACCAGAGATCTACTAAGACAACCAAGACACGACAGCCAAGATCTCAGGAAGAAGAAAGAAAACTGAGCTGACATTCTCTGAAACAAAGTTCCCCATGAGGCATTTGTTGACTTCAGTCTTGAGGCAGGAGGCTAACCTCAAATAGAGCTACATAGAGGGGAAGCAAAGGAGCCAGCAGGACTTCAGGCAATCTCATGGGTTGGGGAGACCAAAATTATAATTGAGGCGCCAAATCATCTAGAGTTTGAGGAACCAAGATCTTGGAGATAGGAAATCCAAGTAAATAAGCCCTATTTAGTACTTTTCCCTCAGAAGAATCTCCCACATATTAATGTTCGGACCAAAAGGACTCTGTAACCAACTATCTTTCTGAAAACACAGTAGTGCTCCCAGAAATCTCAGGCTAAACAACGAAATTCAAAAACTTCCCAAGAATAGGAATGTAGTAAACACCTCAGACACTCTATAAGACTAGAAATGTACTAGAAATGTCCACTCTAGAGAGCAATTGACCAAACCTTTCAAAATCAAAGCTCAGACCAAACTCAACTAACACTGATTGAATGTAAGTGGCCTGTCTCTCTTCGGCTCCCATCTAGAGCCTCTATAATTCCTCAGGCACAGCTTTCCACTTACTCAAAGTTATAGGGAAAATAAGCTCTTATATACTGGTGGTGGGAATGTAAATTATCCAGCCGCTATAGAAATCAGAATGGAAATTCCTCCATAAACTGAAACAGAACTACCATATCACCCAGCTATACCACTCCTGGGTATATATGCAAGGACTAGAATTCAACATGTAACAGAGATAAATGTATATTTTTGTCTATTGCAGCGTTATTCATAATATCCCCATTACGGAATCCTCACAGGTGCTCATCTACAGATGAATGGATAGAGAAATTGTGACATATGTACATGCTGGAGTTTTATTTGGCCATAAAAGGGAATGAAGTTTTATCATTGATAAGAAAATAAGCATAACTGTATGTCATCATATTATATAAAGTAAGTTAAACTCAAATAAAATTTCATTTTTGGGATCTTAGATTTTATATAAATACATAAAATAAGTCATGTGTGTGCGTACATATTTCATGAAAATACAATTGTCTGGGCAAATGAAGAGGACTAGCAGAAGGACGGTGAACCAAGAGGGAAGGCATAAGGGAGCAAAATTGATCAAAGCACCTTACGTACTTGTATGACAATGTCTTTAGGAAGCCACCACTTGTTCAGTGACCACAGATTAGTGAGAGGACTGCTAAGTGTGCTAACAACAACGACAGAGAGAAGAATGACGGCTGTCAGGGGTCATCCAGGATTAGGAAGGAGAAATGACCACTGATGCACAGAGGACTTTTAGGACAGTGACACTATTATGTTTGATACTATAATGGTACGTAAATGACACTGTACATTCACCAAACCCATAGGACGAGTAGCATCAACACTGAGATGTTAAGGCAAATTATTAACTCTACATGGAAATAATATATCAATATTTTTAAAAAGTATTGAACAGCAATAGGAGGGAATGTGTATTGCTTGGCTTGGGGAAATACGGAAAACTCTGTTCTTTTTGTTCAGTTTGGTTGTGACCCTAAAAACTTGTCTTAAAGATAAATTTTATTGAGCTGGAGAAATGGTTTGGTAGTTAAGACACTTGTCTGCAAAGCCTAAGGACCCAGGTTTGATTCCCCAGTACCCAGATAAGCCACATGCACAAGGTGATACATGCATCTGGAGTTTGTTTACAGTGGCTGGAGGCCCTGGTATGCCAATTCTTTCCCTTTCTCCCTCCCCACTCTTATAAAATAAAATATTTTTAAAAATAAAATGAAGTTTATTTTTAAAATATTGACAAACATACCAAGAAATGGGACCAAGATGAAGAAAGAAAAGTCTATAGATGGTCCACTTACTATCACATTAGAAACAAACATGAAAAATATATGTAAACTAACATGTCTATGAAAATAGATATTATTGCAGAGAATTTTAGTAGATCACTATAAGGTATACTTTAATACATTGGAAAGGAAATCATTGAAATGAAAACTTACATAATTTAATAACTCAACAAAGGATTTTTGACAGCAGATTGGACATGCAAATAATTAGTGATTTGGAAGAGCAATGGACATGAAAGAGAGAAAAGAATAGGGAATATCTTGGGTAGAATGAAATACCCTATAGATATAAATTAGGTCTCAGAAGGAGAAGAACTACAAAAAAACATGAACACATGATAACCAAAATTTGCTTAATACTAAAGATATACACTCAGTTCCAGAATGAAAAGTACCAAAAACTTTAAGAAGGGTTAACAAAGAAAATTACACCTAATGCATAAAGTAGAAAAAAATGTAATCAAAGAAAAAGAATAAATAATTTAAAGCAATTAGAGGAAAGAAGGATGTTTTAGAAGTGATGGTGGTGGGTTGAAGAGATGGCTTAGTGGTTAAGGTGTTTGCCTGCAAAGCCAAAGAACCCAAGTATCATTTCCCAGGACCCACGTAAGCCAGATGCACAAGGTGGCGCATGCACCTGGAGTTTGTTTGCAGGGGCTAGAGGCCCTGGTGCACCCATTCTGTCTGGTCTGTCTGTCTGTCTGTCTGTCTCTCTCTCTCTCTCTCTCTCTCTATCTCTCTCTCTCTCCCTACATTTCTCTCAAATAAAAATAAAATATTTTGGGGCTGGAGAGATGGCTTAGCAGTTAAGCACTTGCCTGTGAAGCCTAAGGACCCCGGTTCAAGGCTCGATTCCCCAGGACCCACATAAGCCAGATGCACAAGGGGGCGCACACGTCTGGAGTTCGTTTGCAGTGGCTGGAAGCCCTGGCGCGCCCACTCTCCTCTCTCTCTCTCTGCCTCTTTCTCTCCCTGTCTGTCGCTCTCAAATAAATAAATAAAAATTAAAAAAATAAATTTTAAAAAAATAAATAAAATATTTTTTTAAAAATTAAGAAAAGAAGTGATGGTGGTAAAGGCTACCTTCCTCTGCTTTCTTTCCTTCTCACACAACAGTATCTAAAGGAAGCGTGTTTCCTGGACCCCCTAACTCTCTCCATCCAGGACTTGGTTCTCCGTGCAGTGGTAACACATGTGAAACTGGTGTTTTACCCAGCAGGCAGTATGTGCGTGCTTGTGTGTGTGTGTGTGTGTGTGTGTGTGTGTGTGCATGTGTGAATCAGCAGCCACAAGTTTGCATTTTGGAAATAGTTCTGGCAGCTGGAGAAATTATCCCAAGGTAGTTAGCTAAAACTGTTATCTCTGGGTGGAAAGAAAGAGTAATCTAACAGTGTGTGTTGGGGGGGGGTGTTCAGAATGGAATCAGTGGGGGGCTTGCAATTAGGCAAACTGAACTGTTCCATTGGCAAGGTTAGACACAGACATTCTGCTGAAACCAAATGTGATTAAGAGCCAGAAAATTCCTGGGAGACCACATCAGCCAAACCTCTCATTTCACAGATAAGGGGCCTAGAGAGGCTGTCACGTGGCCCTTGCTACAGGACTTAAGTCAAAGGAAGATGCATAATGGTGCTCTCTAGCTCCAGTCCAGGGCGCAGGCTCCAGACTGTGCCACACCATACTGCCTCCAAGGCTGCTAGCACTGTTTGCTACAGTTCAGCATGTTCCTCTCGGCTGAGCCTTTGGACCCATTGGATTTCGCGAAGGCACAATGCCCACCAGAGATCGACCAACATGTGTCCACACCGCCAACAGCCGCAAGGGCTGAGTTATCCACATTGCATGTGGACTTTCTCTATAGACCAAAGTCTTGGCCCCGTCCCGTGTGAGGCAACCTCTGTGTTCACTCTACCATCTTCCCAGCTTCACAATCCTTGGGCTATTTATTTCCACACATAAGTCCAGTCTCAGGGTCACAGTGCAGATACTGCTACTGCCAGGAAGTGCTCAGCCTTAGTCCATGTGGACTACAGTAACACAATGAAGAAGTGCAGTTCCAGAAAAGTTCAACCTAGAAAACCAATGAGTTCATGAGCTTCCTTACAGGGCAAAGGGGTTACTTACAGGAGGGTGGAGGATCAAAAAGCATCTTTAGCACTGGAAGGTCTTATCCCTACATGGATGACAACCTCTTCGTAACTGCATAGAAGGAGTTTCCAGTCTCGTGACCTTCCATCCTCTATATACTCTGTCTTCACCTGAGACCACAAGGCCATGTGTGTCACTGCATATAGCTGACACAGGAGGGCAGGCTGAGATCTCCAGTCGTGGTTTAATAACTACCCCTTCTCCTGTGGGGGGACGTCAGTCAACCTTGATTGTCCCTCATGAGTCGCTGCAGCTGCTTCTGATGAAGTTGGTCATGATTGTCTCATTCAGAGGATATCACACAATGAAATCGCACAACATACAAATTTGGGAAGGGGTTAGACAGAAATATTCAGACCATGGCATGTCCCCTAAGAAAGTTCCACTCTCTAGTTTCCACCTTGAATTCTTCCATTTCTATACTCAATAATTTCTGTTCCATGGAATTCCCAGGCTCGTCTCCTCCTCCAACGTTTTGTTTCAGTTTACCTATTCAGTATGAATCCTTGTCAATACTTTCAGCCACATTCTTCACAGACCATTGAGTCCCTCGCTCCATTCTCTGAGTGTTGTGTCCACCCGCATCTCACTTCTCCTGCTCCTAACATGCTGGGTTTGGTTGAAGAAAACAGCGCTGGATGCTTGGCCACAGGTCCCCATTTAACATTTCTAATCTCCTGTAAATTCTCAGTATGGCTCATCAGTCTTTTGATTCTCAATCCTATTTCTCACATATCAACATGTCAGAATAGCCAAATTGTCTCCTCCATTGACTAAGGACTTTCAAAAACAGCTCCATCTTCTAGGATATCAAATAAACGAGGTCTCAGCACTTTAAACCCAACTGGCCCTCACCTCCCACCTCCAAATAAGCACATCCTAGCCAATCCTTTCCCTCTGTGTCTGTTGTCTCCGAAACCTATGGAGCTATATGGCCATAGATGGCTGTTCCTTTTCCCTTCCATCCCTTCCTCTTTCCCCGTGACTTGTACAGAAACATCAAAAGCAGCCATCT
This sequence comes from Dipus sagitta, assembly GCA_036346955.1. Taxonomy (NCBI): domain Eukaryota; kingdom Metazoa; phylum Chordata; class Mammalia; order Rodentia; family Dipodidae; genus Dipus; species Dipus sagitta. The sequence continues at coordinate 98,558,622 of CM070783.1, read as the reverse complement.
CAACATCTCCACCACACACTCCAAGGCTCAGGAACCATTGTAGAAGAGGTGGCAGAAAGAATACAAGAGCCAAATGAAGGGCAGGTGTGCTTACAATTCTGTCCTCTAGACATAAAGTGGCATTCATGACTTTGCAGTGGCTGATGCTACCTACACAAGACCTGCATAACAGGAGGAGAAAGTGATGACATTAAAGTAGAAGAGGGACTATTGGGAAAGAAGACACCAGGGTCTGGGAGGTACAGGAAGGGGTAAACTGAGAGCAGCAGGAGAGGATTAGGATCACGGTGTATTATGATTACATGTGGGGGTGTCAAAAAGGTTTTAAAAACTAATGATTTCAAAAATAAAAGCAACTTTACTGGGAGAAGGTTCCCCTCCCTCTTTTCCTATCTTCATTTGCCAACAGAATGTCTACACCTAAATTTGTTTGGTATTTCCACACCTTCATACACACACAGGGCACATACCCACATTTACACTTAAGAACTCCATACAAGCCAGTTACCACCTTCAGTTAGTAATAGACCACCTTGACAGAACTAAGGGGAAAATAATACTGAAGAATGTTAGTTTAGACCATTCCTGTATCGTTTGTTTGTCTGTTTGGTGTGTGTGTGTGCATGTGTGTGCAAACACACACACGTACACACACACACACACACTTACCATGGCATGCCATGGTGCATAGGTGAACATCAAAGGACAAATTTGGATATATATCCTGGCATAGCATCTTGTCTGCGGCAGAACATGTCATTGTTCCTGGCCCTATTTGCCAGATGGTCCATGAAATTCCAGGGACACTTCCCTTCTTGTCTTAGGCATTCTGGGGTTACACATCCTAGTGCTACTTATGGGGGTTCAGGGACTCCATATTCACACTTAAAGGATTTTATCTGCCGAGTCATTTCCCAGCCTGGCCATTGTATTTTACAGTTTCCTATTAGGCAGTTCATACGAGTCCCACCGACAATGAAAAGTCAATTCTTAGCAGTAAGCAGACACAGTTAACCTCCTGACAGCGCCTGAAGTGGGAATTCTCCAAAATCCTAATTTTTCCATTTCCCAAATTTCTAAATCAGCAAGTCAGCTTTAGGCCAGTTTACAACGTGGTTCAGATACCCATGAATTTCAGGCATGCTTCCCAGAGTTGAACTGAGTAGCAACGGCATAGATGATATTTCCTCCATAAACACCATCTCCACAGGGAGAGATAGCTTAGTCATGGGTAGATCAGAAAAACACACGCTTGAATGGCTCAGATTGGGTGGAAAACATAGTCTGTATTTCACACCAGAAGGTTGGGGGAAGTACAAAGGTATGGAATTCTCCAAATAAATCGGTGTTTGTCCTTCTCCAACTAACACAGGCATGGGTTGGAGAGATGGCTCGGTGTTAAACGTACTTGCTTGCAAAGCCTGACAGCCCAGGTTGGATTCCCCAGTACTCATGCAGTCATATGCAAAATGTGGTGCATGTGTCTGGAGTTTGTTTGCAGTGGTGGAAAGCCCTGATGTACCCATTCTCATTCTCTCTCTCCCTCTCTCATTAAGAAATATTTAAAAAATAAACAGGCATTCGTGTCAAGGCTTCTTGACTGTCTTCTAGGTTGGCATTTCACAGAACCCCAGAGATTTTAAAAGATTTAACGTACTTGGTATTTTTGCAAAATCTCTTTTAGATACTTTCAAAGTCCAGGCTGGTGATCATCGCATTGCTCCCTCTTTCCTAAGTTTAGAGAAGACACCCAGGCATACTGCTTATGGCTTTCCTAGCCAGTCGCCCCTAACTCCAGGGCCCTGGATCTTCAGAAGGATAGAATGGAGCGAACAAGGGCATTTGTGTGCGTCATGACTTGTTCCTAACCTGGTGATTATACTTGGCACGTGCCATGGTGTCCACGGCTGTACATCTTTCCTGGGTTTCTGTGGAGCTGATGGATGGAAGCCCCTGAGCTAGGATGAGCAATCAACTGTGAGTGTTGGCCCTCATGAACAATGTCTTTTTAGCAAAGTGATTTTTTTCCCTGTGTCAGAAAAAAAACTGTGCATAACACATTACTTTTCTTTATTGAGCCTAAGAAAAGTTGCACGTCATCTGATAGTTCATGAAGTAACACACGTATGCTCTTAATATGGTAAACAACAGCCCAGGGCTTAGCGGGAAATTAAACATTCAACAATTCAGTCTTTCTCCCCTTCTCAGGGAAGAAAAAGAATAGAGAAAAAAGTGGGAGTGAATAGGGCATTCTAACAGCTTCAAGTAGAATTCAGGGAGTGTGTGTGTGTGTGTGTGTGTGTGTGTGTGTGTGTGTTCATTTAGAATAACCATAAACTGAAGATGCTGGGGAAACTTCAACCAAGCTTAGGAGGAATTATGAACATTTAGTAACTTAGCCACTTTGCACATTCAAACGATGAAGGAGAATATCTTCTTATTCATACTTGTCAGACTTTCCACTATGTCACCACGGTTCAGAGCACCTCTATAATAGCACATTCCCCCCCACACACACAATAAATGGAGCAAATTGAATGTGGCTCCAGAGATTTGGGGCGTGGATCAAGAAGTTATCTTTATTCATGTATCTGAGGGGGGGGAGGTCTCATTTCTATTACATTGTTTCCTTAATGATAAAGGCAGGAACAACTCTGGACAAAAACACACCGAAGAAATTGCAGACTTTTGGCAAGCAGGTTCATTTCCCTGTGTTTGGTGCTGAGTTAAGATCTGGCACCATCCAACTCACCCACTCCTGGGTTAGAGAAGCAGGCCCCCTCCTCTTTCTCATGCAGTCTTCCTGCTCACTCTGACATTTTCTTGGCTGTGGCTGAAATTTTGACACATAAATCCCACTTGTCAAATGATATTGTTAAACAAGCATCCGAGTGTCAGCACATGGCCCGCTGGTCTGGGGACCAGAGAATAGACCGAGGAACACCTCTGTGACAGCTTTCATCTGCCTCCAGCCATCTGCAAATAATTTGAGACTCATTTCCAATGCAGCCAGGTTCTTTGGCCTGGTAACCTAGCAGCCAAAGGAAAGGGCTGAAGTCATCACTACTTGTTAACTCCTAATGAGTAGATAACACTGTTCTGAAACCCTGCTTCAGAATCATCTATTATTATAATCTGCCGGTCACACGGTCTGAAGTCTCATTTTCATTGCCAATCCCATCGAGACGCTCAGGTCCATTAAGACATCACCCCCAAGCCCCCTGTCCTCACATCTGTGGCTCTGCCGATGGCTGAGACACTATGAGGGCTCCCCCTCATTTAGAGATCAAACAATCTCAAAGGCAAGACGTGGTAAGTTTTGCAGAAATTAGAGGGGAGTGAATACCCTCTTGGTTTAGTCAAATCAGTGATTAGTCTTAGACGTACAGGGACTTTGGTGGAGATTTGGGGTTGGTTTGCAAGAATCATGCAAGATTCCTATGAAACAATGAAGAAAAACTTAAGGAAAGGAAAAGTCGAGAGATGGAGGGTGACAGCCACAAAATTTCCCTCCATTTCAGAGCTTTGCTTTGCCAAAGTAAATCTCACTGCCTATCCACTTGGTCATCCACACAGTGAGAACACTAACAGCTACCTTACAAAATGTCCCTCTTTTCTTCCCTCCCTCCTTCCTTCTCTCTCCTCTCTTCCATCATTTCTTCTTGGATATCCTCTCCTTTGTTAGCAGTAAGAAACAAGCAAATGAAGCCATCCAGAGGTTGTTTAACTGTGGATCTAAGAATCCTTCACTTGTACCTCACTCTCCTGGAAGAGAATCCACAGCACATTCCCAGGTTCACATATTGTGAAATTTGAAAAGTAAGACACGACTGTAATAACAAACTGAATTCTTTTAAATATTTTATTTTTATTTATTTATTTGAGAGGGAGAGAGAGTGAGAATGGGTGCGCCAGGGCTTCCAGCCACTGCAAACAAACTCCAGACACATGTGCTACCTTGTGTATCTGGCTTACGTGGGTCCTGGGGAAACAAACCAAGGTCCTTTAGCTTTGCAGACAAATGCCTTAACCGCTAAGCCATCTCTCCAGCCCCACAAACTGAATTTTAAAATGCCATTGATGCGAAAAGATTTTAAGTTTATAATTATTGTCTATTATTATGAATAATAATTATTATTATTACTGACAGAGTCTCATGTGACCCAGGTTGGCCTCAAACTCACTGCATAACCATTACACCTCTGAACCTCTGGAATCCAGCTCGTGGGTGCTGGGACGACATTCCTGTATCCAGGACTTTGTACTTGCTAGGCAAGCACTCCACCAGCGCAGCTACATTCCCTGCCCTACGGTCATTCTTATACACCACAACTTGAAATAACCTAAAACCTATTTCAAATTTGACAATAATCCTCAACAGCTCTAGGATAATGCTATGAATAAGGTTAAAAGTCACAGAACTCATTAAGTGACAAAAAAAAAGCATTTTCATCAACCTTGCTGGAGGAAATATTAAATTGTCTTGATTTACTATCAGTAAAAAATGTATGTACATCAAAAGTACCACCATATAAAAGGGGGATAAAAGGGCATATAGACAAAAATATCAGGAAGCTACAATTTATAAAATTAGTCATGAAATTAATTTAAATACTATAGAATTTTAAAGCTTGTAATGTGATAATTACAGTTTCCAAATTTTACAATATGTTGTGATTATCTCATTGTAAGACAATGCTTGCTTTTATCCCACAGTTTATATTCTTTTTATTAAAGAGGACTTCCCCTCCCCAAATTATATAAGCCTCAGACTAATAAAACTGGATTGTCCCTGGGGCCAAGGAACAGAGGAGTTGTGGATGAACAGAAGAATTACAAACTCATGATTTCAAGCAGGCTGGGCAAACCCTTGGGAAAAATCAAACCAGTTAATTTTTGGATGTTCCTTGCTACATAGGTTTGTTCTGCTTTCAGTTGCTATAACAACATGCCAAGGTCTAGGTAATTTATAAAGAATAGAGATTCGGGCTGGAGAGATGGCTTAGCAGTTAAGGTACTTTCCTATAATGCCAATGGACCCAGATTCAATTCCCCAGGACCCAAGTGAGCCAGATATACAGGGTGGCACATGCATGTGGAGTTCATTTGCAGTGACTGGAGGCCTTAGCATGCCAATTCTCTCACTCTCTAACTCTCTCTCTCCCTCCCTCCCTCTCCCTCTCTCTCAAATAAATAAATAAAACTAATTTTTAAAAATGAATAGCTATTCATGTGGCTGGAAGATAGAGAGTCCAACAGCATAGTGCCAGAAAATGCTGATCGTTTGGTGAAGGCTCCGTGCTGCATCATAACTTGGTAGGCTGGAGCATCCCATGGTGAGAAAGCCAGTGTACTAGTTAGTTCATGTCTCTTCTGTTCCAGATGCCATGCCTACCAACATGGGGACCCCACCACCATGACGTCATTGATCCTAATCCTTTCTCAAAGGTTCCACTTCCAAATACCAATGAAATATGAATTTGGAGACTGATGTTCCTACACACAAATTCTGGAGGCTACATACAACCGTACCATTCCTCCTGCCCTCGCCTCCCACAGTTCAAATACTTCTCCCCTCATATCACACCAGTCAGACCCAGCCATCAGCACGGTTCCCCGCATCTCAGTCCCCCTTTCTCTGCCAATGCTACCGACAACACTGGCACAAATTCATCCTCTAGGATCTTGCTGTCAGTTGGGAGAGGAAAAAAAAAAACAGTCATTCATCTTTTCCCAAAATGGTAATTAAACTACAAATAAGACTAAACATTACATTTCATAAACGACCACAGAAACATCTCACTAATGAGTTTCCAAAGGCTGAAGGAACGCGCCTAAAAATAGGAACTCCGGCACATGGAGGCAGACAAGACAGGACCCACTTTCTCCGTCTTCAAATGCTGGTGGTTGCTTCTACCCCGGGTGATGGTTCCTGGTTGGAGAACACTCTAGGGATAGTCTCATCCTGCTGCTGTTATGGAGGATGATGTACAGACAGCAGCTGCCTGCTCTGCTTCTATTGTTCAAACACTTCATTGTATTTCCAAGGTGCTTGGATAATGCAGCTATCCACTGCTCAGATCTAGAAGCCCAAATTTGCAAACTTTTGCAGCCATCCCACTGTGTCCTGAGGCACAGAATGAAGATCACAATCTCTGAACACATTTCCTTTTGCACCTATACCACACTTCCCTCAGAAGCCATTGTTCTTAATTTGATATGGTTCTAGTCTCTCAACATTATCTTGCTCCTCAGCATGCTTTCAAAATGTCAAGCGGGCTGGAGAGCTGGCTCAGCAGTTAAAGTCATTGCCTACAAAGCCTAATGACCCAAGTTCGATTCCCCAGTACCCATGTAAAGCCAGATGCACAAAGTGGCACATGCATCTGGAGTTCATTTTCAGTGGCTAGAGACCCTGGCGTTCCCATTCAGTCTGTCTGTCTGTCTCCTATATCTCTCTGCTTGCAAATAAATAAAGAAAACTTTTTAAATGCCATAAGCATCTGATCAATTTGGTCAACATCATCTTTTTAGCCTCACAACAGCCTACTTTGAAATCTGTCAGTGGTCCCCAAACCTGTCTATTGGACAGTCATTTGGGAACAGGTGAACGGGTGTTGCACCTTGGACCAACTGTGAACATGCCAACTTGAAATTTCAGTGGCCCTCTGGCAGGTCCTCCAGTAATGCCAGCCATTCCTTTATTTCTTTTTTTTCTCAATTTTTATTAACATCTTCCATGATTATAAAAAATATCCCATGGTAATACCCTCCCTCCCCCAACTTTCCCCTTTGAAATTCCATTCTCCATCATATCCCCTCCCCATCTCAACATTCCTTTATTTCTTATTCTCAGATAATTTTTCCACCTGGATAGTCTCCTTTGGGCTTTTTGAGCAGCCTTACTGTTAAATATACCACCCTGTCTGAAAGTGACCCGGTTCCCCCAAGACGTTCATTCCGCAGCTCTCTGTCATTATTTATCTTCTATTATGTCACACTGGCGACTGAATCCAAGGCCTCACACATGCTAGGCAAAGTCTCTACCTCTGGACGACACCCCAAACCCCCTTGTTCAAGATGACTTCACTCAGCAGAGTCCATTATTAATCATCTTGTGTAAGGCAGAGGACCAGCATCCACTGTGGGCCCATTTTCCACACAAGAACCAGGCTTATTTGAAAATATGATATGGACACAACTTAGAGCCCATCCCTGGCCTTGTGTGGTTTAGATCTGCCTGCGTCTGGCTCCCTCTTTGACCTCTTTCCCTTTGAGTCACACTGTGCTCTTCCAGCCTGGAACATTTGATGTTTCTTAGACTCTCCCGTGTTATTTCCTGCCCTACAAGGCACATGGTGTTCTCTCAACACTTTTTGTGCAATAAGGAGACAGAGCATATTCTGAAAGCCAGAACCAGGAGTGGTGGTGCTTGCCCATTAATAGCCACAGCATTCTTGAGGCTGAGACAGGAGCATCATGAGTTCAAGGCCAGTTATTACAGCGAAGTGTGACTTCATCTCCCATCACTATTCAAAGATCCAGTTTGTTAAGTGCTTATTTAAAAAAAATATTTTATTTGTTTATTTGAGTGAGAGAAAGAAAAAGGCAGAGAGAAACAGAGAGAGGGGGAGAGAGGATGGGTGTGGCAGGGCTTCTAGCCACTGCAAAGGAACTCCAGACTCATGCGCCACCATGTGCATCTGGCTTAAGTGTTTTCTGGGGAAACTGAAATCCTGAGGCTTCTTAGGCAAGTGCCTTAACCACTAAGCCGTCACTCCAGCCCAAGCCCTTATTTGTAAACACACACTCAGAGAGGGTAATGGGGAGAAGTGTACCATGATGTCCTAAGTGTTCACAGCAGTAGCTCCCATCAGGATTACAGAGATCTTTTTGCCACCCAGGAGGCTATGAGCCTTGAAGGTCCTCATTCAGTTAGTCTGGGATGGTCATAAGCAATCTCTGGGAAAGGCTGTAGGTGCTGTTGGTTAAGCTTCCCAGGTGATTTTGTTATGCAGCCCAGTGTTGAAAACCACTACTTTAGAAACCACAGTGTTGTTCCAGCCAGAAGTCTCCCTCCTTCTAGAACATTCTCCACCTTTAGCTAGTTAAAAATCTCATCTGCCCTTATATGTCAACTCAAGTGGCACTTCCTTCATATTAGCCTTTACATATCTGTCATTTTAGGATGTGACAAGGACAGTAAGTCACTGAAAACTTTATACGGGCACCATGTTTCTCTGCATGGCCCTCAGCTACATGCATCTGGGCACGTCACGGAAACAACAGTCCCAGGACAGACCTGGCGTGATCTCCTCAGTAAATACTTATCAAGTGAATGAGGTACTTACCATTTAGTATCCACTTCCCTCCTTGGAATAGAATAGGAAAAAAAAGAGCTTAGTAACTTTGATAGCATTCTGGAATCTTAGCTATGGCTCCAGCCCAGGCTACCGTCTTTCAGGTACCCATCACATGGGGAAGAGAGAACAAGTTGACCCACGGTCTCAAGGAAAGCAAGGAATATTTCACATACAAAATCACCAACACTTGGAAAATCAGGAGCCTTGCTCTGGCCCCTGTGTTGGGAAGAAGCGCAAAATGACATGATTGGCATAAGCCTACAATGGCAAACTGAGACGTTCATCACTTCAGTGTGTGTGGGGGGGGGAGGCATCTCTACTAAAGATGTGCTCACAATAAAAATAATAAAATTAAAAAATCAAAAGCTCCAGAAGAATGTTGATTGTTTTGATGCCAAAAAAATATATATATATAATGGCTAAGAAATTAGAGAGATGTTTAAGGTAAGTATAAACACAAATGACTACAGCTTGCAATGAAACACCAAACACCTTATGAGTCAGGGGAAAATGAGAAAGGCTTCAGTACTTCACAAGAACAACCAGGAAAAATTTCAAAATCATCCCAAATACACCAAATAGCAGAGAGCTTGTGATGGGTAAGCTCTGTTGTCAACTTGATCGAATTAGAAATCTACAAATGCTCCTTTTGGGCAAGTGTCTGAGGTTGCTTTGAGGAAGGACTAACTGAAGTTGGGTAGCCCTAGTGATTGTGGGCTACACGTAAGAATGCCCTGAGAGGAAGTCATCCCTCCTTCCTGCCTCGGTGCCTGCCCGGCCTGCTGGTGATGCCTCACTTGCACGTGCATCTATCCTGTTCAGCTGTCCTTCCTCAGCACTGGAACCACGTTTCCTCAGCCTTCCAGTGTGGGCTGAAGACCAGCAGCTGTCCAGGAAGCCTCCAGGCCTTCAGTGCTGGATGGGGGCTGCTGAGGCCTCCCGCCATTCAGCCTGGGCAGCCACCGGGTTCCTTGCCTACAATCTGCTATCGTTGGACTGCTGTAAACTAATCCAATAATTCCCCTTTTAACACTACTTCATTCTCCCAGTTAAGTTCCTCTAGAGAGCCCTGACTAATACAGAGCTCTACATGCTAAAAGGGGGAGTAGGGAGCATAGAGAGAGGACAGTCCTCACGGGGTGCTTCTGCTCAAAGACACAGCAAGGAGCCTGTGCAGGACCCCAGTGCCTGGACGCTCAGGACGGGCAGTGGTTTCCTCACAGAGGACACAGAAGGGCGGGGGGCTGACGCTCTGGCTGAGGTGGGGGCAGGTTATATCATGGTTTAAATATGAAATGTTCATATTCTGAACAACTTTATTCCTGAAAGTAAAAAATGAGGCTGGGGGACCTTTAGAAAGTAAGGCCTAAAGAGACAAAGCTTCTTGGTAGAGGGTGGGTCTCTGCAGGTCACAGTTCAGAAGCTGGTTCCCGTCATTCTTTCTGCTTTCTTGTTCAGCCTCTGCCACATGCGTCAGCGACAATGCTGTCCTTCTCATTACTGACTGGAACCTCTGAAACTGAGCCAGGTACCCATGTCCTCCCAGCCGTGAGTTCTTCCCGTCAGGTACTGGTGGGCACAAAAGTAAGGAACTCAAGCTGGGCATACCAATGTTGGATGCTTCCTTTCTAATTCACACTGTGAAGCCTCATCCTGGGGGGGAAGGAAGGTGGGGTGCGAGGAACAGAGAACTGAATAGGTGCTTATCCAGAGAAGGCGACTGGCAGTCAGAAGCTACTTACTCTCCTGAACAGACAAGCCTGTCTGCTGTCATCAAAAGAAAGTAGGGACTTGAAAACCAAGTTAAGTCAATTTTTACAAAAATGAAGGTACTGTGCAGTCACACCTTCTCTTGTTTCCTGTAACTTTGCTGTCGGCGTATCGTAGCACATAAGAGGGAGGGCCTTTCCTGGGTTGTAACGAGAGGCATTTCGGTACCACTGATTTCATTCTTTAATTTTTGTCTACAAGAAAGTGACTACTTTTTAAATTTTTACTTATTTAGCGGGGGGGCGGGAGGAGAGAATGGGTGCACCAGGGCCTCCAGCCACTGCAAATGAACTTCAGATGCATGTGCCCCCTTGTGCATCTGGCTTGTGTGTGTCCTGGGGAGCTGAACCTGGGTCCTTAGGCTTCACAGGCCAACGACTTAACTAAGCCATCGCTCCAACCTGACTACTATTTTTGAAATTTTATAAAATAGCACTCTAATTAAATGCCAATCTTTTTTTGTTTTGAGGTAGGGTCTCACTCTAGCCCAGACTGACCTGGAATTTACTATGGAGTCTCAGGGTGGCCTCAAACTCATGACAATCTTCCTACCTCTGGCCCCCAAGTGCTGGGATTAAAGGTGTGTGCCACCATGCCCGGCTTAAATGCCAATCTTATTGGAAATACTAAACATATAAAGTTTAAGATTTGAACAATAAAAGTAATATTAATAAAAATTAAAGTAAGTAAAAAAAATCTTATCTTAGTTTTAATGATAAATAAAATATAGATCCATTATTTACATATACGCTGCTCTTGTCTACTTAAAGCCGCTAACAATGATAGCCCAATAGGAATGAGCAGAGTTAATGTTTAGGTATTTATTTCTAAATGCCATTAGACACTACAAAATGCCAAGGCTGTTAGAGTACCCGCTAATTCTAAGCGTGGAGAGAAAAACACTCAAATGTAGGAAACAAATTGCTCAGATACTAATAAGACTGTCAAAGGAGCTCAGGAGCTCTGTTGAAGCAGGTTGCCCTAAATTTGGAATGATGCTAGATGTCAGAAAGAAAAATTATAAAGTATTTTTTTAAAGTGAGCTGGAGAGATGGCTCAGAGGTTAAGGCACTTGCTTGCAAAGCCTAACAACTTGGGTTTGATTGCCCAGTACCCACAGAAAGCCCAATGCACAAAGTGGTACCTGCATCTGAAGTTCATTTGCAATGGCTAGAGGCCCTGGTGTTCTCTCTCTCTCTCTTTCATCCCCCGCCCCCTCTCTCTGTCTTCTATCTCTCTATGCTTGCAGATAAGTAAATATTTATAAAAGAGCAATGATGGTAACAAATTTAATGCAATCAAAAAAAAAGCTGATAACAGAGAAAGAACAAGAGATATAATGTTCCTTTCGGTAGAATTTCAACTAACTGATGAGTAATTTAATAGAATCCTAATCCACAGGTAATAATAGTATCAAGCTGTTAAGGGGAGATTATGTGACACAGAGAAATAAAGTGGAGAATCATAAAATGTCTTCATGTCAACGTGAACTGAGGAGAATAACTTCCAAAGCCTGAGTGCTGAGCTCTGCTAGCTCAGGGGTTCCTATAGACAGCATAGCAGGCAGTTTGACATCATCTTGAATTCATTATACTATTGGCAGGTTACAAGTTTCTAAGGTTACATGATTTGAGGGCACAAACAGAAATTTTTCTTAGCAACAAATCAGTGATAAGAAAGTTATTACATATGTAGAACAGAGAGCTGTTTGTTCCACAGTGTTTGTGCCCATGGCTGACTAACCAGATCCAAGCGGGGTGCAGCTGTACAGACAGGGAGGAGACTCGGGGTCATGCTGCCTGCCTGGTAAAGACTGCACAATAGAAACTGCTATAGAGTATCATCTGGGCCTGGTTTCTTTGTTAAGTTTCTTCTACCACAAAGCAAGGATCATTAATGGATTCTGAAGATACAAACATGGAAAGTTGTCAGAGACCAAGTTCATCAGACAGAGTCTCCAGGGATTACTCACTAATCCCAAGTGGGAGAACACCCATGATAACGAAGAGACCACTGTAGTCTTCACCATTATTATTATTATTATTATTATTATTATTGGAGGTAGGGTCTCACTCTAGCCCAGGCTGACCTGGAATTCAGCATGTAGTCTTAGAGTGGCCTCAAACTCACAGCAGTACTCCTACATCTGCCTCACAAGTGCTAGGATTGAAGGCTTGTGCCACCATGCCTGGCTTATAGTCTTCACTTTAAACAAGTAACCAAGTTTGGCACCATGGATGTGGGACAATCCAACACTATGTACATAATACATGCAGTGCCACATATATAGTATTCTTGCCAAAGCAGGTTTTACCTGAATCTAAATGTGAAAAAAAAATCACGCCATTCCACACGTAAAATATTCCATAGGAAAACTAGCGTGGATTCTTTATTATCATGAGAACAAAATGTGCAGGATCTGTTCTAAATCAAAAAGGAACTCAGGAGGCTAGAGAGATGGCTCATCAGTTAAGGCACTCACCTGCAAAGCCTAAGGATCTGGGTTCGATTCCCCAGTACCTACCTACGTAAAGCCAGGTACACGAGGTGGTGCATGCATTGGAGTCCATTTGCAGTGGTGAGTGGCCCTGTTGCACCATTCTGTCTCTTTCTCTTTCATAAATAAATAAATGAAATATTTCATAAAGGAACTCAGAAACTCCTGTACCCAAGTGCAAAGCATCAACCTCAATTGAATCCTACATCAAAGAATTAAATGGGATACAAGGTATTTAAGAAAGAATGGGGGAATGTTTAACATGCCCATCATAGGTGATGATGTAATGAACATGAACTTGGAGGTCTAAGATGACAGCACTGTGGTTACATCCTTAGACTTTGGAGATGCAGGGTAAAATACATAGAGGTGAAATATCTTGGGGTCTACAATTTATTCATGAAACACACGCGCACACACACACACAGACACACACACGACAGAAAGAATATGTTAGCTACTAATCAACCTAGAAGTAGGGCACATGGACTTATTGCTGGGCAAGTCTTATCTTTTATGTACAACTGAGAGGTTTGGGGAGAAAAAAAAAAAAACAGCGACAGAAGGGAAATAAAAACAAATAGCCAGGCATAGTGGTGCACACCTTTAATCCCAGCACTTAGGAGGCAAAGGTAGGGGGATCACTATGAGTTTGAAACTACCCTGAGACTACCTAGGGAATTCCAGGTCAGCCTGGGCTAGAGCAAGACCCTATGTAGAGATTAAAAAATATATACAGTGCAAGAAAACCCACCTGACTTGATCAGGGTGAAGTGACACCTGAGTAATAACGGACTGGTGTCACGGTGAACAGAATGTTCTCCGCGAACGCTAGGGAAAGAACGGGGCTTCTGAGCTCGCTGACCTGTGGGGCTTTGGTGCTGTTGGTAATATCCTAGGCATCGAGTTCTAATGCTGGAGGCCTGAGACTTTACTTTTTAATCAACTGAGAATCCAGAAGGTTCTCGCAATACTGAACCATTCTGAGTGGTCTGAGCAAGGGAACTGAGCCAGAAAAGTTATTACTTTTAATTTTAGCTAAACCACTGGCAAAAATGGGTGGTTCCTCTCAAATTCCTTGGAGATGGATGGGAGCCTGGGTTTTCTTGGAAACCTGCAATGGGAATGTCAATAGCAATGCTTTGGGAAGTCACATTCATGTCATTAATTAGCCTAATAAATAACCATTTATCATCACTCATGTATACCTCACCATTAGCATCACATCTAATAAACTGAAGTGCGAGAGAACACGGAGTCTCGCTGTGAAATTCCTTAGCCCTTTTTATTATTTTGACAGGCATTTGGGAAACCATGGATTTCTTCCTTTTGCTAGATGTTTTATGAAGAGTGAGATGTTCTTCAAAGAATCTTGTGGGGAGAGAGGTCCATGCTGGACGGAGAAATGAAAACAGCAAGTTTTTCAATTAAACAAATGAAGTTCCCCAAGCCAAGCATATACTGAGGGCCCGTTTGAATCAAAGGACTTTCTAATTGCAAGGGTATGATTTTAATATTCCATTTTAATGAAATTCAAGCCAGCCTTTCTTCTGTTGATTCTTTTTAACCAGGTGCCAAAAAGTGGGCCAAATATATGGAAGCAGATTCCTCTCCTATGAGCTGCTATGGACACTTTCATGTTTACGCCGAGTCAAAGGAATCCAGGTTGATTACTCTCTCTTCTGTTCTTCCAAAAGACGGTCCCTTTTCTGGTAAAGAGCATTGTTCCTGATTTTTAGCTTGGAAGGACATCATGAACTTGGCTTTTCAAACCTACTTATTAAAAAATCCCTTCTCTCTCTCTCTCGGTCAATCTAAAGAATCATGAAGATTCTCATACAGCCAAGTAATTAACTTGAAATATTTTTTTTTCCTGTAAGAATTACTTCAAGATAATTCAAATGTACTGTATGCTGGTTACTTTTCCTTTTGAAAATCAACAAGACTAACCCTTTGATATTAGATTCCATAATATGGAAAATAACTTTGGCTTCTGCTTCCCAACGTACCTGATGCTTCCCTGGACACCTCTTTCACAACACACTGCCTGCGTTTCATAGACTTAATCATTTAAGCTCAAAATATAACTAAGGAGCTGGAGAGATGGCTCGGCTGTTAAGGTATTTCCCTGCAAAGCCTAAGGACCCAGGTTCAATTCCCCAGTACTCACATAAGGCCAGATGCACAAGGTGGCACATGTGTCTGGTGTTCATTTGGAATGGCTGAAAGCCCTGGCACACCCATTCTCTCCCCCTCTCTCTCTATCTCTCTAATAAGTTAATTAATTAATTAATTTAAAAATACCTAGAAGCTGGGCATGGTGGCACATGACTTTAATCCCAGCACTCAGGAGTCAGAGATAGGAGGTTCGCCATGAGTTTGAGGCCACCCTGAGACTACGTAGTGAATTCCAGGTCAGTCTGAGCTAGAGTGAGATCCTACCTCAAAAACTCAAAAAAAAAAAAAAAAAAAAAAAAGGTAGAAACCAAAAACTTACCTGAGGGACTGGGAGATGTCTTGGTGGTTAAAGGCACTTGCTTACAATCCTGCCAGCCGCAGTTTGATTCCCAAGCACTCATGTAAAGTCAGGCACAAAGTGGAACATGCATGTGTGATCTCAACATGCCCACGACAATGGGAGCAGAGCCAGGAGAAGCTGGAAGCTTGAGGGTCAGCTATATTGGCACACATGCCACAGAAGAAACAATAGGCAAGGTGGAAGGAGAGGGCAAATGACTTGAGGTCATCCTCAGACCACGACATACACGTGGTGGTATGTTTACACACACACACACACACATACACACACATATACACACATCCTACACTTCTATGCACACACACATTGAAAAAAATATATATATAGCTAAGATTCTATACTTCTGTGTGTAACATTTTTAAAGACTTTCCCCTTGTGGCCCTCCATTCACGCTTTTACTCAGAGCAAATACCTTGTCTCAATCCAACAGCAAGAATTTTCTTTGGAACTTGAGTACTTGGTTAATGTTTGAATTCCAGCTGACATTGTCCTCAAAGGGTCCATCACTGAAGCAGACCAAAAATGAACCCAACATGGCTCAGGGAAATTTTGTGGAAGAGGGGGCGGAAAGAATGTCAGAGCCACATGTTGGGTCATGATATGCAGAGACATTTATCTTACCCATAACTGTGGGCTAACTCCACAATGCATGACCCATATACCTCAACAAGGAGGGGCCAAGGGGAGGGGGTAGGTCACAGATGAGCCTAATAATGGTACCAAACTGACTGTATTTGCTGAATACAAAACTAATTGATAAAGAAAAAAAAAGGTGAAAATAATTAATCACCCTGATGTCTTTCTAGATAAGAGGAGCGCAGGAGTTTTATAAAATGCTCGTTAGGCATGTGCACTTGAATTTAAGACATCCTACATATAAAATTCTGACACAGCAATTGGGAAGTTAGTCATGCACTGGGTACAAGGAAGCATGTTTGTTTTCGATACTTCTGTGAGGTAAATTTCATGATTCCCTCATGAAGGGTTACATAGAGTAGTTACCCAGGACTCACCGTCATCAATTGCAAATCAAATACTAAATCATTGTTTATTTTATACAGCGAAACAGCCGAGCAAACATGCGAAACCACTTACAGCAGTTTATTGACCCTGCGGGAAAACAACTTGGAGAAGTAAATGACGCACATTACTTATTGTGCTCTTCTCAAGGTCTCTTCCTCCCCAAATACCGCCACCGAGTTTTCTTTGGAAAATATCTTTCTACATTAAAAACTTAAAAGTTTTGGAAAGCCAACAAACAATCAGGTATGGCTTTTCTCCTAAACTTTTGTGCCAGTCTTAAATAGTGGACTTTACAGAGTCTACTAGTTTTGCTCAATTAAAATGTAAAGGGCTCTCCAAGTGTGTATGTGTGTGTGTGTGTGTGTGTGTGTGTGTGTGTGTGCGCGCGCGCGCCAGTGCGTATGTGTGTGTGGGTCGGTGTCAGTGTATGTGTGTGTTTGTGTGTGTGTGTCTGTGTATATATATGTGTATGTGTGTCTGTGTGTATATGTGTGTATGTATGTCTGTGTGTATATATGTGTGTATGTGTATATGTGTGTATATATGTGTGTATATGTGTATGTGTGTATGTGTGCATGTGTATGTGTGTGTATATGTGTGTGTGTTTGTGTGTTTATATGTGTGTGTGTATATATATGTGTATGTGTGCATGTGTGCATATGTGTGTATATGTGTGTATGTGTGTTTGTGTATATATATGTGTATATGTGTGTATATGTGTAAACAAAGTATGCTAGAGCTTTGCATAGAGCAGCTTTAAAATCTTCAAACTTTAAAGCGAATAGGCCACTTGCATGTTTGTTCAGCTCTGACCAAATGCTAAGTTAAATTTATAGTACAAATGAAAAAAACTGAAATTAGCCTCAGTTATCCAGCAAATGATATAGACTTCTTTTTTAAAAAAATACAACAAGGAGAGTGCCACTGAAAATGTACACTTTGTAATACAACACGCTGCTTCACTATAAGATTTTCAGTTAAGCATAAGCAGCAGATCCAGTGATTACTGTGACTGTGAGGTTGCCCTCGTCTTGCATCTATTAACTGATTTTCTCTGCTCACAAGAACTCTACATGATGGCATTATGATCAGCTCAGCTTTGATGACAGGGAAACCAAGGCAAGGGGACCGTCAGCAACCCGCCCCGCCTTCCACAGCCAACAATGACTGCGGGTAGGACAGCTGCTGTGTGCAGAAGGAGATGAACAGCCTGGTCTAACCACTCAAAACTCACTCATGCCTTCGTACAACACCAAGTTTCTAACCCTTATAACTAAGAGATGCCATAGTGAAAGTCATTGTTCAATGGCATCAATGGAGTTGGGAAGGATGAAAACATCCCAAAGATGGATAGTGTGATGGATGGATGGATGGATGGATGGATGATGATGGTTTTACAGCAATACAAACATATTAAGGGCCCAAAATTATCTGTCCATCTAAAAATTGTTAAAGCGTGGGCTGGAGAGATGGCTTAGCCATTAAAGCACTTGCCTGCAAAGCCAAAGGACTTAGGTTTGATTCCCTAGTGCCCACTTAAGCCAGATGCACAAGGTGACGCATGCATCTGGAGTTTGCTTGCAGTGGCTAAAGGCCTAGTGCACCCATTCTCTCTATCTGCTTCTCTCTCTCTCTGTCTCTCATAAATAATAATAAACTTTTAAAAATGATTAAAGTGGCAAATTTTATATATCATGTCATACTTTTCAAAAGTAGGAGCTGGAGGAAAGAAATTGTGTTAGGAGTATCTAACCCAAAGTGTCTACTCCACTATGGTAAAGCAACCATGAGTTACAGAATGAATGACATACTTTTACTACACTGTGCATTAATTGGTCTGGTTCTGGTTTCAGACCCTGAGAAGGTGTTTATCACCAGCTCTTTCCCAAGAGAGTACACAAGGCAGAGGATTAAGGCCCTGGGAAATTCAGAAGTCATGAAGAAGTTTCTTTCTATGCACTCTGAATTTCCATGGCTTGGAATACAGTTTTCATTGGGTAATGATATTCACTGCCCAGAGTTGCTTCTGGGTGGAAGTGCCCTCATCATCACTGGTGGCTTTGTGGAAGAAAAAGTACACATGTTCAATATCTGCTAGATTGTTCCAGAACAACAGAATAAACTTCAAGCGTGAACAGGCTTTCAGATTTAGAAAATAACTTCTGTTCACTAATCTGTGAGATGGAAAAAGAGAACAAGAACTTTGTAAATAGCTAAAATCTACAATGGAGACATCCAGGGCTCCTGTCCATGGGCTCTTGTCTTTCAAAGAACCCAAACCTTTCCCTTGCAGGTCAAGACTTTCATAGCAACCAAGATAAATACAACTATTCCATTTTTTAAGGATGTTTGTTAGAAGTATAAGCCCACAAACCTGCTGGTTTTAAAATGGAAAATAAAATTTAATACCATCTTATTACTGACAGTTGTCATTGGCCAAGTTTCTAGCTGTCTTCTAAGTTTTCAAGCACCACCCAGAGTTGTTTTTCTTTCAAAATGCACTTTCTCTCAAGATTTTGTGATGAGCTCTAGTGTGACTTCATGCAATCTTATGAAGATCAAATGCAATTATTTCTTTCCAGATTGATTTTTTAAGTGTTAACTCTGTACGTTTCTAGAAAGAAAATTATCTGTGCAATATCAGAATTATGTTGTACGATTTATACCATCTGTCTATGTATGAACCTGTGGCTGGAAATCTTACTAAACCTGTCATCCCTAAGGACCCCATTTGGGACACACTCATTCAGATCATAACATGCAGCACCTTCCTACTCCTATGAAATAGTGACGGTCACTCCCCATGTCCTTCAGATCTCATGCCTGCACAACGGCTCTGTTCCCCACTGCAACTCCAGCTCTATTCTTCTAGCCCAGAAATATTTACAATATCCATTCATTTCTTCACTCATTTGTCTGAGTCCTCGTTTCTTTTGCTGTGATAACACAAACAATAATAGTACAAGAAAGAGACTGAGAGGATGAAATAAACCAGAAACCGCCAGGCACATCACAGGATGCTATCTACCTATACCCATAGGAGCTTCCACTTATAGGACAACAAAACGACTCTAGAACTTGGGAGTTTATGGAAGAGAATCAAGGATTATTCTGATGAAAGCCAAACACATCACAGATGTCTATTTGAATATTACCCTTGTACTACAGGATATTAAGTTTTCAAAAATTGTCTAACAATATGGGAGCATACTTTCAACATGATAAATAAGGGAAAACATACAATGTTACATATGCATATATATGCTTATATATTTATGTATATAGTCACAAGCTTATTAGAAACAGATCTCTCTCTAAAGATAAAAAATACTGGTTAATTTTGTTATCATTATTAGTAATTTTTCTTTTTTGCTTCCTTTTCATGATTTTCTGTAATTCTTAACATGACTAAATGAAATTTTCTTCTTTAATACAATATGCTGCTGACACAGAACATGGAGAGACCTGACTGGAATCCAGAAGAAAGCCAGGCCCAAGACAGGTAGCCTGTCTAGTGCTGGAAATCGCTACATGGGCTACTGCGGGAAAATGGCCAGCAACAGTCTGAGCAACCAGAGGTCTAAGCTACTCAGAACAAACACCCTGACATGATGTATGCACCAATGCAATAGTGGCACACAGCCTCAGCTACTCAGAACAAACACTCTGACATGATGTATGCACCAATGCAATAGTGGCACACAGCCTCAGCGGGTAACCAATAGCTTTCTAATTGGTTAAGAGATCTACTCAGTGTAAAGTAACCCATATCTGGAATTGGGAACCAGATCAGAATCCTATGGAGACAAAGATTATGCTCTCCAGTGTCAAGCTCTCACTAGTCTTTGGCTAAAAGAGGGGTTACATACATCAAATTTTTCCTAAATTAATGATGCCTATCCCATTTAAACTATGCTGACTTCACTCTCCATTGGAGAAGCTATTCTTTTTCAGAAGTTAACGAGACTAGAAGATTAACTAGCCCTCACACCTCAGCCAAGCCACACCTGAAACCACAGAGGAATTGGGGAGATGAGCAAGAGTGCTGCTTCCATGCTGAACCTGATAATCAGCAACAGGGTGTAGGAGACAGATCTTGAGGACACTCAACACATACCAAAGCATTGACTCCTAAGAGCTCATCACTGAAATAGACTTAAAACTAACCCACCACGGCTCAGGGAATTTTGCAGAAGAGGGGGTGGAAAGATTGTAAGAGCCACAGGTTGAGACATCATGTCCAGAGGCATTCCATCTCCCAAAAAATAGCTGACTGCTTCTCCCACACGCATAAGCCACAACCCCATAGGGAATACCAGCAACTCCACTGAGGAGGGGTCCCAATGAAATGGGGGGCAGGGATGAGGGAAAAGAGGGTACCAACTTATGATGTATCCAAATAAAATTCATTGTTAATAATACTAATAGAAGGGGGAAAAAAAACCAAGAAATTGTCTTCTTGAGCTGCTAAATGTGTGTGTGGTATACAGGGTGTGGAGTGCAAGGATCAAGGATGGGTCAGCGCTTTGGTGTGACCATCACAGACTGGGCAGCAGATGCAACCTCGCCTACCTAAGGAGGTCAGGCTGTGCTCGGCTCACTTACTCCCAGCGTGTTCAACAGTGGTTGTCAGGCTCTGCCTTGTCCTGCGAGGCTCCATTTTATGCACAGCAGTTGACTCCACTTTGAAGACAAATGCAGAAAGAGACTCTTGGACCCTGACGTCCACGTAAACAACACCATGTGTCCAGCACCACTCACAAGGCACAGACTGAGAACTAACTTATTCCAAAAGTAAAAAGGGTCCCACCCTATAAACCTATCAAAGTAAATTGGGACCACATGAACACATGGGTGTCATTAAAATCATATCAGGAAAACTAGTCCTGAGAACTTATCAAGCCAGACCAAGGAAGATCCCCTCACCTAGATCCTATAAACACGAGGATACCCAACACTACAATGACAGTCCCCCACTGACTTGTCAACTGACCTTGTATCAAAGGACCCACAATCAGAGAACTCCCAACTGTGTCTTCAGCTCAGCTTGGTCTCTACTGATGATGTGGCTGACTGAAACTGTCATCTGTCCATCTGTCCATTTTCCCCCTCTGGACCAGTTTCTGCACCTCACCTCTATAGCAGCCATAATCATAAACCTTGCCTGGGCAGAGCAACTTGAACCTGAAGTTCTAGCTCAACTCAGATTCAATTTCCTCTTGTGTCGTTAGTTACCTTCTCGTGGCTTGGGTAAAACACACACCCAAGAGCAGCTGATGGGAGGGAAGGATTCATTTTGGCTTACAGTCTCGAGGAGAAGCTTCATGATGGCAGGGGAAAGTGCGGCCTGAGCAGAGGCTGGACGTCACCTCCTGGCTACAGCAGAAAGAGAGCATGCTGGAGCAGCGCGGACGGAGCAGACTTGCCTCTACGGTGGAGCCCCAGCAGGGCTCAGTGATTTTTCTGCAGACATTCTTTCTGCATCCTTAGTGGTTTTCTGCTATCTTCTAGCCATCTTTGAATGCTTTGAACTCTGCGGTGGCACTTTAACCAGCTTGTAGCCATTGTGGATGCATTTACTGTGTGTTATATAATGTATGACCTATGTGTTATCATTAATAGTTAATATAGGAATAAAAGAACTAGTGTTTGCCAGTGGTCAGCTATCAAGAGAGATCAGTACTACCAGGCACATTACAGCCAATGAAAGTGATGTAGCTTGTGAATTTATTATTATTCAATAAATTCTGACATCGTCAAAAAACAGCAACGTATGTCCATTTATGTTTCTGACACAATGCGCTCACAACACCAGCCCACAGCAGGACCATAGCTCCTTCCTTAAATGCCCACATCCAGCCCACTGAGATCTGCCTTTTCCACTAAAAAGTGAGTCCTCTGGGGCTAGTAACTGCACGTATCTGGTACCTGGCTCAGAGGAGAGACTTCAGTGAATGGCTTGGTCTCTGGTTCTCCTGAAGCTAATCTCCACGCAAGCAGGTGCCGTCTGGCAGCCAGGATTCCTGAGGCCCTGTTCTGGATTCTGCTGTGCAGAGCTGCAACCTTCACTCTGGGAGCTTCTCTCAAGCCTAACCAGGATGAAGAGAAATGACTTCGTAAGACCAGCTCCAGAGAAGAGCATTGTAGACAGGGCCACCCGACCAGCTGCTATCATTTAAGGAAAGGACTCCCTGCTCTGAAATACACTACTTCCTGGTGGTTTAGCGATTGTAGCTTCATTTTTTTTTTAAGGTCTAAATTCTTTTAACAGTCCCCTATTAAGACACAGATGGCTCTGGGGGATGTTAAGACCTTGTCAGCAAACACCTTGCTTATTAGCTAACACCTGAGCTGACTGTCCTCTGGGAGCAAGTGCCAGTTGGGAAATCAATTTCCAGGGAGATGGAGAAATGGTGGCAGGGCAGGTGGAGGACAGTTAAGGGACCACATAGGGACAAGGCTCAGAACGTTACAAGATTTTCAGAGCTGGAGCTGGTGTTAACAGCTCCCTCAGTTATCAGTGAGAACTGTGAACGAGTGTTGGGGACTGCTATATTGCCCAGCCTGGTGGTCAAGGTGAAGGATCAGAGATGAGCTCTGGGTGGGTGGGTACTCAGCACCCAGCCTTCCTGATTGTCTTGTTTTCTAGTCAAGTCCTGTCACCTGGAGCACTCTCTGAACAGCCGTCAGCTCTGCGGTCATTGTGACCTCCAGAAAAAGAGTTCAGACGAGACACAAGAGTTTAGGATGGGAAGTAGGTAGAGGTTGTTACAGAGTAAGATGGAGCACTATCTCAGGTTAGAGTGGAGGATGGCCCAAAAGGCCACTATTCTGTGCTACATTTTAGGCAGGCTTTATACCATTTCTAAGGTCTTACAACAGACACCTTCATTAGGGACTTTTAAAAATCATATTTTATTTATTTATTTATTTATTTATTTATTTTGGTTTTTCGAGGTAGGGTCTCACTCTAGCCCAGGCTGACCTGGAATTCACTATGGAGTCTCAGGATGGCCTTGAACTCACGGCTATCCTCCCACTTCTGCCTCCTGAGTGCTGGGATTAAAGGTGTGCGCCACCACGCCCGGCTTATTTATTTACTTAAGAGAAAGAATAGGCACATCAGGGCCTCCAGCCACTGCAAACAAAACTCCAGACACATGTGCCACCTTGTGCATCTGGATAAATGGGTACTGCGGACTTGAACTGGGGTCCTTTGGCTTATCAGGCAAGTATCTTAACCACTAAGCCATCTCCCAGCCCCCTGAGGGTCTTTTTTCTGTCCAGGTGATTGATAAGCCCATTTGAATCAACTCTAAGGGGAGAAGACATTGGCATAGCCTTATTCTTACCAGAAAACTCTAGCTAGAGTATATAAACTTTATAGGATTACTCTAGTAATCCTATAAAGTTTAGATACTTATCCACTTTCAAGGCAGTTCAGAATGCCATGTCTCCACTCAGCGCCAGAGACATGATTCAGAACCTCCAAGCCTGCTAATATTTAACTTGCTACCTAACAGTCCCACTAAACATGGTACTAGCATAAAAAAAGTTATCAACGAATGTTTTATTCATTTTGCCTTGTCTCCAAAATTAGGACAGGTTGTGAGTTTCTGAGCCATAAGCTCAATGTCTGGGTTCCAACCAGGCACCTCATCAGCTACGTTCCTGAATTAGCAGCTGTGCATGCCTTCGTCTTCAATCAGGTAAGCTATACATGCGCACCTCCTCTCATTTCTCTTCAAAACTCAAACGCTCTGAAACGAGCCTGTGGAAATATGACGATTACTACTGAGTGATCTTGGGGCCAATGCGAACAACTTCACAAGACCTCTCTCAAAATAATAAGGACGAGCTGGAGATGGAGCTCAGTGGTGGAACAGTTGCCTACCAGATGTGGGAAGCCCTGGGTTCAATCCTCAAGTACTTTCAAAGAGAGAGAGAAAAAAACTCCTTTGGGATTAGTGATGTAGTTCAGTGGTCAAGCATGGGCCCTGGCTGAGAACCCCAGCACCACAAGGAAATAAAAGCCAACCAACTAAGCAAGCCTTCCTTTCTCGAGTACTTTTAAGATGGTTCTCTGGAAGCCTTGCTAGAGAAAGATGCTGTGTTTCCCCACGTTTGTATGAAGTCTTCATTACCATGGGAGAGTTAAATGGCACTCTGAATTGAATAAGATTGCCTGAACAGTTTTCAAATATTCAGGGGTTCAGAAAAAAAAAAACCAAAATGTGTTTTGCCCAAACATTTGCTTTCTTCTTCATTTTTTCTTAAACTTTTGTTTATTTCAAGGAGCATTAAACTCATGTGTTTTTAATGCATCTACATTCGGTTCACTAAAATGCTACTCTAGGACAGTTCTTTGGAGTCCAAGAGGCCCAATGGCCCATGTGCTTTGAACCAAGATATAGTGTGGTCACTCTGCAGGCCAGCACATCCAGGACATGGCTGGCCATGCCCTCAGCTCAGTCTTGGTACCACAGTGACCTAGCAGCTAATTAGATGTCGCAAAGCTTGGTGCTATTTTATTGTGCTGGTCACAACTGTTAAATTCTAAAGTTTGGCTTGAAGCCTCCTTGGCTTATGGACTTTAAATTTGGTCTACATGTTTCTCCATACACAAAGCAAGCACTTCAAAGCCACATTAAAAAAAAAAAAAAAACCACTAACTCCTCACTCAGATCTCAGGAAACTAAAAACCGGAAGAAAGCCTGGCACCTCTGCCTTCTCCGTGGGACTGTCCCCTTTGTTTTGGCTGAGGCCACAGAGATACAACACGGACCTTCACCCTTCCTCTGCAATCACTGTGGGTCCCTGGAAAAATAAAGACCTCACAGGACAGACCATGCCCTGTAGGAAGACAACGATCCATGAAAACAAGGCTCTGCGCTGAAGCAGAAGTGACCATCGTGGTAGCTGGGCATGGTGGCACACACCTTTAATCCCAGCACTCGGGAGGCAGAGGTAGGAGGACTGCTGTGTGTTCAAGGCCAGCCTGAGACTACACAGTGAATTCCAGGTCAACCTGGGCTAGAGTGAGACCCTACCACAAAACAAAAAAAGTGATTATCTTATTGGAGCCAGGTACCCCCTCACGGATAAGGACTTCTTTGCACTGTGTTGTAGTCACCTTCTCATTGCTGGCACAAGGCATTCCGACCACAAGCAGCTAATGAGAGGAAGGTATTCTAGCTCACAGTCTCAATGGATGCCCCACGATGGCAGGGGAAAGCATGGCATGAGCAGAGGCTGGACATCACCTCTGCCACAGCAGGTGTACAACAGCAGCACGAGACTGAGCTGGACCAACACGAGGAGGTGAGGGCTAGTCAACCATCAAGGTCTGCTCCCGGCAGCAACCTCCCCCAGCAAGGCTCCACCTTCCCAGCTGCTATCATCTGGGGATTACGCATCCATGAATTTATTGGGGACAACTAATTCAATCACCACAGGCTACTTTATAAAGCCAGCATAACGGCCAACAAGACCACCAGGACTACTTCTTACACGGACTTCCTTCAGTCTACCAGAATTCTGTCTTACCCCTAAGGCTCATGTCAGTACCCCAAAGACAGATGTGGTGCCACTGAACCCTTTCATTGGTTCTTCTTTCTAATATGGCCGCACTGAAGAAACCTGTCTGCTTTTCACCCTGGCCTGTGTCTATAATGAGCATTGAGGACAGGTGGCCCAAGCCTAGGTTGCTGGGGCCTCCAGAACCCAGGATTTCCCCTAACAATGCTGCTTTTACCCACTGTCATCTACAACCTGAGCTGATATGCAAGCAGACTGTTACCTACTCTGGTAACAGAAAGCAGAGGTGGCCAACTGCTCAAACCAGGTTCAGATGAGACAGACAGGAGCTGTAGCCAATTGGCTGGCTCTACCTCACATCTGTTTCTGTAGCCATTTCCTTTTCCCTGGCTATAAATCTAACTTGTTCACGGGGTGAGTTCAGTGCTTTGAACTCTTTCTGGTTCATGTGGCTATCCAATTTACAAAGCATTTCTTGCTCAATTAAGCTGTTAAATTTAATATAAAAGCCTTTCATGGAACAGAATTAAGTGTTTAGGAATCCCAACTCTGCCTTTGTGAATCTTGATAATGCTGAGAATTTGAGGGCAAGCCTTATAAATAAATGCTTATAATATTTAGTATCTAATCATTCATTTAATTGTATTATTAACTAATGTTCATATTTTTATTATTTATTTAATAAATGATTAAATATCAATATTGAGACATGTGGCCATTAGTTAAGAAGGCCACCATTGTCTCTTCTTACAGGGGTGAGGAGTGAATTCATGCTATGGAAAAATTATCATAGACCGGCTGAATGAAATGTCTTAGCAAATAGTACTTTTGGCCCACCATTGACTCATTTTTGCTCTGGAAATTCAATACCACTGGATGTGATGGTGTTTAGGAGAGGTTTGGAATGTAGGAGCAATGGTCAGAAGGACGTTGGGCACTGGTGGACTAGCCCAGGTTAGACTTTCCAGAACAAATTGCCTCTTATACATATTTTTAGTGGTTCTCCATTTCCTGTGGTCGAGCGCACGTCATACACTGTGTTAAGCTCCACATCCATGCTATCTCATTTAATTCTTACTACTATCTGGGAACAATATTATTATATTCTGATTTCACAGATGAACAAAAGTAGGTACAACCTACCTCATGCTATGTAGCAGGGCACTCTCTCGGGAATATCCTGGCCTGATGTATCCCTCCATCACGGGAGAGACCTGGACACTGCCTCTTTGGTGGAGATCAACAAGGATAAAAGGTGACATCCCAATAGGACTTGAGGAATGCAATGCTGGGGACAGGAGGGTCTTTTCATGGACCACTCGGTTTTAGTGTTGGTAATTTTGTCCATCTTCCCTCAGAACTTTCAGGCAAAACAGCCCATATGCTCCAGTTTCTCATCACCCCGCTCCTCATGTGAGTCACACGTGGAACACGAAAAACGCCCACATGTGGTGGAGCCGACACCAAAGCCTGGGCTGCCTGGCCTCCTGCTTCAAACACCGTGTGACCAAGGCCTGAGATTTTACTACTTCCCAAACCCACTCATCATGCGGCCGCCTCATTTGGCTGTTGCCTCATATCAAGTTCTCAGTCTTGGCTCACTTGCTGTCTCCTTTCCTAAATAGACCCATCGCTATTGGGTTCTTGGTGGCCTGGACAGGCCCTCCTGGGCCTCAGATACCTTTGTTGAGTTCCTGGTGCTCCACTGGATCTGGCTCTCTTGACACTTAAAGGGATTTCTCATGTGTAGGGACTTTGGACTTGGGCAGGAATAAGATGAGTTGTATGTTTTCCCCAGTCTGTTTGCTCCTCTTTTTTTTTAATTATTATTTCTATTATTTATTTATTTATTTGAGAGTGACAGACAGAGAGAGAAAGAGGCAGAGAGAAATAGAGAGAGAATGAGCATGCCAGGGCCTCTGGCCACTGCTAACGAACTCCAGACGTGTGCGCCCCCTTGTGCACCTGGCTAACATGGGTCCTGGGGAATCGAGCCTCAAACAGGGGTCCTTAGGCTTCACAGGCAAACACTTAACTGCTAAGCCATCTCTCCAGCCCTGCTCCTCTATTTTTTTAAAGATTTTATTTTTATTTATTCATTTATTAGAGACACAGAGAGAGAGTATGTGAGAATGTGCACACCAGGGCATCCAGCCATTGCAAATGAACTCCCGATGCATGTGCCACCTTGTGCATCTGGCTTACGTGGGACCTGGAGAATCGAACCTGGATCTTTAGGCTTCACAGGCATGCACCTTAACTGCTAAGTCATCTCTTCAGCCCTGTTTGTTCCTCTCTTGTTCCTGCTAAGATCCCTAAACTTGCTTGTGATTCACAAACAATATTTTCAAAAAATATCTGCTTTTGAGGCTGGGGAGCTTGCTCAGTGGTTAAGAGGACTTGCTGCATAAGCGTGACGTCCTGAGAGTACCTATGACCCCCCAAGTTTGATCCCCCAAGTTTGATCCCCCGGCGTCCATGAGAACAAACAGGCATGGCCATGTGGGAGGGAAATGGCAAAAATCCATAGCTTTAGGTATATTTAAAACTGTATCTATAATACAGTTATACAAATGTGATTTTTCTCACTGGCAAATATCACATTTTTGTGGACTCACAGAACATAAAAACTGCTTCAACCAAGCACAGATCAAAATATCTGAAAAGGGCTGGAGAGATAGCTTAGCAGCTAAGGCACTTGCCTGTGAAGCCTAAGGACCCAGGTTCGATTACCCAGAATCCACATAAGTCAGATGCACATGGTGGCACATGCACCTGGAGTTCATTTGCAGTAGCTGGAGGCCCTGGTGTGCCCATTCTCTCCCTCCCTCCCTCTCTCTCTCTCTCTCTCATAAATAAAAATATAATATATATTTGAAAAGTCTGGATTTAAATATATATCTGAAAAAGAGCTGGAGAGATGGCTTAGCAATTAAGGTACTTGCCTGCAAAGGCTAACAACCTGAGTGTGATTCCCCAGTACCCACACAAAGCCAGATGCACAAAGTGGCACATGCATCTGGAGCTCATTTGCAGGGGCTAGAGGCCCATTCTCACTTTCTCTGTTTCTCTTCTCTCTCTCCCCTCAGCTTGCAAATAAAGAAAAGTATTTTTAAAAACATCTGAAAAAAATGTGTATCTGAAAAAAATGTGTAGCTGAACATATATAGGCTTTTTTCTTGTTTCCTAAACAACACAATACCTATTTACATATAATAAGCATGGTATTATACATTAGAAATAATCTAAAGATGATTTAAAATATATAAGAGGATGTGGGTAAGTTACATACTAATACTTTTCCATTTTACCTTTGGGGCTTAAGCATCAGCAAATCATGGTACCCTTGGTGAAGGTATCCTACAAAACCCATTCTCTTTAGAATCCCGGGGATGACTAAATAGGATAATATCCATTAAACTACTAGCTATTATATTATATATTATTTACATTGCATTGTATATTAAAAGTGATCTAGAGATCATTTAAAACACAGGAGGATGTGTATAGGTTACATGTCAATACTGTGTCATTTAACAGATGGGAAGATAATCCTGTGAAACCAATTGTCTTTAGAATCCTGGAATAACTAAATAGATGATAACAGAATGTCCATTAACCTATTAGCTATTATGTTGATATTTGCATGCATTTTGTGTCCTCAGAAAAGGGGTCCAGCTAACACATACCATTATTGGTTTTTTTGTAATTTACTTGAGAGAGCAAGAGAGAGAGAGACAGACAGAGAATGGGTGCAACCGGAGCCACTAGCCACTGCAAATGAACTCCAGATGCATGTGCCACCTTTGTGCCTGGCTGACATGGGTCCTGAAAAATTGATCCTGGGTCCTTTGGCTTTGCAGGCAAGTGCCTTCACTGCTAAGCCATCTCTCCAGCTCCACACCATTATTAATGTTCACATTTTAGTTTGAACTCTCTTTTATTCCCCTGGCTTAAAGCGACAGTGATAATAACTTGATTGTGCCTGGCATTCTTCTGGCTTCTCCTTGCCAGGGCTTGTTTAAGTAGTAATGTGACCAAGTTGTGTAGCTCTCAGAAGGAGAGAGACCCTGAGGCTGGGTAGAGTGAGACAGGTAGTATGCTTACAGGGGGGACAGTTGCAGGGACTCTTGTAGGTGACAAAATCTAAAGAGACCCTGACTGGAAAGAAGGCTACAGTTCCTGACAGCACTTAACCACGTAGCCAGGATCTGGGACTGCGCTCTGCTGTCCTGTGGAAGGGGACGTGCTGGGAGCCACACATGCTTCCCCCTAAGGGGAGCAGGACGAGCAGCTGTCCCACGGAGCTCTCTGCCCCATAGTTCTCTGTTCACTACGCGTTCTCTCCGGGAGGTCAGCATTGCAGCGCCCCAGGTGGCCTTCAGGGCCAGGACAGCAGCACCTCAGAAACACTGTGTTCTCACCCAGACTCTCTGTGTCCAGTGTGGGCTGTCTGCAGTGCCCTACAGAGCCAAGGAGTGAGGAGAACCATTGGGGTACTTGGCACGGTCTGTCCCATATAGACTACCAGACTGGGAACTGTCTTAAGGTTCCTGTGTCCTTTGCAAAGTGGTCTCATCATATTCATGCTTCCATGCCAGTTTTTCAAGACATAGCTTAATTCTGTTTTGTTTTTTTAAAAAAAAAAAAAAAAACTTTTTTAGAGAGAGAGAGAGAGAAAGAGAACTGGCAGGCCAGGGCCTCAGCCCCTGCAATTGAACTCCAGATGCATCCACCACCTAGTAGACATGTGTGACTTTGCACTTGCCTCACCTTTGCGCAGCTGGCTAACGTGGGATCTGGAGAGTAGTATGTGGGTCCTCGGGCTTTGCAGGCAAGCGCCTTAACCACTAAGCCATCTCTCCAACCCTTAACTCAATTTAAAAAAAACCAGTTAGCTCAGAAAGAAAGTACATGGGCTGGGGAGATGGCTCAGTGGCTACAGGCACTTGCTTGCAAAACCTTCCATCCTGGGTTTGACTCCTTTGTACCCATGTAAAGCCACATGCACAATGTGGTGCATGTGTTTGGTGTTCCTTTGCAGTGGCAACAGTCCCTGGAAGCATACACACACACACACACACACACACACACACACATGTTCAACCTGTGCTTTAAAAAGTAGTTTCCTTGAACCTGAATCAGTGACAGGTTGACAGCCACAAGGAAAAGAGGGTGCTTCCAGTCTGTTTTCTGGAGTAATTTCTCTACCCAACACAGGAGGAATATCTCCTTTCTATAAAGCACCTCTCTCCCAGAAGGCAGTTTTCCTTTAAAACTCTCCTACTTGTCAGGATGAGAAAAAAAAAATATTTGAATCTTTAATACAGTTATACAAATGTGATTTTCTCACTGGCAAATATCACATTTTTGTGGGCTCACAAAATATAAAAAATGCTTTTCTTTTTGGCTAGAAATTGCTTATGAAAAGGAAAGGTGGTTTGGGGATTTGGTATTTTCTTTTTCAAGCAAGAATTTTTTTTCTTTTTTTTGTGGGGGAGCAAGAAACCACCACTGTGATACACAGTCAATTTTCACCTACAACCAAGTCAGTTTCACAGTAAATTTCCCACTGAGACAGGAAAGCTCAGGAGTACCTAGTGAATGGGTAAAATGTTATCCCTGCCCAAATTCACTAATGTCTATAAAACAAGGAGGCTTTCCCACAAGTGCAGACATACGAGGACATTAACCCTTCCACAATGAAATAAGGTGAAAAACCGTGAAAGCCTCAAGCTGAGGACAAACTCTTGGGCCCTAAATGCTCCCAGTTAGGACCAGGCAGGCTTCCAGAGGTCCATGTCTCCACTAAGCCGCAGTACAACCCTCGGCCTCCTCCCTCTCAGATGCAGAGATTCACGGGTGAGGGGAAGGGCAATGAGATGTCTTATTCAGGACACATGATCCTTTATCATGCATGGGTTTACTAGGCATTTGGGTTCCTTTATATCGAATTTATATTTCCCTCCCTGAAGCCTCTATGAGGAAGAGAAACTCTGGCATCCATTAGACATTTTGTTCACAGGTCTGACCCCTGCCCACAATAAAGGAGACTTCTGGCACGTCCAGCTAACTGTGAAAGTGCTGGAAACCCATGGAAATGGTCTGCTGCTCCTGTGGCTAACACTTGAGCACTCTCTCACTCGCTCACTCTCTCTCTCTTTCCTCTTTGAACTATAGGTGAACAGTATACATGGTTCTGACAGAGATGGCAAGGGGGTTGTGCCCAAAATTCCATGAAACAGGACAAGGATAGATGTAAACAAAATGGCTCTTGCCATTTTGTTTCTTCAAACACCAAAAGAAGACAGTGGCTTATAGTGAGGGGCCCCAGGGAAGGAGCTTGTATGTCTCTTGTCTCTGACAGAGAACTTACTCTATTACAAACACCAGGGAAATGAGAGTCAGAGAACAGCCTGCCTCATAGCTCAGGCTGAGTCTGGGACTCATGGAGGGGACAATGCCAGCTCCCTCCTAGCCTGCCTCTTCCCCTAGATACAGCCCTGGCTGGCAGAGATGTCCTAAGTGATCCAACTAAGTGAGTGCGCACATATGAACTGCCATCATTTTATTAGTACGAGAACAATGGTGATGATAAATCATATCCGCATGATGATCACAAGACACTACTTTGTTATTGTTTTGAGACAGGGTTTTATATAGCTTAGGCAGACCTCCAACTTGCTATGTAGCCAAGGATGGTCTTGAACCTCTGACCCACTGTGGTGGTTTGAATTAAAATGTTTCCCATAGCCTCATGTGTTTTGAATCGTTGGCTCCCAGCTGGTGGCAATTTGGGAAAGTTGTGGGGTCTTTGGGAGGAGAAGCCTTGCCGGAGGAAGTGTGTCACTGGGGGTCGGGGATGGGCTTTGGAGGCACATAGCCCAGCCCCCAGCCCAGTGCCCACACTGAGTCTTGCCTGCTTCTGTGGAGACGCGATGCCCACCTGGATGTCGGCACTTGCCCCACGGTGATGGAGCTTTCCCTCAAAGCCATGGGCCAGAAGTAAACCCCTTTCCTGTTTCTGACCTGTTTCTGGTCAGGTGTTTTGTCCCAGGAACAAGAAGATAAGCGTTGTAGCCTTTTCCCTCCCCTTCCTTCATGCTGGGATTACAGGCTCGCTCAACGAGACCCCCACATTACACTTTCATAGATATGTCTTCAGTATTTCTTATGGTAACAACCATTAAGACAGCTATGGCTTTTTTTTTTTCTTTTCTAGGCCAGAGCAGTGAGGTTCATGAGTATAATTCCAAGGACACCACCCCGCTCCCAGCCCAGGAAGCATCCTCAGAAGCCTGGCCTCGGGCCGACGCAGGGAAATGAGATTCCGACTTAGCCAGCACCGAATGGTCAGGAATTGAGCAAGGGATGCCCGCACTTTCTATTTAAAGGTTTTACTCTTGTCATTGGAAACCGAATGAATTTATTCCTTGTAACCATTTTAACCACTGTTGTGGTCTCTAGGACATTGTCAAAGTGTAAACATAACATGCTCTTTCTGTCTTTGAGGTTTACTAGTTAATAGATCCAGCAACATAAGCACGCTGCCCATTCATGTCTGCCCCAGTAGGGAATCTGTCACCTTTCTGATGGCCTGCCAAGGAAGGGGTTTCATCTGCTCCTGACAGGAGACAGAAACGGGATAGGCAGTCAGGGTAACAGAACCCCAAAAGTGAATGTTTGTTTTTTGTAATTCCTTGACCGAAGTAGGAAAGGTCACTAAGCTTGCAGAAACCTGTCTGTACCCATCCTAGAGGACAGAGACTCTGATCCTTACCTAAGATTACTGACAAACCTCCAAGACCCGGTCTTTCCCTATAGCAACCTGCCAACCTGGTCTTCCTCATGTAGCCGCTGCTTGTAAAACACCAGATCTGAGGTGAGCTTCTCACATCCCCTCTTCTAGGCTTATGCCTCCTTCTCTTCATTCACCTAAAGCTTTAAATGGTAATAAAATCTTCCTGAACCTTATCCTCTGGTCCATGGATTTCACTCTTTGAATTCACAGGACGAGGACCCGGGGAACGTCCCAAGTTATCAGTGAATTGGTGTACAAGGAGCCCAAAATTCCTATACCACTGCTGCACTCTGTACACTGAGCTGTGAGCATTTTCAAGTGTGTTCAACTTCACTGTTACTGGTAACTACAAAAGAGCTGGGAGCAGACTAAATCAAAGGAAAGGATATGCAATGACATACAGGTACAGGCACTGACATTTTCTTAAACGTAGACATGACAGAACGTAGGTACTGGTAAAAAGACATGTGCTACTGGCTATATAAAGGAAAGTGGATATGGTGTGTGTGCCTTAGTCCATTTTCTACTGCTATAGTAAAATTCCTAAGACTGTGTCATTTTCAAGGAATAGAAAATTATTTCTCACAGTTTTTTGGGGGGGGGGGTAAGAAGTCCAAGATGATTGGCCCGAGCCTCTGGTGAGGACTTTATTGTTCTGCTATCACATGGCAGAAAGAAGGGCAAGAGAGAACCAATTTCATCTATCAAACTCCTTAATATGGGCATCTAATGCTATTCACAACAGAGGAATTCTCATCTAATTGCCTTGGGAACACTGCTTTCCCCAAACACACATGATACTCTCACATTGGCATTACCTGAGTTTTGAGAAAACATATCCCAAAGCTCATCAGTGTGCATGCCACAGCACAGTATAGAACGCCACACAGCCAGAGGCTAGTACCCGATAATGAAGTTATGAGAATTTGGGGATCTCACAATGTCTGTTAAAGACATTGTAATTATGAAATGGGAGGCAGGAAATCATCTTTAAGTTACGAAAATGACATCTTCAAACTGAACAAAATTTACTACGCTTTAGCAAAGATCCCAGGGTCCCAGGAAAAGTACACCATGAGAAAGTCACTCTGGCCCCATGGTAGACCCGTAGTCAGGGCCCATACTCCTGAATATTGGCCTCTTCAGTGTCACTAAGGCATCAAAGGTGTCCTTTCTCCTCTAACTTCTCTGCATGAGCTTGGAATATTTCCTCTACAAAGAATATGTTAAGACAAGTTAAATCATCCACATAGCAAACATAACCATGTTCATCTCATATCCTTGCTAAGGTAAACTGCACAGGAGAAAAATGCAGGACTGAGGTATTTTAAACATTATATGGACATAAAACGTCTGCACTATCTGTGCTGAGTGAGAAGGGGATGAGAAGAAGTTGTTGACTTAAATTATACACAAAATTATTTGTTTCCTGTCATGTCGACCACACTTTAGTGGTGAGCTAAGCTTAACACACCATGACTTTTACAATAATAGGAATTTAAAAACTGCAAAACCAGGCTCTCTGTATCTGAATTTCTAAAGTCTGAATCTTTAACTCTTTTAAAAGTCAATTGTGGGGGCTGGAGAGATGGCTTAGCTGTTAAGGCATTTGCCTGTGAAGCCTAAGGACCAAGGTTTGACTCTTCAGATCCCACGTAAGCCAGACACACAAGGTGACACAAGTGCACAAAGTTGCACATGTGCACAAGGTGGAACACATGTCTGGAGTTCAATTGCAGTGGCTGGAGACCCTGGTGCACCAATTCTCTCTCTCTCTCTCTCTCTCTCTCTCTCTCTCTCTCTTCTCTCTCTGTCTCTCTCTCATAAAAGAAATTATTAAAAAAGGTCAATTGTGGGGCTTTACCCCTCCTGCTTTTTCATGGGCAGGAGCTCTTTAAACCCACTCCTATTTCATTCTCTTAATCTAATAAAGTCTCTCAATGCTTTAAAAAATATGCAAAACCAATGCTAACATGAATTAATTCCATAGAAACCTTCTTCCTAGATAGCCATTCCATAAGACATCACCCTCAATAAGGGGGAGGGGGGACTCAAACAGAATAGCTCCATAAAAGGGGGAGAAAGTATAACCTTAAACCCATGAGCTCTGGCTGGTAATGCTCAGGGGCCAGAAATGGGTTCAACCCCACCCCCACAGCGAGCTATTGTCAAGAAGACACAAGTTCCCGTAATAACAGAGATCATTGCCAAAACACTTGGTTATCTGCATGGGATGAAAGGTAAGTTCCTATTGCTAAGGACATCACAGCCTGTGGCCACAGGATATCAAGTGACCATGCTGGAACTGAGAGGGAATCCAGTTCCTTCCCAGCTAGCCCTCATAGTGCTTGAAAGTGTTAAGAGAGTGGCTGGGGTCAATAACAGTTGCCAACCAACTGAATAAGCAGGAGATTCTGTCAGTTACAAAAACCACCATCTGAACAAGAAGTACTCACTTGTGCAAGAGAAGCACACAGCCAATGTAGGTAACCAGCTGCTCATGGGTTGGACATGAGACCTGCCCAGTGGTCTCACTCTAGGAACCAATCCCGATTCCCTAGGACAGGAAACCAATAGGTTCTAGAGAGAAGCTCCACTGCTCCTTAATTAACACAGAGTGGGCATACACATCAATAAGTCTCTCTAATAACTAGGCTTATCCCCTTTAATTAGAACTGTTCCCTCTTTGGGTTGGAGAATCTGTTCGATCTTACAGATGGAGGAGAATACTGGGGAGAACCAGGACACTTGAATGTATCATGCAGAGAAAACTGTGTCTGCCAAGAGCTGGGTCTCCTCTAGCTCATCTTCCCAGGCCCACAAGTCATTACAGAGGAAGTGGTAAGGTGAATACTGCTCTCACAGCTATGCTGAAAACCTCTTCCAAGGAACTGGCTACAGACACTGTAGTCATTGAAACCTCGTATAAACACATTTCCAGAAGCTACAGAGAAAACAACACTAGATCAGATCTCTATCTTGTCTGCCAAGACTCAGGGAACTTTGTAGAAGAGGGGACGGAAAGATTGTATGAGCCTCAGGGTGGCTGGGAATAGCCTGGGGCACCATAATTGTCCCATCACTGCAGAGACTGACTGAGGCCTTTGCGACCTCACAAAGGACACCAATAACCCCACTGAGGGCCCTCAGCAGAATTGGGACGGGGCTGAGAGGGTCTAATCCGACAGCCTTTTTACTAAAAGTCAATAAATAATAAAACTTTAAAAATTAAAAGTAACTTGTAATAGTCATGAACCACTGACTTAAATGATCAGCTGTAGTCAAGTGAAGTTGATTTTCTTATTCCACTCTCTTTAGAAATCATCATGGTGCTGAGCTCCAGGGATGGGAATCTGTGGTGTGGTTTTATAAATTTTATTATTGGCATTATTATTGCTGTTGTTAAGTTCAAGCATTTTCACATATAATTTCATGCTTCTGTCTGTCAAGTTTTCTGTACTGGTAATTCTGTATCTTGACCAAGACTTTACAATGTCATCATTCAAGTGATTAAAAAAAAAAAAAAAACAGTTACAATGTCTTTTTAAAAGCAACATTTTGAAGATTGAAACACAGAAAACATATCAAAACATCAAATCTCTTTTTGCCTCTTCAAAGAGCTTGTGATCCTCAAAAAATTTTAGCAATTTAATTCTAGAATATTGTATTTTTTTTCCAAAGCCAACTGTCAACCAAGAAATACTTTTCATTTTACCCTTTATTTTCCTATTCAAATTTTGCAGAATTTAGAGGTGGGCCCAAGCTCCCGTTCTGTAAGATATGGAAATGAACTGTCCTAGAAATTGTGGAGAAAGACAACTAGCTGCTCCAAAACAGTAGGCACCCACAGTGGTACCAGAGTGAGAGTGGAGCCTGTCGATGCATAAACCATCTGGCTTTGTCATGGTCCAGGTGGATTCCACAAGATCTTAGGGAAAACCAGGTTCATGTGTTAATGGGATTGAAACTTTATCTGTAAAAGCAATTACTCAATACCTCCTGGTTTAAAATTCCTGTGCTGAGACAAAATCAATCACCCATCTCATCAACGTGCTTATCAGTCCTTTTTATTCCCCTAAAAAAAGAATGAGAAGGCTAACTAAAAGAGGGAAAGGATGGGGTTCAGAGCTATTAGGCATCCACCAATGGGGTGCATGTTAAGTGGAGCTTTCTGTTTTCCCAATCCTTCAAAACTGTGAACCAAAATAAACCTATTACCTCTTTAAGCTGATTAAATCAGGCATCTTTGTGCCATATAAGAAAGCCAATGCGGGCTGGAGAGATGGCTTAGCGGTTAAGCGCTTGCCTGTGAAGCCTAAGGACCCTGGTTCGAGGCTCAATTCCCCAGGACCCACGTTAGCCAGATGCACAAGGGGGCGCATGCATCTGGAGTTCGTTTACAGAGGCTGGAAGCTCTGGTGCGCCCATTCTCTCTCTCTCTCTCTCTCTCTCTCTCTCTCTCTGCCTCCTTCTCTCTGTCGCTGTCAAGTAAATAAATAAACAAAAAAATTTAAAAAAAAAAGAAAGCCAATGCCTCGTATAGCATTTCGGAGTTATCAGCGTTGCTGAGGCCTTGCTCTGGTATAATTCAGAAGGGCTGTGACAGCTTTGTGGTACCTTTTTTTTCTTCAGAAAAAAAAATGGCAGAGGCTAATTTAGAGGGTTTTAGAAACAAGATCTTGATTCATAACAAATGAAAATTTTAAACTCCGAGGTATTGCTCTCCATACTATCAGGTCTGAATGAAGAAATTTGTACTCCTGGAAAAAAAATGCAACTTTGTCCTAATAAAGATTAAGGTGTTTCAAAATTTTGAGTCTATTTTAGTTTATTGTCTCTTTTGTAGTTAGAAGTGTAGTAAAATGGATCCTCAAATCCTTGAGAAACTCACAAACTCTAAGATGGTCAGTTTTTTAAATTAAGGTTCATTACTTGGATTTTCCATTTTTAGTTCAACCAGACCTTCCATTTATAAACTTCACACTCCGTAAGTTTGTTGTTTTTGTTGTTGTTTACCAGCACCGTCTCTTCTGCCACAAACATTATACATGACCCAATTCCAAGAACTCCCCTGCCAAAGTTTTAAAACCAATAAACAAACCATGGGGATAAGCCATGGTAAGGGATCATTTCAGGAAGTAAAGGTCCTAGCATAATAAACCACATGGAAAAAGATCACGGGATCCTGTCAAGTATCCCAAATTAAATTTATGTGGTCAGCAACGTAATTCTTTCCATTTCTGCAAGAAACGTCTCCACCATATTCATGTTGACTGTCTACTCTGAGAACAGTTTCTCCTTGGCCACACCCCCATTAAGTGTAACACATGTCTGTAGCAAGTGTTCATTCAAAGACAGGGTAGGAAATTGTTTGCATGCAGTCTCTGTGGTTTAAAGGAGCGGGTTAGCTTAAAAGGATGGTTTGAAGCTTAAAAGAATGGTTTAAAGATTGTCTTTGTGGGTAATATTAATCTCAATTCTTTTTGCCTCCATGTGAAGAATTATTGTATAGCATTTTATTTATTCATTTATTTGTTTGCTTGATTTTCAAGGTAAGGCTTCACTGCTAGCCCAGGCTGACATGGAACTCACTCTGTAGTCCCAGGCTGGCTTCAAACTCACAGCAGTCCTCCTGCCTCTGCCTCCCGAGTGCTGGGTTTAAAGGTGTGCATGCCCAGCCAGGAGGCTCAGTCCTGTTACGACTGGCACTGGGGTTCAGCATATAGGTCTCAGGTGGTTCGGACAACCTTAAACAGTCAACAATGCCTCTGTTTCAGGTAGGCAGCATCCAATTTACATAAACTCAATATCAGAGGCATTTAGTCTGGACTAGCTTTCTGAAAAGAGGTCTACAGATATTGTAAGCTTAGGGGTTGTCAATGCTCACTGTGAAAAAAAGAAGTTCCCACTTGAGCTATTCTTAACTTGAAAAAAAAAAGATTTATTTTACATATGTTTTCTTGTTCCTTCCACGCATATAGTGCAGTCAGATGCACCTCTCATGGGCTCAGTATATGTAACTAATGTGAATGACACAGAAGCTCTTTTATTTGCACACTGGTCAGGTTGTAGAAAACATTCTCAAGATTGATTATAAAACTAAAGTTATTTTATAAAAGCAACTGTTATCCTGGGTTTTGGCAATGGAAAGAGTCATGGTACTTAGAGTGTTCATACCTTTCTTTATATGCATGAAAATGTGTAAGCTGAAAGTTTATAGGAGGAAAGCACCTATTCTATAAATAAGTGGATAACCTATGCTTTAGTCTCTTAGGGCTGCCATAACAAATTACCATAAACCAGATGGCTTCAAACAGCAGGCATTTTTTTTCTCTCTCACAGTACTGGTGGCTGAATTCTGAAGTTCAAGTGTTGGCAGAACAGAACTAGTCCCTTCGTGGAGTTCTGAGGAAGACAGTCTCTGGTTTCCTCCTGGCTTGTGAGGATTACCAGAGAGCAGGCATGCTCCTTGGCTTGTAGACCCATCACTGCACTTCCGTCTCTTTCTTCTCCTGGTGTCCTCCTCTCTATGTGTCCTTGTCTCTGAATTCATGTAACCTCTGCTTTCAGGGACACCTGAATCTAGTGTGTTCTGACTTTAAGCTGATTATATTTACAAAGACCTTATTTCCACATTCCATCACATTCATGAGTACAAGAACATCACACTTCTATCTATATCTCTCTCTACATATACATATATACGTAATATAAATTACATGTTTTTTGAGGGAGGGTCTCGCTTTAGCCTAGGCTGACCTAGAATTCACTATGTAGTCTCAGGGTGGCCTCAAACTCACATTGATCCTCCTACCTCAGTCTCTGGAGTGCTAGAATTAGAGGCATGCACCACCACACCCAGCCCAGTTTATCCTTTTGTTAAAAAAAAAAAAAAAAGTTATATATTTGCAAACAATGAGAGAAATACAGAGAGGAAGAGAAACAGTGAGTAAATGGGGGCAATATGGCCTCTTGCCACTGCAAACGAACTCCAGATGCATGCACCACTTTGTACATCTGGCTTTAAATGGGTACTGGGAGATTGAACCTGGGTCCTTAGGCTTTACAGGCAGTTGCCTTAACTTCTAAACCATTTCTCCAGCCTCTAATTTATCTTTTTTGAAGGAAATAATTCGACCTTTATAATTCACCATACCCCAAACAAGGAATTTTATTCAGCCAAAATAAAATGCTAAAATTTGCTTTTGTTTTGAAATCTTATTACTTCTGTCTTGTGCTCTTCTAAGGACTTCAAAATATAAACCCACTTAATTTGAGAAACATGCATGTTGTACTATTAAACAAAAGCAAGAATTTGTGTAATGAACATTATTCGTGGAGGTAGTCATGCGTCCCTCCACCCGCTCACCATGCACGCAGTCTTGTTACACCACATACGGGGATGTATGAGAGGGTAATGAAGCTTTGCTATGGTGTTTACCTAGCTCTGTACACATGCGCGCGCACAAAGTTAACATACTAAAACATGCTCAGCCGTCTCTGAGTATGTCCTACAAGCCAGTGAGAATGAGAGAAGATCATCAGTGAGCTTCAGAGTTCAAGTTGAATAAAGCATGGACGGTTGGAACAAAACTGATTTGCGACGCACTCCACCCCCTTTCCTTGTTTCCTGAATTACACGCTACAAGATGTCATGACTTAAGTATTCACTGACATGTGTATTTTTATCTTTATTTATTTATTTATGAAGAGGGAGAGAGAGAAAATAGGCGCACCAGGACCTCTTGCCACTGCAAACAAACTCCAGACACATGTGCCACATTTACACGAGGGAATTGAGCCCAGGTGGGCCGACTTTGCAAGCAAGCCTCGTTAGCTGGCGAGCCATCTCCCCAGGCCCATTTTGAGACAACGTCTTGCCAGGCAGCCCACGTCGGCCTCCGCTCGCATTT
Organism: Dipus sagitta; assembly: GCA_036346955.1. Classification (NCBI taxonomy): domain Eukaryota; kingdom Metazoa; phylum Chordata; class Mammalia; order Rodentia; family Dipodidae; genus Dipus; species Dipus sagitta. The sequence goes on along the minus strand of CM070783.1, from coordinate 98,517,179 downwards.
TCTGGAATCACAGCTGTCACGCACCAAGCTCATTGAGCCCTGTTTCTCTGTCCTTCTGCGCACATGCCTAGAGGATGCTCCTTGCCCAGCTGGATGATGGATGAAGTGAAAATTTTTCCCTGAGGTGACATGAACACAGATCTGTTCACCCCAGGTAGGGCCCAGGTGACAGACCAAAGCATGATTGCGACCAAAGCAGTTTTGGCGACCCAGGGAGTTTGCTGGGGTTACTTACGGAGCAGGGTGAGGGGCTGCTCTACAGGAGCAATAGATGACTCAAAGGCAGGTGCACCACCAGAAAACCCACCCGGCGTAGGTGGCGGCGCACGGCAGCTGCATTTCTGGAGCTCACGGCTGGTCAGAGTATCTTACTAAGCAGGGTGTTTTTTTTCCCCACATATATATCTTTAGTGCCAGGTCTTACAACATTTTTTCCAGACAATGTTGACTTTTTGAGTCTCCTGAACTTCCTTCCTCCCGTGAGGAAGGGAATGTTTCAATTCGGAGGAAGTTGCCTAATTTCTCATGAGAATACGAACAGAAGAGATGTGCGCTATTCCAGGCTCAGTTTATATAAGGGACCTGCCACACACGTTCTTCCCTGTTCTTTGTTCCCTCACCTAGCTTGAATCATCCTTGTGGGTTTAAGTTTATTTTTTATTTCTTTATTTTTTGCAAGGAGAGAAAGAGAGAGAGAGAATGGGCATGCCAGGGCCTCTTGCTGCTGCAGACGAATTCCAGACACGTGTGCCACGTTGTACATCTGGCTTTACATGGGTTCTAGGGAATCGAACCCAGGCCATCAGGCTTTGCAAGCAAGTGCCTTAACCACTGACCCATCTCTCCAGCTCAGCACCCTTGCTTTGAAGGTGGCAGAGCGATAGAGAAAAGAAGCTGGGTTTTGGATTGACTTCTTTGTGATTACAAAGCACTCCCATTCAGTATGTTTGTATTGTGTTTGAGCCATTTTGTACTGTGAGTTTTGTTCAGCACAGTACCCAGCGGGGCTTTAAGTATGCTTTGTTCAAACAATGACAGAAGCTTGTAGACCTTGTGAGGAGGAAGGGGCAATGCCTGAGATGTCAACGTTGCTTGAGGAAAGTGTTCTCCCTTCCCTGACGGAGTCAGGAAGTCCATGCAGTTGGTCATCCCTTAAATGACAAGCACAAAGTTGACTGGCTACACATTTTCTCTACCAGGCCGTTCATGTTTCTTTGTTTACATTCTAGTTTTATCTCTTTTAAGAAAATAGTGAACTTCTTAAAGACCTCTGATTTTCTCACTATATTTCCTAGTTTGAACTTCAGGACTATATAGAATATATGTATTCTGTATAGAATATATGTATATATGTAATATATTCTGTATAGAATATGTATATATGAATATACATATATGAATATAGAATATGTATATATGTAATATATTCTGTATAGAATATATGTATTCTAAGAATATATGTAGTTTTTTTTAATGTGTGTGTGTGGACTGCTTCTTTAAACAAAGCCAAGGGCAAATTTGACCAGTGAAATAATTTTTGACATAATGAATTTTAAAACTAGTTTCAAGGCCATAGTCTAATTAAAAACCATAGAGAATCTTTATATTAATAAATACACTAAAATTATAAATATTAAGAACCATAAATAGGTGCTGGGGCGGTGGCTCAGTCAGTAAAGCACTTATCATACAAGCATGAAGATCGGAGTTAGGATTTTCCAGCCCCCTACATAAACGCCAGGTGAGTTCAGCGGCTGCCTGTAGTCCCAGCATGCAAGAGGCAAAACCAGGGAGTCCCAGAGCAAACAGGCTGGACTAGCTGAACCAGCAAACTCAGGGCTCAAGTGAAATAAAGAAGCCAATTGAGAAAGATGCCTGATGTTAACCTCCTCTAGCCTCCACACACGTACGCGAGTGAACTCACATCCCCCACACACATGCACATCACATACACATACAAAACAAAAGAGCCATGAGTACTATTAAAATCAACCTAAATTACTATCAGCCTCTTCATTTGAAACAATGAAACAAGTTTTCTTGATTTTTTTTTTTTGCATGAATTTTGAAAGAAGGCAGGGTGTATGTGAGTATGTTGAGACGGGATCTCATTATGTATCCCAGGCTCGGCTAAAACACATCACCCTCCTGCCTCTGCCTCCTGAGAGATCAGACTGCCGGCACGTGCCACCACAGCCAGCTCAAGGCAGGATAATTTTAGAAACAAATTTATTTTGAACTGAGACTTGCAGTGTGTTTGTTGACATACATAATCTGTCAAATCACATTTACAATTAAATTAAAGGAGAAAACCACACTACTTCTCAGGTTTAGTCACAGTAAGTTCACAAAACCCAATGCTGGCCATCTGTAAATTATTTCCTATACTTGTATAACATGAGACATTAATATGGATACTATACTTCATATCTCTGCTCCAAAGACAGAATGATGAGGGCCAGTGTATACAAATCAATGTATTGACTATCTCCTATGCACTAGGTGCCCAGTTAGGCAAAAGGCTATCACGTGTCTCAAAAATGCTCCAAGAGTTATCAGGATAACTCAGTAAGTAGGATACATGGGTCAGGATATCATATAGATATGGCCCCAAATATGTAGATTCTATTATGATGGAATTAAAAGTTTAGGTATCTCAACTCCTTGGTTATCAATGACAATGGAACACAGTTTTTAAACCCTTACTTGTTGGGCAATTCCATCTTGAATATTTGTGTTTAATGATGGGGATTTTTTTTTTTAAATCAAGCATACCAGAGCACTTCTGAACCCCTTGAAATCAAATATTTTTTAAAAAGCATAATTCAACAGAGTTTCAGTGATTGTATCATAGCTTTCATGGGACTGCAGAGAAGGTATAATTTCTGGGTGAGGGTATGTGATGTTTAAACCTCGGTTGTTAACTTGATACGATTTTAGAATCCCCATGAAAACAAATCTCAGGGCATGTATGAGGTATTTTCCAGATTAGGAGAATTGTGGTGGGAAGATCTATCCTGAATGTGGGCAGCATCATTCCAAGGGCCACAGTTCTGAACCGCACACACACACACACACACACAGAGCGTGCTGGCTGGGCAGCAGCATTCATCTCTCTCTGCGTCACGACTGTGGAGTGAGTGTGAGCAGCCGTTTCACGCTCCTGCTACCACGCCTTCACGCCTAAAGTTACTTTTGTCAGGCGTCTTGTCACAGTAATGAGAAATATTACTAATACAGGGTCTCACTTGGAATGCAAGATAAAAAAAGGCCCCAGTTGCTTTCTTTCCAAAGGTGCTGCTACAAATCTTAGACTTGGAAGGCACACAACATTCCTACAAATATATTAGACATGCATATAAGGTTTTCATTTTTGGTGTATGTGTGTGATGTTTGTGTATGAATGGGCACATATGTACCACGGTGCCTGTGTCAGAGGATAGCATTAAGATATTGGTCATAGAAGCTGAGTGTGGTTGTGAATGCCTTTTTTTAAAGATTTTTATTTATTTATTTATTTATTTTATTATTATTATTTTTTTTTTTTTATTTTTCAAGGTAGGGTCTCACTCTAGTCTAGGCTGACCTGGAACTCACTATGCATTCTCAGGGTGGCCTTGAACTCACAGTGATCCTCCTACCTCTGCCTCTCGAGTGCTGGGATTAAAGGCGTGTGCCACCATGCTCGGCTCCATTTTTATTTTATTTTATTTATTTATTTGAGAGCAACAGACAGAGAAAGAGGCAGAGAGAGAGAGAGAGAATGGGCACACTAGGGCCTCCAGCCACTGCAAATGAACTCCACATGCATGCGCCAACTTGTGCATCTGGCTTACATAGGTACTGGGGAATTGAGCCTCGAACCAGGGTCCTTAGGCTTCACAGGCTAACGCTTAACCACTAAGCCATCTCTCCAGCCCATGAACACTTTTTAATACCAGCACTCAGCAGGCAGAGATAGGAGAATCCCCATGAGTTCAAGGCCAACCTGAAACTATTGAATTCCAGGTCAGCCTGGGCTTGAACAAGACCCTCCCTTAGGGAAAAAAAAAAAAAAAACACAAGCTCTTGACCTTCACTTCCACTCTGTGTGGGACAAGCTCCCCCCGTTACTTGCCACTGTAAACTAGCTAGCCTGGGAGTGCTGGGACTCTTCCAACTCTGACTCCCTTCGCCATGGGTGTGTTGGGATGACAAACACGTGTGTCTCTCTATCTAGCTTCGTGTAGGTTCTGGTCATGAGGCTTGTGCAGCAACACTTTCAACCGCTGTGTCATTTCCCCAGTCCCAAGTTTTCTTTTTAAAATGAAACTTTGAATTGATTTACAGAAAAGCCAATTAACAAAGTATTAGTAAAACATAAATACCAATTCAGAGACAAATGAAAAAAAAAAAAAAAACAAGAGAGTAAATAGTTCCGATGATATTACTACTTCATGGGTACCCTCTTTCTGGTATGGAAGTGAAAAAGTGGACCACAAACTCACTTGCAACCCAGACAGAGAGGGCAACATATTTAATCATATTACTCTTATTATTTGAAAGGAAAGTCAGGTCAGGTTTTTTTTTTTTAATTTATATTTATGTTTTGTTAAGTAGAAACTTTGTCAGGGACACAGCATATGTTGACACCATCATTTCCCTTTCCCTGCCCCACTCCACTGAGGGCCCTCCCTTGTGGGATTGCTGGTGTTCACCGTGGAGCTGTGGATTATGAGTTGTGAGAGCGGCAGTCAGTCATTGTGGGGGGGGGGGGGCAATGCCTCTGGATATCCCCCCCACCGCACCTGTGGCTCTTACATTCTTGCTGACCCTCCTCCACAAAATGCCCCGAGCCTTGGTGGGTGTGCTTTAAGTCTACTTTGGAGTTGAACTCTCAGCAGCTTCTGCATTTCTGCTTTGGTACGTTTGAGTGTCCACAGTGTCTGTCTGCATCACCCTGGCGCAGGTTGTCAGGCTCGCCGTGGAAGCAGCGCTCTTGTTCATCTCACCAGTTCCTCTGTGGATTCACAGAGGCCCCGGCTGCTATTCCAGGGGTGGTTCAGCCCCTGACAGGGAGTCAGCTATCCTTGTCTTGTTGATAAATTTTGGTTGTTCTCGGTTCTCACTGTCTTAATGGTGTGCAGTACAGCCCTGCTCCCAGCCTCTCTTGCACTGGCCTTCTCAAGTCAGTGTTTTTTTAAATTATTTTTACTTATTTATTTGCAAGAAGAGAGAGAAGAGAGATAGACAGAGAGAATAAGCACACCAGGGCCTCCTGCCACTGCAAATGAACTCCAGATGCATGCGCCACTTTGTGCATCTGGCTTTACATGGGTCCTGGGGAATCAAGCTTGGGTCTTTAGCATTTGCAGGTAAATGCCTTAACCAATAAGCTGTCTCTCCAGCCCAAGTCTGTTTTTCTTTTTTTAAGAAGGGGGGAAATATCTAGATCCTAGAAGAATTTTCTCACATTGAGCTCTGTCCAGAAAGCACAAAGTGATGCAATAAAAAGACCACTTATTTTTCATCCAGCATACTTACCAGTGAAAGTCATCTGCTTTGTGCTTGCCTCAACTTGGGCTAAAAAGCTGAGAGTAGCATTAACACAGAACTTAAAAAGGAACAAAGTATTCTGCATTGCAATTTTCCAGCCGTGCACGAATTTAAAGCTGCAAATGGACGTGTGGGAGAATATGTGTGCCACTCACCTCCTCCCTTGACAGATCTCATACTGTTCTACTCTTCCTACAGTGTTCATAGATCAGCAATAACATCTTCCATGACACATGGTGATTTTCCAGGAGAGGTGGAAAACGGTGATGAGGGGGACTGTCATAAAGCTAGTGGGACACTCTTCTTGGAGGTAGACGTACCCTTCCCTTTCTGTCCAGTACTCCTCTATGCGCAGTTCCTTTCAGCTTGGGTTCTGATAGAAATATGGAAGAGTTTCTGCGTTTGTTAGCTTGGATGGAGCTACAGTTAGGCTCTTTGTATCCACTAAGACTCATGTGCTAAAGATTTGGTCCCCAGGGTGGCACTACCAGAATCTCAAAGGGCGGGCCTAGTGGGACATCCTCAAGCCACTGGGAGAATCCCTTTTAAGGGGATGGTGTGGCTTCAGCTTGCTCCCCATTGGCTCTGCGACACACTCCTGTCATAACAGGCTGCTCACCAGAGGCCCAAAGGACTGGAACTACCTGATGATGGACTGGAACCTTTGAAACCCTGAGGTGAAGAAAAAAGCAAAAACCTTATCTTTTTGTTGATTTATCTCAAGTATGTGACACAGAAATGGAAGGCTGACTAACATGGGACAGGAGTGCCCATGGAAAGCTTCCTCAAAACAGTCACAGGGGACAAGAATCGAAGTCTACATTTACTATAATATTCATAACTTTATATCCATAAGTCTGTGTCCTAAAAAACGGCAGAAACTATATTTGCCTTGATGCAGACCTGGGGCAGCCATTGAGCCCCAGAACAGCCCGGAGGGTTCCATGAGGAGCGAGCCCTGTCCCCCACCATGCCCAGGGATCCTGAGATGTACAGAGCAAGGCTGTCAGCCCATCTCTGCTGGACACAAGGTGACCAATGGGAGGAAAACATGAACCTGACTGGTGTCCCTGGCTTGCCAAACCACCATTTGTTTTCGCCCTTCAATCCTACCTCTTCTCCCACCAAAGAAAAGCATCTGGAGAAGGTTTCCCTAAAGCCTTTAATACATGGAGCCCATTAAATCGCCTTCTAAATGTATATGTTTATGACTATTGGTTAATGCTCATGTCACTTGGGAGGCAGAGGTAGGATGACTGCTGTGAGTTTGAGGCCACCCTGAGACTACATAGTGAATTCCAGGTCAGCCTGGGCTAGAGTGGGACCCTACCTTGAGAAAGCCAAGAAATGAAAAAAAAAAAAAAGAAAGAAAGAAAAGGAAAAGGGCCAGGTGTGGTGGCACACGCCTTTAATCCCAGCACTCAGGAGGCAGAGGTAGGAGGATTGCCATGAGTTCTAGGCCACTCTGAGACTAGGTAGTGAATTCCAGGTCAACCTGGGCTAGAGCAAGACACTACCTTGAAAAACAAAAAACAGAAATGGAAAGGAAAAGGGCTGCAGAGATGACTCAGTGGTTAAGGTACTTGCCTGCAAAGCCTGACAACACTACTTCAATTTCCAGTACCCATGTAAAGCCAGATGCACAAAGTGACGCATGTGTCTGGAGTTCATTTGCAGTGGCTACAGGTCCTAGCTTGCCCATTCTCTCTCTTTCTCTTTCTCTCCTTGCAAATACATGAATATATATTATATATATTCATATAAATATATATAATATATATGAATATATATTATATATATTCATATAAATATATATAATATATATTCATATGAATATATATGTATATTAGAAAACAAAGAATTAAAGCACACCCATGTATGCGTGTGGGTGTGCACACATATGCACATACTCACCGGGAACAGATCAACCAAGAGATGGCTCTCAGGTAAGAGGGTTTCTCCTTGCCCACTTCTCTTGATGTTCTAATCCCCAAGAGCCTGTTCTTCAGACACTCCATGCTAATTCCTGTCTGAATTCATGTCTGCCATTTGCTTTTGCCTAAAAAATTTATCTCCTTAGTGGCAGGCAAAGCCCTGTTTCCCACATGGCTCTCTTATTCCCCACACTAGTGAGGTCAGTCTTCATCAGTACCTGATGAGCCCTGGACTTCATCAGGACACTGCGAGCACACCCGACTGTTTAGCATCTGTCTCCTATAGTAACTGAGAGCTTCATAAGAAGAGAGCCAAGGTCCTTCTGTTCAAATTTGTATCCACAGATCACAGATGCAAATAGAAGGACAATTAGCATCTATATTAATCCTGTTTTAGACATGAGAATATTGAGGCTTTCTGAATTGAAATTATTTGTCCATGGCCTTATTATATTATTATATTATTAGTAATATATATTAATAATAATAATAATAATTTTATTATTATAAACAAAGCTGATCATATATTTTGCCTATCTAATTTAAAATTCTGATGTTCTCGTTACTTCACCTGTCTCCTTACCTAAGATTCGTAGGCAAAGAAAATGGAAACATGAAAAATAAGTATTGAGTACTTTGTTCTGAGAGATTTGTGTTGTATGAGTTCATCTTTAATGGCCTATGTACTGTCCTGATTTCTAGGAGTAGATGTGAATCCCGATGTAAGAAAATTTGACTTTATTCTTGTACATACTTGGGATATGCCATTCAGTCCTAAACACAATAAACTAATAAGCAATACTATTTGCAGTGATTATGTCCATTGATTAACCCCTGGAAGAATAATTTGGAAAATCTTGTATTGGAAAAGAAAGGTTTGAAGGGATAAATAACAGTGAGTCTGGTGAAAGTAACAACATAGCAAATATAAGCCTCCAAACATATACACATAGCCACAAATATACTCTTAGCCAAAAAGAGAGCAACAATAATATAACATATATATAAAAAGAAAACCACAAAACATAGCTGGACTCAAAATGTAGACTAGGGCCGAAGAGATGGCTTAGCAGTTAATGCACTTGCCTGTGAAGCCTAAGGACCTAGGTTTGATTCCCCAGTACCAGCATAAGCCAGATGCACAAGGTGGCACATGCATCTGAAGTTCCTTTGCAATGGCTGGAGGTCCTGGTGCACCTATTCTCTCTTATCTCTATAGGCTTCCTTCTCTCTCCCTCCCTCTCTCCTTCTGTCTCTCTCTCTCTCTCAAATAAATAAATAATAAGTGGAATATAACCATTAACCACAGACAGAGCATAAACTGATGAGTGCAACTGAAGCCACTGACCAGCCAGATTCTAGAAGGTGGAACACAATAGTGGACAGAAACATAGGTCCTGTGAAATGATTACAACATACTGGTGCTCACAAAATGTGACTGTTGTTTAACCCAGTAATTACACTTTTAGGAACTTATTCTACAGAAATTGTCAGATGTGCAAGGATAACTCTCCCAGCATTTTTAAAATAATAGTACAAGTTCAAATAATATAAATGTTTAACAATGTGGAATTGATAAGTAAACTGTAAGTCATTAATCTCATGGAGTATTTTACAACCAATAAAAAGATCATCTTACAGGAAAATATTTGGTGGTATAATAAGGATGTTCTTAATAGCTTACTAGGGTAGAAGCAAGCTACAGGGGCTGGGGAGATGGCTCAGAGGATAAGGTGGCTGTGGCGCAGGTATGAGGACCTTAGTTCAGACCCCTAGCTCCTACGTAAATGCTGGAGGCAGGCTGGAAAGATTGTTTACTGGTTAAGGCACTTGCCTGTGAAGCCTAAGGACCCAGCTTCGGTTCCTCAGCACCCACGCAAGCCAGATGCTCAAGATGGCACATATGTCCGGAGTTCATTTGCAGTAGCTAGAGGCCCTGGCATGGCCATTCTCTCTCTCTCTCTCTCTCTCTCCCTTTTTCTCTCTAAAAAAGATTAATAAATTCTGTGGGCACAGTGACGTATACCTGAGATCCCAGCACCCAGGAGGCAGAGATAGGTAAGATGAACTCTCTACCAAACTGAGTTCTGGGTTTCATGAGAGATATTGTCTCCATAAATAAAGTTGAGAGTAACAGAGGGAGAAACCTGAGGTCAACCTCTGACCCATATATGCACACATGTGCATACAATGACACACATATGCTCACACACATGTGAACATGCATATATACACACACGTCATGCACACGTACAACTACGAACTACAATAAACAAATGAACAAACGTTACTATCGTTTTGATGATAAGCACATACGGAAAATACCAAAAGGACCCATAACAAAAATTGTAATTTGCTTATCTCAGAATGGAGCAAAGCCCATGTGGCTTTATTTGTTGTTTATCTTTGTATTTTTTTTCCCACATGCTTCCAGTAGGAAAGAATAAGAAAGAAAAGCACAGTCCTGGCTGCTATCAGCTGCAAACAACCAGCTCTAATCACTGGACCATGCTGTTGTCCTGATGAACATAAACTGTTTCATGCTATACCGACCAAGTGTGACCTTCATCTGTGACCGTGAGGAAACAAGACAAACACAAAGGCACGCTGCAAACCTGTCTGAGCACAGACAAAAAAAAAACACCATGGAAACCACAGTCGTCAGACATGGGTGACTTCTGATCTTCATTACTTACAGTTCTAGTTCACTCTGTATTTCTATCTCCTCACATGAAAAACAGTCTCTTCTTTTGTCCTGAGAGCTTAAGAGCACAAGCTAATCAATCATCTACTAAGCCTCACAACTTGTACACTCTTACTGAAGGGGCTCCTAGTAGCTTCCCTTACTATAGCCATTTTGGTGAATCTGTTTTGCTATAGATGTATCTATGCTGGCCTTGTCCAAAGATGGTTACTGATGTAAATTGCATGCATTGAATATGTATGTATATTCCTCTTGTGATCAAAAAGAAAAGTATTTAAATTTAAATTCTATCCATTCATTGATATGTCAAGTGACTTTCAACTTCTGGACCCCTAACTCCCAGTTATGAGCCCCTAACTCCCACTGTGTTCTTGCCTTTCCAAAGAGCCAATTCCCCAACAGCCGCCAGGGCTTAGTGCCTACCCCCGCCCCAGGTATTACTAGCTGTGGGGAATGATCACAGGTGCTTCAAAGGGACTTCTCTAGAGCAACACTATTAATTTGGGGGCCAGATAAATTATTTTTGCTGTGGAGTTGTCCTGTAGATTGTAAGATATTTATCAGCCTCCCTGATCCCTCATACTTGATTCCAGTAATACACCTTGTGGTGATAACCAAAAGTCTCCAGGTGATTTCCCCTGAAATTATTACTGAGGACCACTGATACAGAAAACAAGTACTAGGAAGAAGGAAGATCCTACCTATGCTGTAAGGAGGTCTGCAGTCGGCTCTTTACCTCCCTGGGCCATGGATTCTTCATTCTTTTAAAAATATTTTTATTTGTTTATTTGTAAGGAGCCAGAGAGAATGAGGGAGAGACAATGGGTGCACCAGGGTCTCTCGCTGCTGCAATGAAACTCCAGATGCATATGCCACTTTCTGAATCTGGCTTTATGTGGGTACTGGAGAATTAAGCCCAGCTGTGATGCTTTACAAGCAAGAGCCTTAACTGCTGAGCCATCTCTCCAGCCCCATTCTTAATTCTTTTTTTTTTTTTTTTTTGGTTTGTTTGTTTGTTTTGATTTTTTGAGGTAGGGTCTCACTCTAGCTCAGGCTGACCTGAAACTCACTATGCAGTCTTAGGGTGGCCTTGTACTCACAGCGATCAACCTACCTCTGCCTCCCATTCTTAATTCTTGAGATTGGAGACAGCCATTATTTTGCCCTCTTATGCAGAGAGTGTGAGGTGAGAGAAAAGATGTCAACAGACTTGAAAGTAACTAAAAGATAATTGTGCAATTAATAAAGGTTCACCAAATGCTTATGAAATGCTAGGTATGTAAAATATTATAATACTCAGAGTTCTGACTGAAAAGGTACCATGACCCTAAGAAGGATTGAATATAGATAGGAAAATTACAAAATGTGATTAATATGCCTCAAATGACCATAACAACCATGTGTGGTTTGTACACGTCTGCAATCCTAGCGCCCAAGAGGGTGCTTCAGGAGGGTTGCAAGTTCAAGACCAGCTTGCTCTATACAGAAAGACTCTGTCAAAATAAACAAAATCAATCAAAAGAACAAAATATAGCAACAACAAAGAAATGATCATAATTCACTTAAATGTATTTCATTTGGATTTGTCCAATATACCTTATGAAGGAAAACTAATTTTCATCTAAGAAATAAAACCATCAAATTGATAGTTTGAAAAGCTATTGTTCTGACTGTCTTCTAAGCCTTTGCTTGCATCTTTGTGCAGGACTGCAGGCTTTCCTTGGCATAGCTCTGAGTCATTTTGGACTGGCTCATTAAATCAGTTAGAAGAAGGGGAGAAAAAATAAATGCAGAGAAATGTAAGACAGTACAGTAATGTGTGTATATGCTGGACAAAAGACCAAGGGACAAAAATTTAAAAATGTAGAGCCATAAAATAATAATTTGAATAGCTTTTAATTATGAACAGCATACATCCAGCATTCACAGATGTAAATATAACTTAATACCACGCAAACTCCTTGTAACATTTTTAATAAAAGGTATGTGAAATAATGAAATTGGCCTTAGCAGCTTAACCAAATTGAGAATTTCTCATAATGTTTTCTCTCCAAACACGAGGGCCTTTATTTTTCCCTTCTGTTTTCTGAAACATGGAAATCAGATGTTTTCACTTATAAATATCTTATTGAAATGTGTTATGAAAGACCTTCTTAACCAGCTCTCCAACAACCAAATGGAGTGCTTGCCCTTCTTTGTAAAGGATCAGACGTTGCTTATCTCACTTTTTAAAATGTAAAAGTGGGGCTGGTCCGGGGTCATAAATAAGATTTAGCAGAACTGACATGCCAAGATGGAAATCTTTCTCCTGCATGGTTATTAAAGGCAGCAATTACTACAGGAAAACAGGATAGTTTAAAAATGGATTCAAATGGTTCACAAGCATTAACTTTGGCCTGTGCTTATAACTACATTTTAGGGATCACCTGGGCCCAGCACGTCATTGAATTCCAGGGATCCTGTTTTCCATTGCAGAAAATCAGAATAGCTTCAAGACCCTCTTAGACGGCAGCTTCCAGCTCCTCAGGCCACACTGTTCCTAGGCCCCTTCAGTCATGTGCCTGATCCACCCCCAGACTCCACACATCACAGAAGTGCTACTTCATCCAGGAACCTGCTGCCCTGTCTCCATTTCCTTAGTTCTTGCAGATGATGTCCTACATTCCCCCACATAGAAATAGTTGACAAAAAGTATAAAATAAATGAAAGATAAGGAAAAATGATTAGTGAAAACTTTAAACAAGAGAGCGAAAACGATCAATGGTAAGTTCAAGAAACAGAATAGTTTGTAGGAGGAAAAATATCCATCACTGGATTTTTGTATCAAAATCTTAACACAAGGGCTGGAGAGATGGTCCAGCAGTTAAAGCACTTGGTTGCAAAGCCTATGTACCCGGGTTTGCTTCCCCAGCACCCACGTAAAGCCGGATGCACAAAGTGGCACATTCATCTGGAGTTCGTATGCAGCAGCTAGAAGCCTCTGATGTGCCCATTCTCCCTCTCCCCCTCTCTCTCTTTTCTCTGTCTCTGTCTCTCTGTCTCTCTTTCTCTCCCTCCTTGGAAATAAACAAATTTTTAAAAAGACTTAAAACAAGCTGGGTGTGGTGGTGCACGCCTTTGATCCCAGCACTCGGGAGGCAGAGGAAGGAGGATCACCGTAAATTCAAGGCCACCCTGAAACAACATAGTGAATTCCAGGTCAGCCTGAGCTAGAGTGAGACCCTACCTCGAAAAACAAAAACAAAAACAAAAAACAAGAAAAGACTTAAAACAATAATCCAAGCTTAAAAAGAAAGACACTTCCCTGAGTCAACCTTTGTATTCAGAGAGCCTTGGAACAAGGGCATCTTGTTGTGTTGTCAGTTCACTGAGCAGAAGCGAGAATACAAAGGATGAGAAGTCCTGCTCCTGAGGACAATTCAGATAACAGAGAAAGGAAACTGGCAAAAAGGGAGGGGTAGAGTCTTGCTTACTTAGAACTGTTTTCTGTTCCTACCAATGGCCTAGAAACTCCCTTCATACCCTCACATCTCCACTGACCAGGAAGCAGGGGACTCAGGAAGATACCCAGGTGAGGCTCTAATCCATTCCCATTCCCACCCCCACCTCCTAGTGACCCACCTCCTCCAACTAGGTCCCATCTCCTAAGGTTTCCACAACTTCACAAAGCAGCCCCATCACCTGGGGACCAAGTGTTCCAAACACACGAGCCCATAGGGATCTTTAGGTTCAAACCACTACTTCACCCACAAGTGGTTCTCCGAGGCCCTCCTCTAGGTTCTGCGAATGAAGCAGAGACCACCACACTGAAAACCCTAGCGTAGAGATGACAGTAAACCTGGAGCCACCATACAATTCTGGGACAGTAGCTCGGGCTTCTCCTTCTAAGTGCGAGGCCCACTCATTGCTGCTTCCCACAGGCTACACTGCCCTGAGACCACAGTCATGGGGCTCTTAGTGTACCCAGACAACTGTGAGACCTAGCCGTGCAATGACAGAGGACATCCCCTGCCTTGTTTATTATTTCACTTATCACCTGTCTGCAGCACTGCGCATTTTTATCTATAGTTTATCTATAGTTCACTGCTATGTTCTCAGAACCTTGAAGACAGGCTCAAGAAATAGCTTTTGAATAAATAAGTGGATAAAACATTGGAAGCTTTTTCTTGTGTTGGGAAGAAAGCTATAATACATACAGCTCTGAGTTCCTCAAAGGTCCTGGCCTGTCGTATCTCCTAAATTACCCAGAGGCCAATCTGGCCTGGTTTGTAGTTCTAGTTTCTCTTTATGATATCAACCGTTCTCTTCTGTTATTAGCTAGATGTTCAGTTTCGTGGCTAACACAGAAACAAGATGGGGCAGATCTTACGCACTGACTTGATGGATCAGCAATGGCAACTCTACTTAAGAACAACACTGAAAACCTATCGGCCGCTTCTTGCTATATATCTATGCCCTGTTTCCCTTTTGCCCCATCATCATGGGGTCCTGGAGACCACCTTCTTTCAGAGACCCTGGACGGGGGCACATTCACCACAGCTTTGAAACAACATGAGGAGAGCAGAATCCTTCCAAGTGTGTGGCTCCAGTTTACCGGGGGAGGGGGGTGGAGGGAGAGCTGCTACTACTTACGAAAGTGGTTTATTTTCTTTAGAGGTTACATTGAAATGTTTGCTGGCATTTCATTTAATGATAATGAAAATGGCAAAGTAAGTGTGCATTAGACTATTTTCTTTGAAACAGGATCAGAGATTCTTGTGACGTGCTAGGCACACCATGGGGCTTACCAGCAGAAACGGTGAATGACTACACAGGAATTTGAAGCAAATCAGTACACCCAGTCAGCGCACAGGATCTGAGGTCCAGGCAGAAACTTTCCAGCCCTCCCCATTCCACTGTGCACCATTATGGGTGGAGGTTGCCAAATTAAGGTGGAAAAATCTCAAATCCAAAGCATCCACCGTGCACTTGGAGCACATCCTTACATAATCGTTTACCCTACCACAGTACAGCGGCCTCGGACGACACGGGGCCATGCATTCCTCTGGAAAGCACTTGACAGTGATTGATTGCTTTCTAATATGTTTTCCAAGCTACCTGAGTGAATGTCCTCACCACAAATATGGCTCAAAATCTCACCAGGCCTCCTGAGTCATGCCACGCGACGAGCCCTGCCTGCACTTTCTTAGCTGATTCCATCTCACGGAATCTTCTGATTCCCCCATTTGCTTCGTGACAGGATGGCGTCCCAGAAATGCTGCCTCCACCTTGTGCTCTGGGTAATGGCACTGCACCTTTTGAGGAGAAGTGCTCTCCTCCATCTTCCTACCCGTGAATGTCTGCGAATAGCAGGGGCACCTGTCGTGATTAGAGAGCCTCTGGCGGCTGTCCAGGGGCGGCGCTCTTGACCGAGGTTGGCCTTGAGCATCACTAAATGAACTTCTCCCAGTGCAGGTTCCTGAGCCCAGACTACTCTTCCAGCACTGTATGGTTCGGTGACGGTTGGGAAGATTTTCAAAACGAGCAGCCAGGAGGCCAATACATAAGAAAGGTCCCTGGGACTGGAGAGATGGCTCAGCAGTTAAAGGCTCTTGCTTACAAAGCCTGACCGCCTGTATTCCATTCCCCAGTACCCATGTGACACCAGATGCAGAAACTGGTGCGTGCATCTGGAATTCATTAGCAGTGGCAAGAGGCCCTGCTGCACCCAGTCTCCTCTCCTCTCCTCTCCTCCTCTCTCTCTTTGAAAATAAATAGATGAATATACTTTATGAAATGAAAGATCCCTATATGTGTGGGATGGAACAACATGGCAGCCATGACCTCTGTACTTCCTTCATGTTTTGTCTTTGGGTGAAGATGAGAGAAAATTATTCTTGGAACTGGGGCCCTTTTCTAATGTTTAACCACCTTTTTTTTTACCACCTTTACTTCTTCCTACATATTTTTCTCTCCTCCCTTCTCCTTGTATGTCTTTATCTATTCCTGGCCTTCGCCCTTTCCTGTCTTCACTACCCATGGAGGGTTTCCCACATACGTTGGATACCATATCTAATGCTATGCTGATTGAAAATGTTTTACTTATTTATTTATTTAACTGTTTATTTATTTATTTGAGAGAGAAAGAAGCACATGGGAGCCCTAGGGGCTCCAGCCAGTGTAAACAAACTCCAAACGCATGTGCCACCATGGGTCCTGGGGAATCGAACCTGGGTCCCTAGGCTTTTCAGGCAATCACCTTGACTGCTAAGCCATCTCTCCAGCCCTATACAGTTTTAAAGATGAGTCTGGCTTGATCTCTGCTTTCAAGTCCTTGGGGAGATGAGGCCTGAATGCAAGCAGCAACAAGATGGCACAGTCGGAATGGGTAGAAATTTTAAGGAAGGGATATTTTCTAAAAATATGAAACGTGGGGAATTGGGAAATGGCTCATTGAGTAAAGTGCTTGCCATGAAAGTATGTGAACCTAAATTTGAATCCCAAGCCCTCACATAAAATCTGGGCGTGGCAGCACACACCTGTAATCCCAATGGTGGGTGAGTGGAGACAGAAGGATCTCTAGGGCATACTGGCGAGCTAGTCTAGCCAAGTAGCTGGATTCTAGGCTCCGTGAAAGAGCTGGAGAGATGGATTAGTGGTTAAGGCACTTGCCTTCCAAGCCAAAGCACCCAGGTTTGATTCCCCAGTACCCATGTAAAGCCAGATGCATCTGGAGTTCATTTGCAGTGGTTAGAGGCCCTGGTGTGCTCTCTCTCTCCATATATATATATATATATATATTAAAAGCCTTATTTTAAAAAGGAAGACAGATGGCTATACTTTTTGAGATCGTTCCTATAGCGCTTTACTAGAGAAGTTTCTCTGATTATGTAAAGTACCAGAGCTGTGAAGAAACTCGACGACTCTGATGTGGCCAAGGTCACTCCCCTGACCAGGCCTGATGGAGAGAAGAAGGCAAGTGTTCGGCTGGCTCCCGATCACAATGCTTTGGATGTTGCCAACAACATTGAGATCATCTAAACTGGATCCACCTGGTTAATTCTAAATACAATTTTTTTTTCACTATATAAAAGAAGGAAGACAGAAAGTGACTGAGGAGAATACCCAATGTCAATCTCTGGCCTACCCCCCCCCACACACACACATAGGTGCACAAGCACCAGCCACATATGTGCCCACACACGTATGAGCAGGCTACACATCATATACACATATGCCCACCCCTCAAAAAATTATTTGGACCAGGTGTGGTGGCATACACCTTTCATCCCACACTCAGGAATCAGAGGTAGGAGGATTGCTGTAAGTTCAAGGCCACCCTGAGACTGTGTAGTAAATTCTAGGTCAGCCTGGGCTACATCAATCCCAGCACTTGGGAGGCAGAGGTAGGAAGATCACTGTGAGTTCAAGGCCAGCCTGAGACTACATTGTGAATTCCAAGTCAGCCTGGGCTAGAGTGAGACCCTACATCAGAAAAAAAAAAAGAAGAAGAAGAAAAGAAAGAAAGAAAAAGAAAGGAAAAAGGTGATGTTAAAAAATGTTAGAGAGGGCTGGAGAGATGGCTTAGTGGTTAAGGCGTTTGCCTGCAAAGCAAAAGTACCTTTGTTCAATTCACCAGGACCCATGTTAGTGAGATGCATAGGGGGGACGCACGTGTCTGGAGTTCATTTGCAGTGGCTGGAGGCCCTGGCATGCCCATTCTCTCTCTCTCTCTCTCTCTCTCTTCTCTCTCTCTCTCTCTCTCAAATAAATAAAAATAAATTAAATTAAAATATAAAATAAAAATGTTAGGAAAACTGTCAAGGAGGTGGAAACACCCCAGATCAGGCCCAGAAAGAAGGAAGCTTTTGACCTCTAAATTCAACGATTCAATGAAGCAAAAGGTGGACTGTTACCACAGAAAGCCATGCCATGCTGGAGAGCTGCCCATCCTCTTGCCCTCCATGTGGGCAACCACCCTGATTCCCCTTTCCTCTGCCTCATCAGCCATTGACCTACATCCTCATCTCAATGTTCTCAGTGTTTATTGTTTAGGGTCTCTACTTTTCTCCATCAGGAAACCCCATACCTCTCTACTTGTTAGCAGAGAAACCAGTCCCAGCCCCTGGTTCTGCCCCGTGCCTTATAAACCATCATCTCGAGCCTTAGAAGGGTGATGCTGGAAGATTGTTTTCTAGCTGTGAGGATGCTGCCTGGGGTCACGAAGCCAACGGGGAAGGGAGAAAGAGGAACGTGTCACTCTAGCTATGTCCTCACCACTAATCAAGACTGGATCGAGTTTCCCCACACCTCACCACAATGATTGCTAATTTTCCAAATATAATCTCCTGCATAACAAAAAATACACTTCCTGTTAAGTGTCAGAGAAACAAAAATCCACAATTTTTGTTCTTTCCAATCTTAATTATATGATATTAACTGGATATTGCCTGGGTGAACTATCTGGAACAAAGCACCAGCCAGAGATTATTCATTTCCCATCCTTAAACCTCTGTCCTACTGTCTGCGGGGAAGAGACTCCATCCAGTCTTCCACAAACACATAGGGAAGGCATGGATGCAAGTCAGGGAAGAAAGGAAATGGTTTTGTTCTTGTGTTGTTATCTGGAGTGTTTTGTTGTTACTGTTTTGATGTGGTTGATTGGTTGGTTGCTTAATTTGTTGTTGTTTTTTTGTTTTTGAACTTGTTATTTTTATTTTCTAAAAGATGTGTTTAAGAAAGACTTTTTGAGAATCATTTATTATTATTATTAAGAACATATTTTGTATGGATAACATAATATGTTGGTAGCATCTTTTCCCTCCTCCCTTACCCCGGGCCTTGCTATATCGTCAAGGCTGACATCAACCCTCAGTCTTCCTATAACAGCCTCTTGAATGCTGACGTTACAGCCCTCTCTCATCACATCTAGCTAACAAAAGTGTTTTGTCGATGTTGTCATTTGTTTTGTTTCTGTTTTTTTTTTATTTCTGTTTATTTTTATTTATTTATTTGAGAGTGACAAAAAGAGGGAGAAAGAGGCAGAGAGAGAGAGAATGTGCGCGCCAGGGCCTCCAGCCACTGCAAGCAAACTCCAGATACACGTGCCCCCTTGTGCATGTGGTTAATGTGGGTCCTGGGGAATCGAGCCTTGAACCGGGATCCTTAGGCTTCACAGGCAAGTGCTTAACCGCTAAGCTATCTCTCTAGCCCCTTTGTTTTTAAAAAGAATGTGTAGCATGTCCTGGCGTCCTTCACTAATTATCTTGCACTTCTTTTCTATAAGGAATACTCATGGGTTGGGTGGTTTCATGCTGTCAAAATTCCTGTGTTGAAGTCCTAATCCTCAGAATGTGCCTTTATTTGGCAACAGGGTTACCACAGGTGTCATAGTAAAGATGGAGTCACACTGAGGTTGGGTGGGCCCTAGTCCATATGACTGGTGTCCTTATAGTAGGTAAAACCGAGGCACAAATCCATATGCAGGAAGAACATAGCAAGAAGGAGAAGGCAGAGAAAGAGCACTGTGAGAAATGGACAAACCAAAGCTGCACTGGGGACTGCCAGCAAACTCTAGGACACAAGTTCTCTCTTTGCTGACCTCCAAGGCACCAGCCCTGCCATTGCATTGATCTTGGACTTCTCCAGGATGGAGAGAAAAATACTTCGGTTTATACCACCAAGTTTGTGTTACAATGTAATGGCAACTATAGAAAATGAAAACAATTTGAAACCTGCTGCTTTATAGATCTCAAAGAACACTTGTACATACATGGGAAAGAAATGTAGCTGAGCCTGACACAGGAAAACCCTTCTCTTACCAAGGAGGTAAGCTTGCTCAAAGCTTAACCATGCTTAGGCATGACTGACATTCCAGAGGAAAGTTCTAGAATTTAGCGCCCACCACCCCCCCCCCCCCGTGGAAATGCAAGAGTTTGGGGTAGCAGAAACCTGCCTTTGTTGCCCACAGTGGAGATCATCATTTGGATTCATTTGTAAATGTGCATTACCACCTGTGGGGTCCCCAGAAATATTCAAGGCAAAGATTCTAAAACATCTTGCTTTCTCCAATCAGGCAAGGAGGGAGGTTGATATGAATGTTCATGAGTGTACATACCTACACTTACAAAATACTAAAACGTGAAAAACTGGGTTAAACTGTTACACTTATAATGCGTAGTCATGTTTGAAATCTCAGATGTTGGTGCTCATATAGAAATCGATAATGTAAACCACATCTTTAAGACAAGTTACATCGTTACTCTTGGCAAGCCAAATGGTGTTTCCCCAATGCCTCCATTAATAGAGGGAAGTGACTGAGTTCTCTAACAGACACTTTTTCACATTTTCTTCTTTTGTGGTCTCTTCATTTCAAGGCAGTTGTCGGGATTTCTGATTTAATAGGTTCTAACTTTAATGACCTTTGTCAAATAATGTCCCTAGAACACTGCATGTCTAAATGTTCACACGACTGACTTACCATCATATTCTCGATATTAAAAAAAAAAAAAAAACTTCTACTCCCACATTTACCTGGATTAAGGTGAGTTAAGAAAGAGTAAAGATGTATTATGGCAGGCAAGCAAAAGAAAAGTAGAGAGAAACCAGAGTGCTAAGACTTCCAAAGGACAAAGGACCAGAAGAGCCCAGGGGAAGTGCAGGCAATAACTTAAGAATGGAAGACGAGTTTATAGCCAGAAATCAAATCCAATGAGACAAGATGTGTCATAAGGGACCCCACATGCTTCTGAATTTGTGTCAAACATTACTTCTATCTCCCAAGAAAATGTGCCGATAAAATGGTTCACGACAGCTACACTTGACTATGACCAGCATGGGACACATAAAAGGGACACAATTCACCATCGCACTGCCTCCTTCCTAGACATGCTGCGCTATAAAAACCCTTCCTTGAATTTCATTGTTTTGTTTCCTGTGAATGTAGAATTCCATCAAGCTGTTTTTGTGGGTTCCCCCCCACACACACACGGGAAGTACATCGACCATCAGCTACACTTGCCTGGTTTTGAAGGAACTGTCCCTTCAATCCTGCTTGCCCAACTCTTCAGAATGGAGCTGCTGCCTGGCACCCCCGCACACAGTGTGAGGCTGGATAAAGCCCGTGATGGCATTGGCAGATGATCAGTCAGAAGGGCCCACCATGTTTCAAACAACTACCCACATGTTACTTTATAAGCTTTTGAGACTTGGGCTTTAATATCATTTTAATATTTTAAACATGTTTAAACTCCACAGGCTTTTGGTTTTTATAGAGGTCCAAAATGGATTCAAGCATACTTGTACATTTGTTTGGGGTGGGTTTTGTGATTAATGTTGTTGTTTTGTCCTGCTATCCTATTGAGAAGTCTTGGGACTCATGTTCAATTCATATTGAACAGCAATACCCACAGCCCACCCACCTAGACCCTGGTGAGACGAACTCGGTGTGACACAGAGGACTGCCGTGTCCTATCACCTGACCTTGAAGGGCCCCAGCTGAAAGTACAACTTCTGACCCAAGCCTCTGGAACCTTAGTCCCTGTTCTCCTTTGAAGGTGTAAGAAATGGACAAAATAGACAAGCTAGTCAGAGGCATGTATACTATGGTGGTTTGCATGTAAAATGTCCCCGATAGCCTCATGTTTGTGATTAAGCCTACTACTAGGTCCCCAGCCAGTGGAGCCCTTGGAAGTGGAGCCTTTCTGGAAGAGGTATGCCTCTGGGGGTGGACCTTAAGGGTTTTTGTTTTTTTTTTTAGTCCAGAACCATTGGCTGCTCAGTTAGCTCACTCTTGCTGTTCTTTCTCTGCTAAATGCATGAAGATGTGAGCCTGCTGCCTCCTCTACCATGCTTTCCCAGCCGTGATGAAACTTTCCCTTGAAGCTGTAAGACAAACTAAATCCTTTCCTCCCATAAATCTGCTGCTGTTTTAAAATATTTTATTTATTTATTCATTTATCGGAGAGAGAGAGAGGGAGAAAGAGAGAGGCAGAGTGGGTGGCAGAGAAAGCGGGAGGAAGGGAGAGAACGGGCGTGACAGGGCCTCTAGCCACTACAAATGAACACTAGATGCATGTGCCACCTTGTGTATCTGTCTTTACATGGGTACTGAGGAAACGAATCTGGGTCCTTTGGCTTTGCCAGCAAGCACCTTAAGCTCTCCAGTCCCTTGCTGTTGTTTTTGAGACAGATTTCTCTATACAGCCCAAGCTGGTCTGGAGCTTACAATCCACCTGCCTCAGTCTCCAGAGTACAGCAGTTGTACGTAGGTGTACACCACCTCAATTGATCAAGTGTCTTAACAAAAAAGTTACTTTGAGATTTAAGGAGTGAAGATTTTGTAGATTTTGTCAATCCTCCTCTAACTTTCACCTCAGCTAACTCTCCAATGTCTCTCCCCTGAGCAATGAGGTGAGCCTCCAGGTGCACCTAAGAAATGTGCAAGCTCACGAGACAATGAAGACCCACTGGCCCTCACCCCTGTCAGTGCACCCCCACTGAATCCCTGTGGCTCAAGACCATAATAGTCACAGTACTCACCACCACCCCAGGGATGCAACATGTTTTCTAAAAGAGACAGTTCCAGGCTGGGGAGATGGCTTAGTGGTTAAGGCACTTGCCTGCGAAGCCTAATGACCCAGGTTTGATTCTCCAGGTCCCATGTAAGCCAGATGCACATGGTGGCACATGCATCTGGAATTTGTTTGCAGTGACTAGAGGCCCTAGCACACCCATTCTCACTCTCTCTCTCTCTCTCTCCCTCTCTCTGTCATAAATAAATACATAAGGAACATTTTTTAAGGAGGGGATGTTTCTGAGGAAGAATTTCTTGCTGGAAATGGGCTGTGATCATGACCCATGAGTGATGTTCAAAGACTTGCTGAAGGGCAGTTTCATGGGTGGGTGGGGCAGAATGGGATCCCAGCTCTCCTTCAGTTGATGTCTGCTCTCTATGAACTGGATGTCACATGACCTGCTCCTACCTACCATCATTCTTAAAGCTATCCACCAGCGTTCTGTGGCACTCTGTTTATTTCAGGCTTTTTGTGGGCACACTTCCCTTCCACCTTTCATTGCTCCTCCAACTCTGTATGACACTAACTCCATTCCTTTCCAATCACCCATTTACTTTTCTTCCTCCCCATTCCTGTAACCCCACATCATACTTCCGTCCTAGACCTCTGTCCTTACTTAGCCACACATATCTTCTCACAGATACATTAAGCACAGCCAAACAGCATTATTTCTGCAAGCTCTACTTCCTCATTCTCCCCTTGCTCAGTTAATGGTAGCACACCGCATCCAGACGCTGCAGCTGGGATCCCCATCCAAGGGTCTTCTTTCCTTCCTCTTTCTTGCTTAATCACATTATCCTGTTGATTTGGCATCTATATACCTCTTCATTTCAGTTCCTATTCTTTATTTATTTTTTGTTATTTCCTTGGTTAGATTGTTATGATCTTTGCTTCCTCAAGTGCAGTAAGCTCATAACCAAAAATATCTCATCTTGCCCTCACATATTTTCAATTATCCTAAAATTGTTTTAGTTAAGATTGTCTCCCCTGGTTTTTGACTTATCAAATAAAATTTTGTCAAAACCTCAAACTTCTTGAGCATTCTTGCCTCCAAACAAGCACTAGTTCTCTGTTTATCTCCTTGTGGAATTTTAAGTATTTTGTTACTTACTCTTCTCATTCAATACTTTCTCCCAAAGTGCTCTCATGATACTCATAGTTAAAACATACCTGATAAGACTTACAGAATTATAACTCCACTTTTCTGAGTTCTAGACTCTGCCTTCTTGGATCACAGGAAGGCATGGCAAATTCAGTATGTACAAAATGATTCCATTCTACCCTACACCTCACAAAAGCCCCAAACTATTTCCAAATTTCTTCCTTTGGTGAATGTACAACAGATATCTAGTGGTGCAGACACCAGAATCTATTGAGGTGGGTTATCTGTGACACGATTTTCTTTTCACTAATTTTACCACATCCAGTTCGAGTCCTGTTGATTTTGCCTCCTAAATATTTCTCACACACATCCACTTATCTGCAATCAACATCTCCAGTTAACACTGCAGCACCTCGCCTTCATTTGAGCAAAATATGTCGTCCTATGTCCAGCCTATCTGTGATGCTTTGAATCAGACTTCCCCCACAAACTCATGGGTTCTGAGTGTTTGTACCTAGCTGGTGGCAATTTGAGAAGACAAGCCTTGTTCCAGGGGGGCGTGTTTTGGGAGGTGGACTTAGGAGTGTTACAGCAAGCTCCCCCTGGCCAGAGAGGGGCTCACTCCCCTGCTGCTGTTTTCCACCTACTGTGGCAAGGAGGTGATGCCCAGCCTCTGCTCTACCATGTTTTCTCTGCCATCATGAAGCTTCCCCTGAAGACTATATGCCACAAAGAATCCTTTCCTCCCATTAGCTCCTAAGTGGTTTGTCCTAGCAATGAGAAGGTAACTACAACACGATTTCCTCTCCTGATTTCACCATGGTTAGACTGATCTCTGCCAAAATGCAATTCCATAAAAATCACCTTCCCTTAAACACTGTCATGGTGTCCTAAGGTACTTAAAATGGATTTCAAAGCAGCCCTTAAGTCATTCCTCAGCTGATGACAGCTGGGTCCCTCTTCTCACTACTCAGTGCCTCTAGGCGTCCGCTGTTCCACACTCCACTCCCATTGCCTTTCTCACCCTTCATGCTCCCCCTCTTTGCTGCTGTCTCCTCTCTCTTCTTCATCTTTCTATTTCTCCCTCACATGTCAGATTAAGTATGATTTATTCCACATTCCCCTGTTGTAAATTAACTTCCTTTTGTAGTTTTAAATTTGTGCGATATTTGATTACTAATTAACATTTACTTAGAGCTAAAAATCACTGAACAAGATGACATCGTCTCCAGAAATATCTCAAATCATAGGCGTTTAAATCACAAACTTTTCAAGAAAGGGGTCTCCCTGATGCCCATCTCTTCTCCAAACAGGCCTGATGACTTGTTCCAAGCGTTTGTTTTGGCCTTGTCTTATGACTTATCTCAGCATGAACCTACCATTGCCAAGAACAAACAACACAATACAAAAGAAAAATATAAAATCTCAGCAAAACAAGACTGCAATGTAAACTCTTACCTCCCCAAATTAACCTGTCATTTCATTCAATCCTAAAAGACTTAGATTGAAATGGTTTAGGCTGAAGTCCTCACATTTACTTTACATCTCAACACATTAGGTGGTACAAATCCTGTGAATGAACTCGTATCTGCTATAGGTTGTCGGTATTGTACCCTTTATATCAAATTAACAATGATTCTACTACCCCTGGATGGCAATGGCAAAATGTCCCCATTGTGAACCATCAGTCTAGGGGAATACCCTTACTCTATAGGCTAAAACCTGAGGTTCAGTGACATAGGCACCCAAGGACTCCCAAGAGCATAATTCCATAAAGAGCTTCCCAATTCCCTGTTCACTTAATCTGTCAGTCCAAGTTGGTACTCATCAGTGTCGCCCTTTATGGTTTAAAAGTGTTTCTAAACATAGTAACTTGCTTCAGCCCTGTGAGGTGGATGCCATTATCGTGAATATTCTAACAACTGTGAATAGAACACATGCAAGAAGAACACACAGTTCTCGGGAGACAACCTCTTGAGGCTCTCGTCATGTTTTTGTAGACCTGAGGCTTTGGGCCACACGCTGCCAGTTTGATCAAATAGTTCAGGCTAACAAATCTGATTTACTGTGAACACCTGTGTGCCTTTCCCCTTGATTGAGTTAATCTGTTTCTTTTGCTTTAATAAACCATAACCATGAACATCATAGTTTTTTTTTTCTCTTAGTTCTATGAGTCCTTCTAGTGAATCATTGAGCCTAAGGGTGGTTTGGGGGACCCCCCCCACACACACACACATACAGTTTCCTATTGTTACTCCAAGAAATTAACACAATCACAGAAGCACTAAGGAACACAAACTTACTCTCTTATAGTTCTCAAGGTCAGAAATGAAAAATTGGTCAGCGGGGCTCTTTCCTGGTGGTGTTAGAGGCTCAAGGGAGGGACAGGCTCTTGTCTCTATAGAGGCTCAAGAGAGGGACAGGCTGGTGTCCTCTTTGAAAACACTGACTTCTTCTTACCCTCACTGGGGCTGTGTTTAGGAACAGCAACATTGGAAGCTATTATTCTCAAATTGCAAACATAAGGACCACCACCCACAGCATCACTACCAACTTGGTCACACCAGGCATTCCTGGCCACACTCTTAATCCACAGAATAAGATAGAAATGCTTTCCTAAGGTTTGTGGTTCTTTGGCTTCAAAGAAAAACAGCACTGGTTTTTGCTAAAAAAAAAAAAAAAAAAAAAAAAAAAAAAAAAAAACTTCCTTTTTACCTCCTGGGAAGACTATTTCACCTTTATCTTAAACATGTCTACCCAGAGTATCCACTTCCCACAGCACCCCTGAATCCTCAATCAATACAAACACTCTACATCTAAACTTCACCAAAGTCTCTTTATACAAGTTACTCCCAAACTATTAGTCTTTCACCAGAAAACCCTTCTTCCTCAAAGCACTCTGGGACATGTATTTATCCTTCCAAAGAACTGAATGAAAATGATTCTAATGCTATCCATCCAAGGCAGGTCCTCACTGGTGGACACAGCGCACTTGAGAATGATGTCAAGTTCACAGGAAGATAGCCAGTCATTGAGTTGTGGCCTAATTAATCATTGCCTGAGCAACTAGAACAAGCCCAGCTATGCCCTCTCCTGGTTGCCCTGATTTATTTGGTTATGTGTCTATATTTCCATAAAAGGAACCAGAGGGCATGGTCCTTCCACTCAAGGCCCTTGAGGATAGCCTTTGGGACTGAAGGGTTGATGAAGGGTTGAGCCGTCTCGTGAGCACAAACCCTCCTGCAGCTGACGCTGTAACCCACTCAAAGCACAACTGATTGAATGTTTTGGGTCACTGAAATTGTGAAGCTGGGTCACCGCGTGCTTAATCCTGGAGCAAAAAGAAGTGGAGTTAGTAACGTGGCCCCCAATATACATGGCCCGCAGCCAAATTTGGAACTGCTGAAGGCATAGCCATGATTTGATGCCCAAGTTAAAACACACAAACAAAACAACAAAAAAAAAAAAATTGATGTAAGGTCTGTGATTTATTTGACTTTTCCAGGAAGGGAACTTTCTGTAGGCAGCAGGCAAGATTTGCCATGGTCTCATGTTTTACTTTTATAAGTGATCCTCTTCCCCCATGGTTCCTATGACGGAGCCCTGCCTCCAAATTACCGGGCCACTGCCTGGGACAATTTTGCAGTGTTTAAAGAACTCACAAAAGAAAGCTGCGCTTGTCAGTGTCGAAGCCCTTGGCCACAGGGAAAGGCTTTGTGAACTGAAAGGCTTGCCTGCAGTATTTTTCAAAAACGATGGCAAATTTAGCCAGATTGGGGCAAAAGTGAATCAGGTTTCACAAATTTAGGAATGTTTATGTAAATCTTTAAAACATATGTTGCCACAGCTGTGTTTAGCATAAAATTATGATGAAAATAATCCTAATGAAAATGATGATGTATTTATATAATTCCTTGCCATCTGACAAGCACCAACACCCACCCACCCCCATACACACACCACTGATCTCATTAGGACTGCCTAAATCCCTTTGAGCTACAACATAAATATTAGTTCCAATTTGCAGCCAAAGAAAGTGGGACATGAGCGAGGCTGTTTGTAGCTAAGTAGGTTAGGCTGCAACCAGCCTGACGAGAATCCCCCACCTGTGTAGTAAGTGAAAATTCGAGCTGACTCTGGAAGAAGGACGGAGACGAGGTTCCTTCGTCCACACACACCCACATGGACAGCCCCGTCCTTGCTGCAAGAGAAGGCTAACCTGAAACGCAGCAGGCCTCCGGTCTTCATGCCATAGTCTTTCTAGGAATTAACCGTGTGCAAGGACAGACGCTATCATCTTCCCAAGTGAGTGAGTGAGTAGAAAGGGTTGAAGAAAGCTATGTGTCCTTGTTTTATTGATAGCGGACTCAAAACACACAAAGGAAGGCTAATTCAGAGTCCAGCACAGCCAGGGTGAGTTAGGCCGAATCCGCTCTTCTCACCACCGCGACTCTCTGCCCATGCTCTGCTGCTGAAACGGAATGCCACCGGCTGACTAAGTGAGAAACAAGGAGGCTTTATTTAGATATTCTTTTTCACTGAGATGACTTCAGTGTCAAGGGGCCTCATCTGGACAGAGATTTCACGTGTGCCACAGTCCGGCAGAAGAGTGTGCCGACACACTGACTGAGACAGAAATCAGGGGAGGAGCCCCCTTCATCAGTAGCCCACTCTAAATAACAAAGCCATTCCTTCTATGAAATCCTTCATGCATTCTTGAGGTACTTCCCTTGGGTCCTCTTACCTCTTAAAGGCCCTCATCTTAGTGCTGTCCATTGACAAATCAATCTCAAGGTGAATTTTGAAGGGGACATTCCAACCATTGCAATGACTGGATGTTGAAGGATAGTAGAAACTTTTCACAAAATACCCTTTGTAGGCCCAAATACTTCAGTTTGCCCTGTAGAATATCGTACTTCCCTAAACCTGGATTATCTAATAGTGTTTAGCCAAGCAGACAAACTTGCCACAGCTCAGGCCCGACAGTCCCCATCAGCTTCTGCCAGGGCACGATGGCTGTCTGCACGTCTCTGCTTGTGCAGTATTAACACACTTTGCAGGCACCTGTGCAATCATTTCCTGGGTGTGAGATTCAAATGACTGACCTAAGAAATGACATGGCTCCTACACACTGGAGACTTTTACCAAAGTATTCACTCTGACTCCCCTCTCAGGCACACATTTTGAGTTATAGCTCTGAAGTAGAGGAGAGAGATTTGTTTACTCTCTGCCAATCAGTGTTGATGTGAGGTTTATTCTTTCCAAATTCAATTTTTTTAAAAATTGCCTTCTTTCCATTCAAGGAGAAAAGAAAAATCCAACTAACTATTCATTTTTGCCAAAACCTGAATTTAAGTCTGCCTCAGGAAAAAAAGATTCTCTAGAAATAAAGGAGGGAAAACAAATCCTTAGAGATATTTGATAGACTTTATCTGTATTTGAATCCTCGGAGTCCCACAATATATCTAATTTGAATAAACATGCATCATCCTGCACATAGAATACAGATGTGATTGCTAGATAGTGTTTCTAAATGAGTGTGATGGGAACGGTGAGGTTGGCTGGAAATCATCAGGGTTTGTCCTGCAGATGGAATTGGGCTCTTCCCTCCGTGGTTAGTTATCTACTAGGAGCCTATGAAAAGCCACTCAGCCCTTCCAAAGCTTGATTCTTGATTTTGTGTGTGTGTGTATGTGTGTGCACACGCATCTGTGTACATGTGTGTACGTGTGTGTGTGTATCATATGCATGTGTATGTGCCCATGAGGTACCCCATGTGCTCCCCTGCTATGGGGTACACTCACCTGCAGTGGCCTGAGAAAATGGCAGGTACCTGTCCCATCAATCTTCTGATTTTGCTTGAGGCAGAGTCTCTAATAAGAGATCAATAGATCTTGGAGGTTGCCAAGTGCTATGGCTTTGCTAGTCTAGCCCCAATAAGTCTCTGGTCCTTGCTCCCCTGAAGAATTGCCTTAACTGCTGAGCCATCCTACCAGCCCATAATTTTTAAATTATAGACTAACTTTTATTTCTTAAAAGAGTGCATTAAAATATTTACTTTGATCATTGACTTGAGGGCATCTTCTTACATTTGTTCTCTGAAGTGAGTTCCTCACTGACCTCCTCCTGGCAACCAACCCTGCTTCGTGGCTCCTCATTTTTGGTACCTTTAAGTCCTAGACCAAAGTGATGATTGCAAGGCCCTTAATGCAGGTTACATCCATGCCATAGTATTGAGTGGCCACTGTAAGGCAGAGACTGGTTTGCAAATCTGTGTGAACATTAGACTCATCAGCAGGGCAGATGTCTAACCTGTTGGGTCTATTAAACAAATAACAGAGGAATCCTAGGTCTGAGGGAGAAGGGAAGGTGAGTGTGGGGAGGGAGCAACACACAGGGTCACATGGCTACTGCCTTTATAGTCTCCGAGCAAAGCACCCTTGGGCACCCTAGTACAGTAGGATGTAGGTTCCAGCCCCACTTCAGCTACAGGCTTTGGGGAAACTTCTCTCTAGGTCTCAATGGGTACAATCAGAAGGATTTTGGTTTGCCATTTCTAGTACCCACAAAAAGCCAGATGCACGAGGTGGCACATGCATCCGGAGTTCATTTGCGGTGGCTAGAGGCTCTGGCATGCCAGTTCTCTCTCTCTCTCTCTTTCTCTTGCGCTCTGTCCCTTTCTCTCTCGCTCTTGCTCATAAATAAATGTTTAAAAAATCATAGTGTAACTGAAGAGTATGTTAAAATAAATTGTATATATTTGGGTTTTGTCCTTGATTCCTGGCACAGAGCTCCTGAGCAATTGGAGCAACTGTTAATATTCACAGTGAGCCCTTGTGGGCCATACTTGTGTTTATCCTAATGAAGTTGGTTCCCTAAATAGTTTCAGGATTAGGGGGTAGTCAGCAGGGGGAAATAAACTCTATGATTAGAGCTGGAAGTTTGAATATTATTCCTAGAGGTTCAGGGGGAAGAGCTCCTGGGGAATGGGTTCACTCACCAGGGCACAGTGATTTCTAAGCAGGCGTGCCTGTGCAATGAAGTGTCCACGAACACTTCAAGGAGGTTCAGGATAGACAACACAAAGTCATTGGTCTACCTTCAGGAGGCCTCCATTGGCATCTTTCCCTGTGGTATCCCTTCAGTTAAACCAGAAGTCCTGAGTTCTGTGAAGAGGAGGTCATGAGAAAGTGGTAAAGTGGTAGCTGGTGGGCAGAAAGCCCAGGACCCACTTTACACAGCTGGCTTCTAGAGTGAAGACAATCTGGTGGGGCTCAGCACTGCCTCTTCAGGCTTTCCAGTAACTCTAGCAGTTGGTGTCAGGACTGCATCACACTGGTTGGACACTCAAATGGTGTTAGAGTATTGTAGGGGGAAAACTACACATATTTGGAGTCAGGGCCTAAAAACATACATTTGATGTTGGGATCAGCAATACTGCCAGCGTAGGTGAAGACAGAGGAATTAGGAGGAGGGAAAAATCAGCCCCATTTATTTTACTGGGTTTACTGGGGCTACTTACAGAGCAGGGTGAGGGGTAACTTACAGGAGCAGTAGATGACTCAAATGGAGGCGCACCATGAGACATCTCATACCATCCTGCACGATGACCCCCCCCCCCATAGCTGCTTTGATTCAAAGGCGGCTGTGTCATCAGAAAGCCCACCTCAGAGTAGGTGACAATGGCTCATGGAAGCTGCATCTCTGGAGCACATAGCATCACTGGCTATTCATTTAAAAACAAATATTACATTACAACTTTTCACTTGACTGCTGAGTTTGACAGTTGAATGAATGAACGAACTGTGGTTAAGGTCATTAAGGAGTCCGAAGCAAAGATTTGGCTATGGATTTCTTCTTTAAGTTAAAATTAAAAATATTTTATTTATTTATTTGCAAGTAAAGTGGGGAGAGAGAGAGAAAGGAAAGA
This sequence comes from Dipus sagitta, assembly GCA_036346955.1. Taxonomy (NCBI): domain Eukaryota; kingdom Metazoa; phylum Chordata; class Mammalia; order Rodentia; family Dipodidae; genus Dipus; species Dipus sagitta. The sequence goes on along the minus strand of CM070783.1, from coordinate 98,485,420 downwards.
GAATGGGCATGCCAGGGCCTCTAGCCACTGCAAACTCCAGATGCATTCCCCACTTTGTGGGTCTGGTTTTACAGGGGTACTGGGGAATCGAACCCAGGCTGTTAGGCATTGCAGGCAAGTGCCTTAACCACTGAGCAATCTCTCCAGCCCTGGTTATGGACTTCTTATCTAGGAGAATGGTTATGGAAGCCCAGCTGGTCCACACTCAAGCAAATGCCTTCTTCCAATACACCAGGCCCACACAGCTTTTCTCGTGTGTGGGCTGTAGCTTCTCAGAATCCAGAACAAAGAACTGAAATCGTCACCAACAGCACCACTAATGTGGGAAGGACCTGAGTCCAGCTAAGACCTGAGAACTGTTACTGGGAGGCCATGGATCCCAGAGTTCCTACAGAGGAACAAGCAGGAAACAACCACCCAGGGGCGGCAAGATTAGAAACAGGGGCAGGAGTGGGATCCAGAAACAGTGGACCAGCCAATGCTGGGTCTCTCTGCGAAGAAAGGGAAACAGCAGTCACCGGTGGCTCAAGTAATGGTGTCCGTGGTTAATGGCTTATTAGATCCATAAATAAGTCAACTTAGCAAAATAAATAATTCAGACTCTGTCACATATATGGTTTTAGCATCAATCTTGGGCAAAAAAAAAAAGAGAGAGAGAGAGACATATTTCTTCTTGTAGCTTGCATATTACTACTACCTACAAAGTCTTAGACTTTTGGAACTCACTCACAACCTTGAAATCTCTTGGCAGCAACATTTGGAAACTCCAACTTTTGTTAACACCCAAAGCACCACGCTTCAGTGTGCTCGTTCAACTTTACAGTGTGAAACCACCGTCTTGGGACAGTTTGGAGCAATGAGCGACAGCGATGTAATCCTAGAAGCTAAAAGCTGAAGTTCTACAGAAAGTATCACATTTTCTCTCCCAAGCCAATTGTTTTCCCAAGCTGAGAAAATTGGATTTTGCCACTTGAAAGCATTTTTTCACACCCCATGCAAGACAGGGCCCTCAGAAACAGTTCACTCGGCGTTAACAGCCGTGTTGGACATTCACAGAGCTTCAGAATTATTATAATAACTGGGTTTTATAAGACTTAGCAGCAGCTTTATAGAATGCCATTTTTCTAAACTATCCCTATCCGAGTTTTTTTTTCCTCCAGTATCTTGGTACCTCCAGGATGATTCTACAGGCTTAAGATGTGTTCAGCACTAGGGAGGCAGAGGTAGGAGGATCACTATGAGTTCGAGGCCACCCTGAGACTATGTAGTTAATTCCAGGTCAGCCTGAGCCAGAGTGAGACCCTACCTCAAAACAACAACAACGAAAAAAAGATGTGTTACTTTGCCTCTTTTTTTCTTTTTAATTTTTATTTATTTATTTGAGAGAGTATGAGAGAGAAATAGAAAGAGGCAGAGAGAGAAAGAGAGAATGAGTGTACCAGGGCCTCCAGCGGGTGCAAATAAATGCCAAACACATGAGCCACCTTGTGCATCTGGGGAATCAGACCTGAGTCCTTTGGCTTTGCAGGCAAGTGCCTTAGACACCAAGCCATCTCTCGAGCCCCTCGCTCTTTTTTTTTTTTTTTTAAGTGTGCTGTTGCTGTCTCTGTCTTACATTTGGGTTTCCTTTGATTGGAAGAGTTGGACAGAATAAAAAATATCCTCAACAGAAGTCTTCCAGTTGGCCCAAAATCTTGTAGCTCAAAAAGTTTAGTTCTCAGTCCTCTAACTGACAGACGCAGGGACATGAGGCCAGCGGATGTCACTGGTGGCATCTGAGCCAGAGATGAGACTCGGCTTCCAGCCACAGCTCTTGCCACTAATCCACACAATGTCACAACCACCTGGAGGCCAAGGCTGGGGCCCAGGGGTCTCCTTAGTGAGAGAAAGAGGTGCTGCTGGTGTTGCAACCCCTTCTTTGAATAATAATATAAGAGCCCAGTGTGGGCAAAAGATCAGCTTTTCAACCCACTGCTATTCCTACAGGAATGACGTGAGGGTGACCCTTCTCTATCCACAGATCACCGCTGCTCTAAGTGACTGAGATGTGGTCCCCACGTCGCCTCTCTATACCAGGGCAGGCTCCCTAGAGATGCTCTGCAGCCTCAAGTGTCCTTCCACAGCAAATTACAACCCACAGGCAGGCATCCCATGCCTACTCCGCAATCTCCAGGAAGAAAAATCCCCCTGGCCAACACGCACACACAGAGAGAGACACACAGACACACACACACAGATGCACACACACACACACACACACACACACACACCCCTCACCAGAGCAACTATTTTCAAAGCAAGGTACTCCCATCAGATTGAAGACAAACTCATTGTACCCCCATTAAGGAGACAGAGCTGGAAAAGCTGCTTATTTCTGTCCTGGAGATTGCATGTAGTGAGTCCAGCAATGTTGGTCTGAGAACATAAAGGGGAAAAAAAAAAAAAGACGAGGAGCTGAGGATGAATTATCTTCCTGAAGCAGGTAGCTAGCAAAACAATAATTCAGCAATCTGGGACCCCACCTGCATCGAGCTGCATACACACTCCTCTCCCAAATAGTAATGCCAACTTCACCCTGGCAACTCCTTAGCAGCCCCCATTGTGTAGTTAGTTTCCATCCAAACACATCCGGAGCACATCCTGAAACTAGAGGCAGTAAACCCATCTGCTGGGGGTCTGGTCTGGTCTGGTCCTAGGTGCATGCACATTAAGGAAAACTGTGTCTGCAAAGTTAACTTTTAGGGCAAGTCCCCAACTTACCATCCTATGCCTATACATGACTGGGTGTGTATATGATTAAAATCAGATGCATCATGGGAAAGACATGAGCAGTGAACAAAGGCTTACATAATCCAAGCCTCCTGATTGTCTATCAATCCATCAAAATCTATCAACAAAAAAAAACAAACAAACAAATAAAAACCAACCCACTCATACTCCACTTCTAGCATTCAACCCTCCTGGACCCTTAAAAATGAAGCCGTCAGGAATAACCTTGTGTCTGCTGCTTTCTTGCATCTATTCTGTGCTTTCATTTGGCTGTTTTGCTATTTGTACCTTTTTTGATTCTTTGAAAAGATGACAAGAATCTGGAAGCCCCAAGTCCAGGAAGTAACACCCCCAAAAGGCCCATGAGTTGAACACTTGGTCCCCAGCTGGTGGTGCTATGGGATGTGATTGGGTCACGAGAGTATTCACTTCATCAGTGGTTTAATCTGTTGGTAAGTTCATCACGAGTGGCCTGTTAGGAGGAGGGTCCTAGAGGAAGTAGGCCACTGAGAGTGGGACTTTTAAGGGTGTATCTTGTCACTGGCCACTGTGATCCCTCCCCAGCATCATGTTTGGCTCCACTGCATGTGGGCTGGGCAACAACGAAGTCCCAATGGTCATGGACTGAATCTATAGCCAGCATAAGATCCTTCCTCTGTTAAATTACTTGCTCGGGGCTGGAGAGATGGCTTAGCAGTTGAGGTGCTTGCCTGCAAAGCCTAAGGACCCAGGTTCGACTCTCCAGGTTCCATGTAAGCCAGATGCACAAAGTGACGCAAGCACACAAGGTGGCACATGCACACAAGGTGGCACACATGCCTGGAGTTCCACTTCTGTGGCTGGAGGCCCTGACATGCCAATTCTCTCTCTCTCTCTCACTCTCATTCTCACTCTCTCACAGTTAAAAAAAAAGAAAGAAAGAAAGAAAGAAAGAAAGAACGAAAGAAAGAAAGAAGAATAAAACAGGCTAGTCTGTTGGACTTACCTCAAAAAAAAAAATTATTTGCTCAGGTATTTTGTCACGCTAACACTTAGTCTGGTTTTTATCGCTATAAATGAGCAGCCCAGACAGGGTCATTTATAAAGAACAGAGCATTATTTATCTCACAGTTCTGAAAGCTGGGGAGTCTCAGAGCATCTACCTAGCATCTGGTGATGATCTGCTGCATTACATGATGAACATCAGCAAGTCGGGCGGGGGACAAGTAAGGGGTTAGCTGCAGTCTCTTCTATGTCTCAGGTTATCACTCGGGCCCACCCTCATGCCTTCACCTAATCCCAATTACCTTCCAAAGGCCACATCTCTAAATATTACCACATGAATTTGAGGTTTAATTTCCAACTCATAAATGCTGGGAGGGTTACACATTTGAACTGTAGCACACTTTAGTCCTTTATTTCCTACATTTCTCACTCTCCTCGGTCTGTGAGGATCCCACCCGCCTGTCTATGTGGAAGCCATCAAAGGTCTCCACCCTTCCTCTCACCCGTACCTCCTCCAGCCTCCAGTACTACACCTGTTGGGGACTTCCACAGCCCTGGCCTTCAGTGTCCTCTACACTGTGAATAAATCTGAAAAACCCGTGCTGTCCTGACCAGCTCCAGTGAACACAAGGAACCACAGGAAAGACAAACAGATGTTAACATCTTTGTGAGACACCCAGTTATATCTGAATAATATGGTTATAGGAAACATCCCTGATACTGAAAACCTACAACAGGGGTAGTCATGAGCCCTAGAGGTATAATGTCTGCTGCTGTCTGGCTAAATGTATATACTATGCTCATCAAACTGCCCAGTAAGCACTTCTCTTAATGTTCATACCCATATATCAATGCTACTCACACTTTTGCTGAGAGAAGCTTCTCTTTCAATGGCAGTGACCTTGGGATGACTCAGAAGGCACCATGGTGCTGAGAGAAGTGACAGAGGAGTGCTCAGCACTGAAATATCTCTCTCACACCTTCCTAGGTTCAGGGTCCATTGCGGAAGAGGTGGCAGAAAGAATGTAAGAGCCAAAGGAAGGGTAGGACTCCTTACAATGTGCTCCTCCAGACACAAAGTGGCCTGGATGTCCATGACCTCATAGTGTCTGACACTACCTACACAAGACCATCATAATAGGAGGAAAAGATCATGACATCAAAATAAAAAAGAGACTGATTGGGAGGAGGGATATGATGGAGACTGGAGTTTCAAAGGGGAAAGAGGGGGGAGGGAGGGAATTACCATGGGATATTGTTTATGGAAGTTGTCAATAAAATAGTAATAATAATAATAAAACCAGTAGTTACATGCTAAAGGAAAAAATATCTGAAAACTATACAAGGTAAACAAATCTCTCCATCAAACAATATTTTAAAGTTATATATTCAGAACAAAAAATGATATGTCAGAAGAATGTGGTAATGGGCATTGCTATATTTGCATTCAAAACGATTGTCCTAACTCGGGAAGATTGGTGAAGGCCTGGCTAGGCAGTGAGTGATGGGAGCCCACTGGAGGAAGGGGGCTTGGTGATCACTGTCTGACACTGGTATATTCACTTAATCCTTAGCTGTGTCAACTATCCTTAGCATCACCCTCTCCAGAGCTCTCCAGTCTTTGTTAAGGCAGCAGAAGGTTGAGGGTGATGGAAGAGGGATGAGAGGGTGAATGATTTTAAATAGTTACCAACTCAACCCTCCTTATTTTAGATGTGTCCCACCCTTGCGAAGGTCAATTCCTAAGGCTGTGGACTGCAGGATAGATTGTATGAATTCCTAGGTTTCTCCAGCATCTACTGCTGTTCATTTGTCTTTAAGCCCTCTTTCATCCATCTCTTTCTAGCCTAAGTCTTACTGCTATTGTCTTGTCACTCTTATTCACATCTTTACATGTTTATGACTTAGCAGAGCCTTGGTCTTATTTACTATGAATATTGCAGGAGTGGGTAAAAGTAGACTATGACTATCCCATCACCTCCGCTGGGTGTGACTGACGGTATCCTACGACGCTGAAAATTCATGCATTGATCTCTTGTGTGTACTCTGCAGGCTTACTGAGTTTTTTTTTAACTTTTTTTGTTTATTTTTTTATTTGAGAGTGACAGACAGAGAGAGAAAGAGGCAGTTAGAGAGAGAGAGAGCATGGCCACGCCAGGGCCTCCAGCCACTGCAAACGAACTCCAGACGTGTCTGCCCCCTTGTGCATCTGGCTAACGTGGGTCCTGGGGAATCGAACCTCAAATTGGGGTCCTTAGGCTTCACAGGCAAGCGCTTAACTGCTAAGCCATCTCTCCAGCCCCTTACTGAGTTTTTAACTTTAATTTTTGGAGAAAATTGTTGCAGGAGGGCGGGAGAAATGGCTTAGCCATTAAGGCACTTGCCTAGGAAGCCTAAGAACCCAGATTTGATTCCCTAGTACCCATGTAAAGCCAGATGCACAAGGTGGAGCATGTGTCTGGAGTTCGTTTGCAGTGGCTAGAGGCCCTGGCATGCCCATTTTCGGTCTTTTTCTCTCTCTGTCTCTCTCTCTCTCTGTCTCTTCCTCTCTCTCTCTCTGTCCCTCTCTCTCTCTCTCTCTCTCTCTCTCTCTCTCTCTCCATCTATCTACTATCTACTATCTATCTATCTATCTATCTATATCTGTCTCTCTCAAATACATAAATACTTTTTAAAAAAAATCATTGCAGGAAATATTCCAATTTGCAACTAGAACCTCAAGATTGAACATTTCTCTAAGCTTCACAGAGCAGCTTTGAATTAATCGAATGTAATCTTGTGTGGTAAGCAAAGCTATAGGAGAATTAAATCCAGCATGCCTGAGAGCCCACAGCCAGTCCGTGGTGGCCCTGGTTCTCAAACCCACCTTCTGGCTTCTGACTACACATGTGGATATTCTCTCTCTCTCTCTCTCTCTCTCTCTCTCTCTGTCTCTGTCTCTCCTCTCCCCCCGCCCCCACCATGTCATCTTTCTTTTTACAAAGACAACAAATTAGGAAAATGTGTTTCTTTGCATAAATGTGACACAGTACAGAAAGCTTGCTGAAAAAAAAAAAAATAGCTGCATTCCTGAATGTTGATTCTGGAAGCCTCCCCATTCTGGTCCAATGCAGGGAAGATACTTTTTATGAGAAATAGGTTAGCCACATCTGTCGGGGCTCGGAGGGCCACGGTGAATTGTCGGTGCTGTCCACCCCACACAGGGGCCTATTGATGATTTGGCGTAAACTGAAAGTCGGCCCCTTAGTCTCTGTAGTGCTTTTCAGCCTCAGAGACTTCTGAAATCTCATAGAAGGCATCTGTCTCCCTCTGGTCCCCACGATGTTCTCACATCTCCGCTCCCTCAAGGAGATCTGCACATCTGTTTCCCATGACTGTGAACTATGAGAAGTTGTCAGGGCCTTTCAATCAGTATAACGGCCTATAAAAGCTTGCTGTATTTTCAGTTTTACTAAATATTTCTATAATTCAAAAATTATGGAAATGGATAATGTTTCTGTTCTTTGGGAATATACTTAACAGCTGTGTGTGCACCAAATGCAAATGAATATATAGAAATAAATTGTGCATTTTATAAACTACACTTCATATTAACTGCCTCTCACTTTAGATATCTCAGATCCTGCTCCTACCAAAATGCCAAAGATGCCTTAGTAAGAGAACCATGGGTCCATCCATGCACCATGCACAGAAGCACAACTTCTGCCCAAGCCAGTGTTTTTCAAAGGAGACGCAATTCCTCAAGGTGTCTCTGGCACTAAGAATAGTGTGAAAATGGTTAAAAACTTTCTGTGACTCAGGTTTCTGCAGTTATAAATAGAGATATCCATCCAACCATGTTTACCAAGAACTAAATATGGTAAATTAGGTTCCCAGCAGAACAGCTCTGGTGAGTGGACAGTTGTACATTGAAGTGCCAACCTCTAAATCAGAAGCTGAGAAGGCCAGTCTCGCAACTCCTCTGCAGACACAACAGGTGAAGATGTGCCAACTGGTTACCCAGCCCACGGCTTTACACCCACAGCATGCAGTCCAACAGACAAAGACACCAGAGAGCTTATGATGGCACAGCGGCCTGCAGGGTCATCTTGGTTATGGGGTGGGATCTGGTGTTTACCAACGATGGCCACAGCCTCTGTTCATGCCTCCTATATTCCCTTTTCACAGCAGTTCTGTGAGACAAGTGGTTTCTTTATTTTAATTTTCTGTATGAGAATTCTGAGGCTCAGAAGAAACTTGGTAATTTCTGCAGGTTCACTAGGCCTGTACTGGGATTGCTGGGAGGAGTGGGGTCATAGCTCAGTGATAGAGAGCGTTTGTCTGCTATGCACACGGGCCTGGCCTCCATCCTGAGGACTGACCAAAAAGTAAAATAAATAGGAGAAAAGAAAAGTCCGAACAGGGACTTCTAAGCCCTGCACTTTTTCCATAGGACACATATCCAGCCCTCCTAAAAAGCGTAATATTGTGGTTTTCGTTTTTGGTCGTGGACTATCAAATAGTATCCAACTTTCTCAAGTAAGGAAAGAAGTTTCAGTGAGCCACAAAATGATTCTAACTCGGCTCTGCCCGTCTGCGCCCTCTTAATTACTGAAGTCACGTGACCCCAACACACAAGGCGGGTTGTCCTGGGCAAGGAGAACATGAGCGAACCCCAGGGCAGCCTACGCAGAGAGACATGTTCTTCTCCCAGAACTGCATTTGCCCAACCTGGGACTTCTGCTCTTTTCTTTTTGCTCATGCACGTAAGCCCACGAGTCCCGCTTTTGGAGCCTTTCCTTCTCACCTACCCATCCTTCTTTATGTTAAACCATGTCATTTCAGGCCTGGGAACTTGTCAGCTTCCAGAGGGAAGAGCCACTATTTCATATCCTTAAATTAAAACCAGGGAGAAGAAGAAGAAAAAAAAAAAAAAAACAGTTCTCTTCCACCCATCGAGAAGAATGCTGCCTTCCCCAAACTCGCTTTTCGTGCACCTCATGTCTGCTGTCTGTCTGAACAGACTTGACAGAGAAATTATTTGGATGTGTCATGTGCTTGTCATCTGAGGCCAACAAATTGACGGTTTAATGCAAAGCGACACGGCTGCTCAGGAGCCCCATCCCAAGACCTACCTCACTCTACAGTCTCAGGAACTACTCATCCCACTGGGGGATTTTAAGTAACGCTTTGGCACTGCCCTCATTTCGTGGCCGTTGATTTCTTAGTGAAGACACCAGCCACAGCAAAGGAGAGGTAGCAGGAAATATTCTGTGGTCTCATGTCTCCAGCTTCTCTGGAAACTTGCAAACAAATTTCCTTTTCCTCTCTCTGTCTCTGTCTCCGCTCCCCTCTGCTGCTCTCTCCCTCGCTTCGCAAGAAAGCTCAAAAGGGTTCAAACCATCCAACAACTCGAAAACAATATTGAGAGTCAACTTATTCTACTTTTCATGGTACTTCTTTGCCTGGGAAAATTGTCCAGTATTGAACACAGGATGCTCTTGGATGGTTGGGCTTTCAACTTTTTTGGATAATGGAAAACACATCCACACAACTGCTCCATTGTTCAAATTTAGATAAGTTTTTTGATGCCTTATTGTAAATAAAGTAGGCCTGCTCTGAGATGATTGTGCCTAATTGTAGAATAATGCAAGCATTCGGAACACTTTTAAGGTCAGCTGGGTCAGACTATGGCGCTGTGTGCTAGAGTAGGCTATTCCGACTTAATGATGTTTTCAGCTTAGCTTGGATTTATATGGATGTCATGTCATCATAAGCTAAGGAACGTCTTTAATTAAATGCAGATGATTATCTGGAAACTTATCACCCAGGCAATGGTCTAGTAGGTCTAGCTCATGCCCTGTGTGACTTCAGGCAGGGCCATCTGACCTCTTGGGGCCTCGGCTTCTTCTTTGTTGAAAGAGTGGGAGGCAGAGGAGGATGGAGAAATTTAACACTTATTGATGTGTGTATCTCATGACTACAGCTTAGGAAATTTTGGCTGCACCCTAAGAATAGAGAGCTAATAAGAAACTGTTCTAGAAGTCTTTCCTCGGAATATAGGGTGTTCTAAATGTAGAGACTATATTCGAGACCTATGTACATGACAACTAAGTAGATGGGAAAATAAGTAAGATTCCAGGGAAACATAAGAGTGGTAAGGGCTTATGGAGGTCATACATGCATCCACTTGCTAATGGAATCTGAAGACCTACCACATCTTGCTTCTAGTCCCCAGCTCTTCCATATGTAGGAGGCCTGACCTGATGATCCCTCCTAACAGCATGGGTCAGAAGGCTCAGCTTGTAGACTGATGTCCCATTAATGTTTTGTCAATAGAATCTTATGAAAAGGGTGACGAATGGATCCTATGGTCACCTTTGGGATGGAAGCCTCTCACATGCATTTTCTGCGTGCAAAGGGAGACACTACACGAACTGGGTGCTTCATTTGAGCAGTGACCCTGGTGATGACAACATGGCTCTTTGGGAAGCCAAGATTTTGCAGAATTTACTTGTATGTGAAACATTCTGCCTTGACTAAGGCCTTGTAATTTGGGCTGGAGAGATGGACCCATGGTTAATTCAACTTCCTGCGCAATCATGCAAACAGCTGACGCTGCCTGCCAGAGTTCAAACCTCCAGATCCCAAGTAAAAACAACTGGGTGTGGCTATGTGTGCCTGTGACCCCAGTCCCACAAGGGAGCAGACACGTGGGAATCATCAAAGCCCCACAAGCTCCAGAATCAGTAAAGAGACTCTGGCTCAAAACCAGACCAGGTGGAAGAGTGATCAAGTGGGACGCCAGACTCTGGCCACCCGAGGCGAGCACTCCCAGCCATAGGCGAACACATGGGGTGCCATGCACCCCCCCCCCCACACACACACACTACAAATTTCGAAGAAGCCATTTACATTTACATACACAACATTTTTAATACTTGAAATTTAGAATGAATTGTGCCTTACAGGATCTCATTCCATATTGATTTCTCCCATTGTAACTAAAATTAATATGGTCCAACATAAATGTATTTATCATCCCAGTCGCTGACCTATCCCAATTCTGTCTGTAGCTCTGAATGTGTCCAAAGTCCGTTATCAACATAAACGGCCTCAATTATGTTTTGCCTACAGTTAAACTATTGTATGTCTGTTTAACTGGTGGATACATTGCTCTCTAAGACTGTTGAATTTTAAATGAATTGAAAACCAACAGATAACCTCAGGAACAAAACAGCAACATAATATAAGCATAAAGTATTGTTTTGCCAAAGTTGATATGCATTATGGCAGCCTCACATTGTCTGGAGCTACCAGTTAAATAATCCACATAGCTCACATTGCCTGGGGCTATCAGTTAAATAATACAACTCTCTCACATTGCCTGGGGCTATCAGTTAAATAATACAACTCTCTCACATTGCCTGGGGCTATCAGTTAAATAATACAACTCTCTCACATTGCCTGGGGCTACCAGATAAATAATACAACTGTCACATTCACAGGGAACAAAGAAAGGGAAAGTCCTACTGCACTTGAGGAAAGAAGAAAACTAAATCCACAGTTAAGGACTTAGGGAAAGTAGAAAAATTCCATGTTAATTGCTCTCATAACTAGTCATTCTGTTTCTGTGGAGTTGGATGTGAGCCAAATCATCTGCTAAACCGTGGGCAACACATTTTCGTCATATACATTTCTAGACAACACAATTACATAAGAGAATATTTGGGAGGAGGAAAATATAATTCCTCAATGTTTCAGCAGATGGATGTAAGCTTTTAATTCTACCTCTCCTGGCATACCATGTTAATAAATGACTGAATTTATCTAAGTACCTCTCTTTAAAAATGTGGTTACACGTATTTTGAAAACCAAGCCAAGAAATACAAGAGCCATAAAATCCTGAAACATATTAAATGACGGTTCCTTTTTCCTTAATCCACCACTATAAATATCAATTAAATGTAATTATATTAAATAGGTTCCCCTGGGAGCAAATAAAGATTTGCCAGAACACAAATTGCTACCCAGGTGAACAATATATAATTTTCTTGAATACACAGACAAGTACAGATGGTATACTCCAGAACCAAATGTAGCAAATGTGTGTTGACTGAAACATATACATTTATTTTTTTTTCCTTAGCTACCAAAGTGGCAGAGGGCCAAATAACACAAATAAAATATATGATGTTTTTCTTTCTCTTTTCTTGAATGAAAGGATAAATATTGCATTTTATATTAATAACTGCTAATTAAGAGACGATTAATGTAAGACAATACTAGTAAGTAGACTCTACTAGAAGCAAATGCCAGAAATGAACTTGGAAGTTGCACAGGAGAGGTGAGGGGACCTTCTTGAAGTTGCTTTTTCTCTAAATTAAAAACAAATGTTGTATTGAACTTAGTTTGAGAGGAAGAAGTGAATCCATAAATAGAAGAATAAAGTAAAGTAAAATCCATCAATAGGAGAATAAGTAAGATGAAATGAATTTTGTGAACAGGTCTAGGAGCTATTTATCTCACTCCATGGAAGGGAAATGGTAACGATCATATTGAGGACACAAACAATGTTCCTGGTTATGAAACCAAGCTGTCCAGCAGACACTTTGATTCAAAGACCCCAGGGATGATTTCTAAAGAAAATGTTGTATCTGCTGTGGGGGGGGGGGATGGCGGGGGGGAGGGTCAGGCAAAGTATGCCTGGGCTCGCTTTTTTATTTTTTTCCCCTTTCTTTCATTATATGATATGTCAGATGTTTCTGGGATGGAAATTTAATTCATTCTTAGTGTGGTATGGAAAACCTTGAAAAATATTCAACTTAAGATTGTGCAGATATGTCAGTATTTTTAGATTCTGCCCTTTCTAAAGTCATCAAAATAATTATCTCAGAACAGAATCTAGAATCTTGGAAGCAGAGGCATTTTCCTGTCATGACTGCTCGTGCCTGTCAGATTGGAATCTCTTCTCCTCACCCACCCCCAGAATTGGCTTTCATAGGAAGAGTATTCCCACTGCAGATCTGGGAAGGAAAGACAGGCAAGTGGAAGTGAAGGGTTTTGAATGTCCTGGTTCCTCCGCTTTGTTCCACTCCAGAAAATGTCAGGAAAAGCCACTAAGAATCCTTCTGCTATTGGTGATTCTGGTTCTCACAAAAGGTCAAAAGATATGACCTCAAGGTAGAGCTCATCCCTTCAGATAGGTGTTACCATGTGCATGGGGTTTCACTCTGCTCCATCCCAGGGCCCCTGGGTGACCATAGGAGATGTGGCTGGGGACTCTATCCTTGGGAGATATGCCTAAAAAGCCTCAGTCATGGCTGTGCATCCAGATTCTATAGAGCTAATGCAGAAGGAGTTCAAGAACCCCCAAATGTATGATCATTCTCTCTAACCCAGGCTCCTCTAGGGCAAGGTGATGGGAAATTGGGCTCCACAAGACACCTTCACCCACTCCCCCATGACCTTCACACTGCTGCCTTTTCTATTCTTCCCTACTCCTTCATCAATTCCCTTAACTCCTTCTCCGTCCTATATTAGTTACATTTTCATTACTGGGAAAACCCTGAGACTACAGAGTGAGACCCTACCTCAAAAAAAAAAAAAAAAGAAAAGAAAAGAAAGGAAAAGAAAACACCTGGGAAAAAAATCAGTTTAAGGGAAGAAGGGTTTATTTCAGTCTACAGTCTATCATGATGGGGAGGCCCGAGACATCTGGTCACATTCATCACAGTGATGAAATAGAAAGTGATGAATGTTGGGGCTCAGCCAGCTCTCTCCTGTTCATGTGGTTCCAAACCCAAGCCCACGGAATGGAGCCAACCACAGGTAAAATAGATCATCCCACCTCAACTAACCTAACCAAGATATGCACAGAGGCTAATCCAATCTAGACAATCCCTCACGGGTGATCCTAGGTCCTGTCAAGTTGACAATATCAGCGTCTTCCTTTCTCTGTGAGCTGTGAGTAAACCTCAAGTTTGCTGGTCTCTCCTGCATCTGGCCAGCCTGCGAGGCTTTGGATAATGTTTTGATGATCCTGCAGGACCTCCTTTGAAATCTGGTGGGGGTATGCAGGCTGTTGCATTAAGCTTCATGCAGCTGGACAAAACTTCCAACCAGAAGCAGTGTTGCGAGGAAAGGGGTTTATTTCAGGCTTCAAATTCCCGGGGAGCACCATCAATGGTGGAAGAAGCTGGCTCACTTCGATAGACCAGTAGCAGAGTGATACCATCAAGCAGCCAGCAAACACCAAGCAACAAGCATAAACGGACAGTTCCAAACGCTCTTTCTACACATTAGAGCCAGACTCAAGATCCTTCCCTGGTGACATGGCCCCTGTAGCAGGGATTAGGTAGGAAGTTTAATCAAAAATGCCTAAGTCAGGCTGAAGAGATGGTTTAGCGGCTACGGCGCTTGCCTGCAAAGCCTAAGGACCCATGTTTGACTCTCCAGATCCCACCAAAGTCAGATGCACAAAGGTGAGGCAAGCCCAAGGTCACACATGCCAATGCTCTTCTCCCCCTCTCTCTCTCTCTCTCTCTCTCTCTCTCTCTCTCTCTCACACACACACACACACACACACAAATGAAAAAAAATACTTGAGTCTTATTGTATTACAGATCTCATAATGCCTTCATGCATTTTCACTCACCACCTCATCTCAACACCTTGCCTATTGCTGCTTCTGGCTGTTTAGCACTTTGTGGAATGTACTCGACACTTGCTATCCAGGTGGTGACCTAATGTGCCTGTCTCTACCAAGCTTCCACCACGAATAGCCCTTCAGTGTATCCTGGAATGTGTCACTTTATGGTCAACTGGGAGAAGTTGCTTGGGATGCATACCCAGGAGCCAGACAGCCTAGTGCGACCGTGCTGCCGTGATGTTCACGGCAAGAGCTCTGTCACATGACTACGGCCACCTGTGGGGTGTGGGTGTTCCTTGCGCTTCATCTCCCCAGCGGCAACCAGGACATAGGCGTGACATAATTGGGAACAAATAGGGGGCTGGGGAGACGGCCTGGTGGTGAAGAGTGCTTGCCACTTAAGCATGAGGGCTTCTCTGGCTGGAGGCCTTCAAGTTTGACTCACCAGAACTCACGTAGAACAGTGGGTATCACACACATCGGGAACCCTAGTCTGGGACCGGAGGGTGGAGACAAGAGAACCACTGCGACTCACTAACACACACAGCAGCCCCAGGCTGAGGGAGAGATCCGGTCTCAAGTGAATACACTGGTGAGTGATAAGAGAAAGATTCCTGAATAAATATCATAATTTAAAAAATAGAAAAAAAAACTACATTCTCTGGCCCATAGTATCTGGTATTGTTTCCAAGTTTTCAAAACTTGTGACATTATACCTTTGAGTAAACATGAGATTATTTTCTTGATAGAAGGAATGTGATAACATTGCTGTAAAGTCACAATAGAAATGGAAACTAAATCCCACTGTTTTCAGCTATAAGTCCCCGAGTGTTCTGTACTAGGAAGAAATAAATGATGAATAAGGCTCTAGAAAAAATAAGACTATGGTCTCTTGGTCTATGTGGAAGATGTGACTGGAAGATTGCATTGCCTTCCTATCCTCTCCTCCCTTAGATCTTAGTTTAGTTCTCCCCTGCAAGCTCTCCTCTGCCACCTGCCAATGAGCCCAGTCAGGCAGAGCCGCGCTTCCTACACATTAGATCGGTGCGCCGTCTCTGTTTTTCTTTCTCACTCGAGATCCAGCTGAGCCCCTTGCCTCCTCCTACCTGCTTTGTTGTCTTGGGTAAATTCCAGTGTTCCAAGTGTATCTGATATAATTTTTTTCACTTAACAAATCTAAAATAAATTAATGCATAAATAAATGAATTTATTTTGGCTTGCCAAACCCTAACACAGAGTCTCGTATGTACTTTCCAGTGAGTTAATAGGTAAACAAATGCTCAATCCCACCATCTCCCACTTTCCTCCATCTTTTCTCCTCTGGGCTCCTCCATCTTGCCAGATTCCAGACGGCAGGACAAGGAAGCGTAGCTTGAACTGTGGATCAGTCACTTCCCCCTTTCTCATTCCAGGAGAAGAGAACTAGAAATAGCTCACACTCACTAAAATGTTGGGCCCCTCAGGCAAGTGGCAAGGAGGCATAGCTAAGAGAGACTATTCTAACTCCATTTACACGAGCGTGTTTCCACGAGGCAGCCAGCCTACGTACACACACACACACACACACACACACACACACACAAACACACACACCTTTCTTCCCTTCCCCTTCTGCTCCCCTCTAGACTTTACACTTCATGACAGTCTAATGAAGGACTGGTTTACGGGTGGAGGTCCCATGATTACACACAGATCTATACGTGCACATACCAAAGAGAAAAACGCATATAATCATATTAAGACAGTTTGTTTTCATATCTATATAGTTTACAGTGACATAAAGTTGACAGTTTCTAGGCATGGCTTTCCCTAAATAAGCCCTCCATATTTTTCCTGGATGAGAAAGCCTATTTTCACAGCCAGAAAAGAGCACTTGAGAAATTCTTGGGGGCTGAATGGTGCTTCGGGCCATCTTCCTTGGTTAACAATCAGTGAATAACTCATCATAAAGTGTGATTCCACCTAATTAAAATCAGCAAGGCAGTCTGTTGAATCAAAGCCATCCAACCCAAGCTATTTGGACCAGAGAACTTGGACATTTGATAGCTCAAACCTAAGCCAGTTGCATTCCACACATGACACCACAGTTGAGTCTGCTCAGTGTTTTCACTAAAGCTCACACCTCCCTACGTCAGTTTGGAGTTGACACAGATTTGCAAGGGTACAAATTTCAGGGCCTGACTCACCATTCACTCGGAGACTATTTTAGAACAAGACAGCATTTGTACTAAGTTTATATTCATTAACAACACAGCCTGGAGACGGGAGATGGTGCCATGGTTAAAAGCACTTTGCTATACAAGTCTCAGGACTGGAGTTCAGATCCCTGGGTCCACATAAAGCTGGAGGTAAAGTGGCACACATGTCTGTAGTGCCAAAGCAACATCAGAATTCCTAAGCTTCAGGACCACCTAGCCTGGCATTCACAATGGCAAAACAAGAGACCCAAACAAGTTTGAGGTCAAAGACCAGCACCCCAAGGTTGTTCTCTGACCTCTACATGCATGCTCAGGCACACACAGACTTGATGTGCACACATACACACACACATACACACACATACAATGGTGAACATGGTGGCCTGTGCCCACAAATCCCAGCACAGGGTTACACAGACAGCAAATTCTGGGGGTAGTCTCACTAGTAGCTGCTTGACTAGTGAGTTTTAGGATTAGCAGGAGACCTGTCTCAAAGAATATGGTGAAAAGAAAAAAGAATATGGCGGAGGGCTGGGGGGGGATGGCTTAGCAGTTAAAGTGTTTGCCTATGAAGCCTAAGGACCCAGGTTCAATTCCCCAGAGCGCAGGTAAGCCAAATGCACATGGTGGCACATACATCTGGAGCTCATCTGCAGTGGTTACAGGCCCCAGTGTACTCATTCTCTCTCCCTCTCTCTCTTACATGAATAAATAAATGGAATATGGTGGAGGACATCTCAGCAGACACTGAACATGGACCTCTATCTTCTAGACACCTGCACACCCACATACCCACATGCACATGTACCCACACACATACATACATACACGCAGGCACACCACACACACACACACACACATACAAAAAATAGAAAAGACAGTCCATCACCCATATCTGTTAGCACAGGGTGATAGCCAGATAATAAGATTTCATATTGGAGGCTGGAGAGAATGCTCAGTAGTTAAGGCACTTGCCTGCAAAACCTAACTACCAGAGTTTGACTCCTCAGTACTCACGTAAAGCGAGATGTACAAAGTGGCACATGCATCTAGAGTTCATTTGCAGTAACTACGGGCCCTTAAAAGCCTATTCTCTCTCCTTTTCTCTCTCTCTCTCTTTCTCTTCCTCTCCCTCTGCTTATGAATAAATCAAAATATTCTTTAAAAGATATATTGATATAACTTTTAGTTAATTCATTTCTTTTTTTTGTTTGTTTGTTTGTTTGTTTTTTTGTTTTTCGAGGTAGGGTCTCACTCTAGCCCAGGCTGACCTGGAATTCACTATGTAGCCTCAGGGTGGCCTCGAACTCCTGGCAATCCTCCTACCTCTGCCTCCCCAGTTCTGGGATTAAAGGCGTGTGCCACCATGCCCGGCTAATTCATCTCTTTGATGAATTCTGGTACTCACTGGGTTGAATACAGTTGTCCATCCAGTTTGAGACTCATTTTCCCTTCCTCTGGCACTATTCAGAATCCCCACCTTCCCTGTCATGGCTTAATCTTCTCAACCCACTGATCCTCTCTGAAGGAGACAATTTAGGAACAAAATCAGCAAAGGACCCTTTCAAATCAAATAGCCTCGATTTTCAATAAATTAAGTTATTCAGACCAGCTGAGAAAATTTCATTTCAAAACATATGAAAGGGGGGATGAGGCAAGTATATTTTTAGAAGACCTACAAAAGAAATAAGAGTTTTATATTTCCATACCATGGAATTTTCTCTGAGTGACCCTGAGTCAGTGGGTAATCCTGCCTATAATTGAGTAGGATGTAGCCCTCAATACACTGCACAAGGGTGCTCAGATTCCCAAGCACTGCCTTCCGGACACTTGAACTCCTTGGAGAACAAAGGGATGGGCAAGCCTTGTGCCAAGTGACTCAAGTTCCCCTGGAATGAGTCATGGGGTCTGTCCTCCAGTTCTGGACAATTATAGGCGCCTGTGGAGATGGATCCTTTGAGCCAGGATGTAAGTGCCATCTTAAATTGTTTCTGGGACAGTCAGGGAAAACGTCTGCCTGCTACATGTACACACACTAGACATAAAGGGAAGACCAAGAAAAGCCTCCTCACCTCACCCTGACTAGAAATAATACTTAACAATGATTCAGCAGATAACTCTGTTCTAAGCCTTTGACATATATTACCCCATTTTACTGATGAGGAAACTGAAGCACAGAGTAAGTAAGCAACTTCCTCAAAGTTACAGTTTGACAAAGGTAATGTAGATCCAGAGTTTTTGTTTCTGTGTTTTTTTTTTTTTCCTTCAAAAGACCTTCCATATCTTCCCTAGTAATCCCTCCTCCTTCTATTGCCCAGTTTAGAAACGAGCTTCAGGTTGTGTGCAAATCCTATGCTTGATTTTCTTCATAGACTAGAACTTGTACTGAGGCTCCCTGGTTGAGTGGCAGGCGGCAGGGTTCAACAGAAGCAAAACTTCCAGCCACTGCCCACCAGGGCCTCACTGAGAAGGAAAGGCTACGGCAGAAGTCCAGACTAGTGAAGGCAGTGGGCACACATCAGACTGGCTCCACACTCTAGAGGCAGGCAAGGGAGAGTGTGTGAAAAGTCTCTGGAAGTCCAGTGAGAGTACAGAGGAGCTCCTGGTATTCTCTCGGGCCCAGGCTGGTGCGTGTGTGGTGAGGGCCTGGAATTGGGTGGAGAAAATGGTCTTCAAGCAGTTCTCCAGCCTCGCCCTCACACATACCAGTTCACACCTGAATTCCAGTGGCTCCCATTGAGAGAATATCATGGAGAGAATGCAAAGTGAGAAGTTGAAGGCCTAAAGGAGCCACTCTGACCTCAATGGAAACAGTCCAGTACAACATATAGCTACAGAGATTCAGCATCCAAGGACACCACCAGAGAGAACTGGGTGTAGAGAACACCTCTGTGGTTCCAACTGTGACATTTTTTCATTGTTCCAGTGAGCAACTGCACTGAACCAATGCCTCTCTTCATGAGAAGCCACACCACCAATCCTCTCCAGGCAGAGCACACCATGACCAGACCGAGAATGAGGCTGCCTCCCCCCTCCTGTCTTCTTCCCGTCTGGGACTTACCTTATAAGAGAAACTGAGTTTGCTTCAAAAAAATTCTTTATTTATTCCGTCCTGCCTTCCTTCCTTTCTTTTTCTGTCTTTTTCTTCCTTTCATCATTCTTCTTTCATTTATTTATTTATGTATGTATTTATTTATTTATTTATGTGCAAGCAGAAACATAGAGTGGGCACACCAGGGCTTCCTGCCACTGCAAACGAATTCCAGATACATGTACCACTCTGTGCATCTGGCTTTACGTGGGTACTGGGGAATCAAACTCGCACCTTTATGCTTTGCAAACAAGTGCCTAAACCACTGAGCCATCTCTCCAGCCCTTCTTTCTTTTCTTTTCTTTTCAAAGGCATAATCTCACTGACCAGGAGTTCACTATGTAACCCTGGATAGCCCTAAACTTGTGGCAATCCTCCTACTTCTGTCTACCAAGTACTAGGATTGTAAGTGTGAGCCACCATGCCTGGCTAAGAATTTCAAACTAAATTATTTTTCATCTATAATAGTCCCTTTAACAAATACCTCTTCTTTAAAGTGTACCTGAGATAGCATGTAAGGAGCAGTACTTTACACAAAGCACATCAAAAGATGATTCCATTGATACATTTACTCAAGAGAACAAATGTCTCTTGTGGGCTTATAAACACAGGTCAAGCTCCCATCTTGTTCTCTTCCTCAACTATACACTCATTTTGTTGGAAGTCAAGCTTTTCCTCCCCTAAGGGAAGTGTGTATGGCATATTTCCTGCATACCCCTACCTGGGATCTTATCAGCATTCCCAACGATTAAATAATATGTAGTACTAAGCCGTGCTGAACAAAAGTGGGTCTATATAAACACTTGGGATCCCTCATCTCTTGTTTTTGGCACTCAGTGAGGAACTGATCCTGCGGCTCCCTTGGGCTCTGGATAAACACACAAGCTTGCTGCTGACAAGAAGAAAATGCTTGTCAAATTATACATCCGAGCTGGCACGAACATCCCGAATTCAATTCCAGCCCACAGAGGCAATATGGGCTCTGAGGAGGTGAGTACAACTGACAGTTACCTTAAGGTAAACACTTTGAGGGTAACATGGCATTTTATTGCACCAGTAAGTGATTTCTACTCTGCCTCACAGGTGTATGCACATATATTTTATTTTTTTCTGTTGAGGAGGAAACTGTAATATCCTATCCTGAACACCACACAGTCTTCTCTCCCAGAGAGCATATTAAATGTCCCTCCAGTTTCCAAGGCTTACTTAAGAGCTCTGTAAAAATAACTACATATTTTATACAGGCTGTGGCTAAGCATGTTGACTGATCCTCTCCCTAAAGACACTTCCAGTCAGGAACCCGTTCAATGTGGGATGAATTTTGTTGTTTTTGTTTTTGTTGATTTCTTTCGCCTCATCTTCTCTAAGGCATTGAAATAATATAACATCATTAGCCAGCCTATTGGGGTTGGAAGATCTCTAAAGTAGCTTATGCACCATCCCTGGCACATGCTCAGGTTGACAGCCAAGACCTGGTTCATGCAGATGTTCTAGGACATTCTGAGACAAGAAGCTTTTATCTCCAAGCCTCATCTTTCATTTCCCTCTGTGGTTATGCCAGATGAGTCTCATGAAAGCAGAAACTCCCTCAGTGGCTGATGTAGCAATAGAAAAACAAATATAAGTACCACGCAGACAATTCCCTATTTTCTGTGCCTGATTACATTTAGCAATGTTTAATTACATCTCAGTTAATATTCTCAACCTATAATACACAGTTTGATGCAGATGAAATCTCTTGGTTGTCTTATATTTCCAGCCCAGAGCAATTCTTACACCGTAGGTATTCAATAAATATTGTTTGATGTGTTGCTTTGAATGTAAAGTGACCCACATAGCCTCATGTGTTTTTGATTAAGCCCCATACTCAATCCCCAGCTGGTGGAGCCTCTGGGCCGTGGAGCCTTGTGGTGGGAGGTGTGTCACTTGAGGTTTATTAGTCCAGCCCTACTGGGTGCTCATAGAGAGCTCACCCTCTTTATTTCTTCCCTGTTGCTGTGGAGATGTGACATTCAGTTGTCTGCTCTGCCATGCTCTACTTACCATGATGAAACTTTCCCCCTGAAACTACAAACTAGAAAGAAACCTTTGCCTTCTGCTAGGGTGTTTGTCCCAACAATGAAAAGGTAACTACTATGTTTGGTAAATGAGTGAGTGAGTGAATGAATGAATGAATGAACAAATGAATGTTTAGCAATTCGGGTAGAGGGTCAAAGGCATGTGAAGGCATCTTTTGTATCTTAAGCAAACTAAACAAAGCTGTTTGTGAATATTATTTTCTTGCATTGTCCTAGGACATGAAGGAAGTGAGAAAACAAACATTACCTTTGCAGGGGCTCTGGGTGACAGAAGCTTCTAGAGGAATAACCAACTTTGAAATGGAGCAAGCATGGAAATATGGTTCTGAAGTAACTCCTGACCTTTGAAGAAGAGGTGATGAGCCTTTCACTGGGAGAAACCCACAAAGTCAAATCAGGGCTGAGAAGAAAAAAAATGGGTGAGAAGTGACAGAAGGAGGTAAAGAGAAGACAGGGAGCTAGACATGCTTTGATGAGCTGCGTACGGTCTGACTGCCAGTTGCAGAGAAACAAAGGGCAAAAACCAGAATATTAAGATGAACCACATAACAATGACACAATAGAGTAGGGGGACGGAAACAATAGGGACCAAAAACAGGAAAAATGAGAAGAACAGTAGAACACTGAAATTTCATCTGACTTGGAATTCACTAGGTTGTCTCATGATGGCCTCGAAGTCACGGTGATCCTCCTACTTCTGCCTCCTGAGTGTTGGGATTAAAGGCGTGCGCCACCATGACTGGCTACAGGAAGAGGTTATTTTAAGTCACATATCCAGGAGAATGATAGTGCATCTTTTGTGGGAAAGCTAACCCGTGTCTAAGGTTTCTTACAGCTTTCTCAAATGGCCATATTAATTTCGTGGCACTCGAAGGACACAGAACACATTCTTAGAACATCTTAGAACATCCTGGAGCCTCTTCACTGACCATGTGAATGTTGCTCCTAACTTTGCCTCAGCCAAAGGAGGAAATGAGTTCTGTGATTAGGATGAAAAAGTAACACTAAACAGTTTTCACAGAGCTGAGCACCATCCCTCTGCCTGATAGATTTTTGTTCAAAAAAGAACAAAGAAAGAAAAGAAAGATTAACTGAAGACAGTGAAACTGCCTATGTGCATGGTGAACTGCAAGGTCGGGTAGGCATCTTGTGTCTGTTTTCTTCAGGGCCTCAGCACCAGCCTAACCCAAGAGAGTTGCATGGACTCAAACTGGGCAAAGAGAAGGATATCTTATACGAAAGCAAACACCTTCCCTCGCAGATATCCCAACTCTCCTGTTTCCTAAGACAACAGCAAAAACCTTGGACAGACTTCCCTGCCAAGTAAGTTCCTTCTCTGCTTGTATTTGAGGTCATACTTAATGGGGAAAGACTCAAGGAGTTTCCAGTGAGATCAGGAAAAAGACAGGGGTGGCCATTCTCACCACTGCCTTTCAACATAGTACTAGAAGTCCTAGCCCAAGAAATAAGACAGGAGAAAGATGTTCAAGGCATACAAATTAAAAAGGAAGAAGTCAAGCTAACACTATGACATGATGACATGATCTTACACATAAGTGAACTGAAAGACTCTATCATAAAACTTCTAAAGGTGATGAATTCCTTCAGCAAGGTGGCAGGATACAAAATCAACATACAAAACTCAGTAGCCTTCCTACATGCAAAAGACAAATACACAGCGAAACATTACCATATTACTAGCTTACTTTCCTCATATCAGATAGAGGATTTTTTTATCTCTTTGATATCTCCTGATTTTAAAATAAATGCCTGTGATTTTGAAGATAAACAAAGTTAAGTGGCATAGTCAAGCCAATTTCTGAGCCTTGGAAGTCAAATTGCTGTGTTTTAATTTATCTATTCTTTACATAGTTATTAAAAATGCTTGGTGAGGCTGTATGGATGGCTTAGCGGTTAAGGCACTTGCCTTCAAAGCCTAAAACCTGGGTTCAATTCTCTAGTGCCCATGAAAAGTCAGGTGCACAAAGTGGTACATGCATCTGGAGTTTGTTTGCAGTGGAGGAGGGCCCCGACATGCTCTCTCTCTCTCGCTCTCTCTCTCTCTGCCTCTCTCTCTGCTTGAAAATAAATAAATAAAAGATATTTAAAACATACTTGGTGAGTGGCTGCCTTGTGCCCTGTGGTAAAAACTAAGTGCACATGGGTGAACAGAGTTGCCCTGATGGAGTGCAGTTACTCCACAAGACATTTTAAAATAAGTAAACAAGCATGAAAAGAGCAAAATGAGTGGATTTGTCATATGGATTATATTTCGATGAAATTATTAAAATATAGAGACTGGAGCTGATAGAGAGAGACTAGAGCTGGAGAGATGGCTCAGCAGTTAAAGGTGTTTGCTTGCCAAGCCCGAGTGTCTGGGTTCGATCTCTCAGTACCCATGGAAAGCCAGATGCAAAAAGTTGCACATGTGACTGGAGTTGGTTTGCAGTGGCAGGAGGCCCAGGCATACCCATGTGCTCTCTTCTTTCTCTCTCTCTCTCTTTCTCTCTCTACCTCTTTGTCTCTCTTTCTTTCTCACTCTTTAAATATTTTTTAAAAATTTTGGGGCAAGCCCAACAAACAGACTGGCTTTATTTTTTATGTGAGAGAGTGAAAAAGAAAGAATTGGCATCCCAGGGCCTCCTGCCACTGTAATTGAACTCCAAAGGCTTGTGCCACCTTGTGTGCATGTGTGACCTTCCTTGCACACTTGCATCACCTTGTGTGTCTGGCTGTCGTGGGACCTAGAGAGTCAAACATGGGTCCTTAGGCTTCACAGGCAAGTGCCTTAACTGCTAAGCCATCTCTCTAGCCCCATTTTTTTAAATAGACACTACACAGAAGGGCCATCATAAGTTGGGTGAGTCAGCACATCTATTTCTGCCCTATGTTCTAACCCAATGGACAAACATAGCAGTTACTGTCTGCATGCCTCTCATGACCCTCCACCACTAGGCGTTTCTTAAGAAAGCCCATGACCCAGATAAAATGTCAAGAGCCAAGATCAAATCTTTGCCAAAGTCTCTAACGATCACAGGGAAACAGATAACTGCACCTCCTGTCATGAGTGTGCTGGTGACATGTGCGCTTGTCTGATTCCATCAGCTCTCTCCCCGGGCCCGCCCCGTTCACCCTTTTTGAGATGGTAACTCACCTTTGGCTGTTTCATTTTCCACTTTGGCGAGTCACCCAGCCAGAGGATGGAGAATATAAGTCATTACTTTCTTTGTCTCTGCAGATAATTTGATACCGTGCATGGTCCTTTCAAATGTTTCTTCTGTATTTATATCTTGGCACAGGCAAACTGCATTGTTTGCAATTCTTCTATTGCATTGCCAACTTTTTCTGGAAAAATCAGAGAAAATAATATGCAGGATGCATCAAGCCACAGCCACTTGGCTCCCAGGCTGTAAGGTTTTTCTCATTCCCCCATTCCCCCACCCCCTTTACTGGCTGCTGTCCATCCCTTCCCCCCTCTTTCTTCACTCTCCCTCTCTGTTTCTTCCTCTCTCTCTCTCTCTCTCTCTCTGTGTGTGTGTGTGTGTGTGTCTGTCTGTCTGTCTGTCTGTCTGTCTGTCTCACTCTCTTCCTTCCCCCTCTCTGCCTTTCCTTCCTTTTTCTCTCATTTCTCCCTCACTCCTATTCCTCCCTCTCTTCTGAGGACACTCACTAGAGAATCTCCCAGGGCACAGTCTCACAGAGATTATTTAAGAACATACTAATCCCTTTCTCCTCTTTTGCACCCCCAAAATTAAACATCCCCCCAAAAAATTCTTCTTTAAGGTGAGACTGGCTGGCTTAATCTCTGGCAGGTTTATCACTTGTGTTGACATGAGAGGAGAGAGAAAGAAGTGAGCGATGGTCTCTTAGACTGCGAGGGAAGGAAGCCTCCAATGTAAACCAGACCCAAATTCCAGTGCTTTGGACGTATCTTACACTCTACAAATTGCTAGAGCTAACTCCCTTAATAACAAGAGGGAACTGTAGGACTTGCAAAAGATAAATTAAATTACCGTTTACTGCCCAGGACAGCATTTAGGGAAGAGTCAAACCAATCCTTATAGGCATGAAAGTGTCCCTTTGGTGAACACAGATGAAAACAGAGTCTTTATTTACCAACATTCAACAGTAACTACATTAAAATGTAAATGTCGGCCCTGGAGTCAGAGGAAAACTTTGTTTGCCTGACATACGCGACTAAATGTTTTCAATATAGTAAACATGACTTTGCAGTAACATACTGACACTCATCTGCTTCATGTCAGGCATGTGCCTGAAATACTCTCTCCAAATTAATAGCTTGACTCTGATTTATTTGTGGGTGGCACAGGCTCTCTATTCCCTGATGCATCTATTGACGGTCAGCTGCTGTGGAGACATCCCAACTCTAACAAGAGACTAATATGTTGTGAATAAAAGAACTAAAGGGGAAGTTTGGACCATCCCCTAGCCAGAGTGCCAAACACCTAATTGAATAACATATTTGATTCAACTTTTACAAAAAGGATTACATCAACAATTCAACAATTTAGTCATGGACTGTGTAATGAACTAGAAAATGATCAGCTCTTTACACTATATATACATAGCCAAAGGTTATATCTTTTCAATATAAATTTAAGAAGACACAGTAACTATATTAATACAATCACAGTAGAGAACTGTTTCAGGGGGTTGAATACCCAAATTAATTTTTCTTCTGCTAAGTTTGAAATTTTATGGAATGATCTAGATGACTCTATTAGTTACATAGTCCTCTCCTTTTCTATTCTTTGCAGACTGAAATTTGGGAACATGGCATTGACATGTGTGTAATGGCTAAAGGCTACACATTTTGTTGATGTGCCTTCCCAAAATAGAATGCCTTGTACTTTAGAAACCCAGAAGATAAAGTAACTAGTAGTGATGAGTGAACCAGTACAGTTGGGACTGTAAAATCCCAAGGCCCACTGTGGTGGTCTGAATCAGAAGTCTCCCATAAACACACGTGTCCTCTGAATGCTTGTCCCCAGCTGGTGGCAGTTTGGTGGTGGAGCCTTGCTGGAGGAAATGTGTTTCTTGGGGTGGCCTTTGGAGTATTCTATCCAGCTATTCCTTGCCAAAGTTCGCTTCACTCTCCTGCTGCTGTTTTCCCACCTGCTGTGGCAGACAGGCGATGCTCAGCCTCTGCTCGTGCCATGTTCTCCTCCGCCATTATGGACCTTCCCTCCTGTCAGCTCCTTTTGGTCAGGTGCTTTGTCCCAGCAATGGAAAGGGCAGTACAACACCGTTCCCCCACCCACCCACGCAGTGGCACACCTCCTCCAGCAAAGACTCTATCTCCCAAAGGCCCCACCAGCTGGGTGTTAAATATGAGGCTTGATCACAAACACATGATGCTGTGGGAGTCATGTAGCATTCAAACCTCCACAGATATTTTTAACCTTTGTTTTTGTTGATCTTTTCAGATCGGCAGCTTTCAGGCCAGTTCTTGTACAGAATTTCCTCCAATCAACTCCTGATTTAGGAGTTCATGTGTAAACTATCGGGAATTGACTGCTGTTTCCTCACCTAGGTTCGGGATGGTGCATTTTGGCAGCATGTCAATGATGCACACCCTTCCTAGGATAGGATGGTATCAGGAGGCTCGTGCCATTGTCCCATGATTGGTGATATTGATGTTGAGCCCTCAGATAAGTTGGTACATGTCATATTCCTCCATTGTAAATGAATTAGTTTTCTCTGTTTATTTAATGAGGAAGTTCTTGGGAGACACTGAGTGTTGGACCTAGGCAGGGCCCTGGGTTAAAGCAAACCTACGCTGTCTAACATGAAGGCCCCAGGCTAGGGAGAGGTCACAGCAGCCTGAACTGCTGATCATATCTCAGACCAGACTGGCAGGGGAGCTCCCCCCACCATTCTCGGGGGTTGGAGTTAGCCAGGATCCTCCCCACATTCTTGGGGGTCACGGTGAGCCTGGACCCCTGGACAAAATCTTGGACCCTGAGATCAGCAGGAAGTAAGGCCACTCCCTCTCCAAACGTGGGATACCTGGACAGTCAGATAAGACTTGGGCTTTGAGTTGCCTAGGAAACGCCTTATATGGTATCAGCCAGCACCTTTGCACAGCCCCTCCCCCTATACCCTATACCTTCCCTCTGCCATTGCCTATGTGCTGGAATGTATGTCCCCATGTGCTAATTAGGCATCAGCAAGCAACCTTGTACATCCAATGCCCTTAGGACCCTCAAATGCTTGTAAAACCCATTTCCCTATTGATTAAAGAGAGCTGTTCACAGAAACTGTCTCCCGAAAGAATTTTCTCTCATGTGCTCACCACCACGGTTGCCTGGGACACCTTCGGGGGAACTGTGGCCGGGCTCCGGAGGACCCAGGAACCCACAACTGAGACCATAAAGGCATTCTATTCCCTATCTAACTTATATCTACTCACTTTTAACATCCATTCTTGATTTTTCAAGTCTGCAGTCTTTATAAATTTATTACATTGAATTATTTTATTATTTTATTATATCATTTTATTATCATCATTATATCATTATACACATGGTTATATAAGTCATAACTTATTTGTTTTAGTGCATTACTTATATATTGTAGTTTCATTTCACCTTTTATTTCTGCCCTAAAAATTGTAACTTCTAAAGCTATCTAGAGATTTGGGAAAACGTTTTTTGGTTTTTTTTTAATTTTTATTTATTTATTTATTTATTTATTTGCAAGCACAGAAAGAGAAGAAGAGAGAGAGGGAATGGGTGTGCCAGGGCCTCTTGCAACTGCAAAGGAACTCCAAACACCTGCACCACTTTGTGCACCTGGGTTTATGTGGGTACTAGAGAACTGAACATAGGGCTGTCAGGCTTTGCAAGCAAACATCTTTAAGAGCTGATTTCTCCAGCCTACTTTGGTTGTTTAGGTTGCTTTTAGTAGTACCATTTTATTGAGGTATATTTGAGACACAAAAGCTTTGTGTATTTTTTATATACAATTTGATATGCTTGGAATCAGTGTACACTCAGGATGTCATCTCCATATTCAATGCCACAAATGTATCCATCAGCGCCAAAAATTTCCTTCTAATCTTTTCATTTATTTTTAGCTTTTTAAATATATGTCATCAAAAGTTTTTGCGGTAAGAGTACTTAACATAGGACCTATACCCTCTTCACAATTTTTAAGTATGTGGTACAGTACTGTTAACTATGTGGTCCATGTTAAAGAATTTACTCCATTTATTTTCTTAACCTGTGACAATATGAATCATACTTTATTTTACTCAATGTGTTATAATCCATTACTATCAGTAGTTGTTATGATACTTAACTTGACCCAACTGGCCAGTAGGCACTATTTCAAGCCAACTACCACATCCTTTTTTATATGTCTCCATTAATATTTGAGTATTTCCTTACTTTCTAGCAAAATAAGAGGTTTGTGAGTCCTTTTGACAAAACAATTACATGCTTGCATCAGAAATAGCCACAAAAAATTACCACTAGGGGCAGCTTCCAACCTTGCATGCCCATGTCCTAGAAGGCTTGGGAATGAGGGGCAAAGGGTTAAGCCATTCAAAGGAACTAGCCCTGGCACCCTGTGTCCCGCGAAGCTGGGGATAAGCATTTGCTGACAGGAGATTCCAGACGGGCTTAGGGATTTGGGGCCAGTGGGCAGAAGGAAAATGTGCTTTTTTTCCTATTATTTCTCTTAAAAACGTCTTTGAATTTCTCTGTCATAATTTTATGATAATTTCTCTACTTAAAGATACAAGTTAAATATGAAAGAGGAAAAAAACAGTTAAAAAGGGTCAGGGTCTGAAGTGATAGCTCAGCTGTTAAAGGCACTTGTTTGCAAAGCCTTATGGTCTGAGCTCAATTCCCTAGTACCTCATAAAGTCAGACACACAGTGGTGCATGCGTCTGGAGTTCATAGGCAATGGCAAGAGGTCCCTGGTGCCCTCTCTCTCTCCTCTCTCTCTCCTCTCTCTCTCTCTCTCTCTCTCTCTCTCTCTCTCTCATAAATAAATAAAATAAAAATAAGATATTTTCGCCAGGCATGGTGGCGCATGCCTTTAATCCCAGCACTCAGAGGCAGAGGTAGGAGGATCGCTGTAAGTTCAAGGCCACCCTGAGACTCATAGTGAATTCCAGGTCGGCCTGAGCTAGAGTGAGACCTTACCTCAAAAAGATCAGGGCTGGGGAGCTGGCTCAGTGTATAAAGCACTCGCTGAATAACTTGGGCACCTGAGTTTAGACCCCAAACCTCACCTAACAGCTGGAAGCTGCGGCAAATTCCTGTAACCCCAGTGTACTCATTTACAGAAAGAAGGGAAGTGAAGACATGAGAATTTCCCAGAAGCTCATGGACGGAGCAGTGAACAGCCATGAGAGCCACTGCCTTAAACAAGGTACAAGGCCAGAGCCTTGAAAGTTGTCCTCTGACCTCCATGCGCACACTGTGACACATGAGTGCCTTCACTCACACATGGACATACACAAACACACTAAAGCTTTTAGCAGTTAAAGGTCCACACCTCAGCCACCAACACGTACAAATGAAATTTTTATCCAGAGGCAGAAACAGACAACAGGTGGCCTTTGGGGTGCACTGCACACTTGACCTCAGATATTTTCGTTTCTCTATCCCATGGTGTAACTTGATGGGGAAGACATAATCCCTGAAGGAATCCTGGAGGTAAATGCATACTTCAAGCTTGAAATATAAATTCTCATTTCCCTCTCAGAGAGGATTAGGGTGGTGAGATTATTGTACACTCATAAAAAGGATGTTAGCAGATTTATTTTAACCTCTATTCCCTCCTTAGATCTTAAAGAAAGATTGATGATGTAAATGGAAGATCTGATTCCATTGCAATTCTTTTGTATTACAATCATGTCTTTTTAGGAGTGCGTGATCCCAGTATTTTATTAATCATGATAGAGGCAAATTATACCTTCTCTTATGTGGTGGCCACAACACAATTGGGAGCTTAGTCCTGGAAAGTGGAGCAGTCTATAATGAAAGAAAAGGGAAATAGCCAGTCCCAGATTCAACCAAAAAAAAAAAAAATCAAAATCTGTGAAACTATAAACAAATTGCCTCAGGGACTTCATAGATGGCCTTAAGTCTGAGTTTGCCAGATCTAGATCTTCCCTCAGAAAGCGGAAAAGTACAATATCCCAAATACACTTGCATGGTGACAGACGTGTGAGAGGAATGAAGTACACCCACAATCACTTGATTTAATCTTTGGGGCATGGTCAGGCTGAGCCAGTGAGGTAAAGCCAAAATGCTTCCCCACCTACCACCTAACAAAGGAAGCTCTTTTTCGACAGACATTAACTTTATGGTTTGGTTAGGCCCTGTCACCCATACCTCTCCGCATACTGAAGAATTCCCCCTCCACTGAAACCAGAAAAGGGCAGAGGGTGCAGGGAGAACCAGGAGACCACAGAAACGATGCGGTCCAAACTCGCCATACATCACCTTTTGCCATTTAGAAAATGTGGTACTTAAAAAGCAATTTGGAAATAAATGTGTTAGGATATGGAAAGTTAGCCTTCGCAGAATATACCTTCAAGGGTTCTCCTGGCACACAAAACGTGTCTGATAAAGTGTGTTCCAGACCAAAGCTTTAAATTAAGTACTTTAGAATGTCATCCAAAAAGAAGAAGAAGAAGAAAAAACCGAAGCCAAATAGTTGGCAAAAACACAGCTGAATCGTGAAACTGTACACTGAGCTGCCAAGTCTCAAAGAATACTCTTAGGTACAATTTACTAAACCAACTGAATAAGAGGCAGTCATAAATTACAGATGAATGCAGATGGTGGTGGACTCTGGAGTCACCTCTAAGCCTATTAAAACTTTAAACACTCTGGTGCCTGATAGCCTGAGAGGTTGAAAATAGAGAGGCAGTGACCAGCTTCCAGGAAACTAGCGTGTATGAGTGTGTGTTGGGGGGGGGGGGTCCAACTGCTGCTGGATGCCCACTCCACCCAGCTAGCCCTAAGATTACACGTCAGAAAACAAATTAAAATACCTCTGGAAATCCCCACATGGTGCCAGTGGAAAATGTAAACTGCTCCAAGACCAAAGGTACCAACAGGGCTGTTGGAGTCGCAAAGCTTTCATTGTTTTTGGGAATAATGTGCCTATGGGGGAGGGGAGGGAGGGCTTTTGTTAAGCACAAATTCGTTAAACTGATATGCATTTAATCTCATGATGAATGGAATAGACTCTGGAATCAGACAGAATTCCAACTGCACCAGTTTTTAATACCAATAATGATGTCATATCAACTGCCTAGTTTCTTTTTTTTTAAAAAAAAAAAAGTTATTTATTTATTTTGGAGAGAGAGAAAGAGAGGCAAATAGAGAGAATGCGCATGCCGGGGCCTCTAGCCACTGCAAATGAACTCCTGATGCATGTGCCACCTGTGCATCTGGCTTATGTGGGTCCTGGGGAATTGAGCCTGGGTCCTTAGGTTTCACAGGCAAGTGCCTTAACCACTAAGCCATCTCTCCAGCCCAACTGCCTAATTTCTGTGCCTGGTTATCACTGCAGTCACATGTAATGGTCATAAAAATATCCAACTGTGTGAGTCAAGTTGCTCCAGAGAAACAGAACCAACAAGCTAAGTGAATATATTTTTTAAAGATATTTAAGGGATTGGTTCATGCAATAATGAGAGCTGTCAAGTCTAAAATCTACAAGGTATGGACCAAGAGGCTAGAGACCAGAGAAGAGCTAAAGGTGGTAAAGTTCTAAGGCTCCCTGCAACATTTCCTCTCGTTTGGTGGAAGTCAGGGATACGTCCTATTTAGGCCTTCAACTGGATGTACAGAACCTACTCGCCTGAGAGAAAGCATTCCGCTTTCCTCAGCCTACCAGTCTCAATGTTAATCTCATCTAAAAACATAGCCATGAAAATATCCAGAAAAATATCTGGCTACGTATCTAGGCACTATGGTCCAACCAACTGGATATGTAACTGTCATGTGACTGCAAAGGATTTGTGGATGATTCAAACAGTCAGCTTACTGCGACACATAGGACCACGGCTGTCACACACTCAGTGCTATGTGAGGGCTGGGTATAGAGCTGACTGCTATTATTCTTACTGAGGAAGGAGTGGTGAGCCACAACGATCACTCTCCAGAAGACAGTGGTAGTGTTCACCATAGAGGAGACACGGGGGGGCTTCCTGAGAGTGTGGGCACGAGAGACAAAAGCACAAGGGAGTGAGGGTATTGCTTGGAGCAGAGAGGTGCAGGATTACGAAAGGGTTAGCCTGTTAAGAACTATGTAAGACATCTTCAGAGCCACTGGGTGCCTCTTTGGTACACAGGGGATTGCAATCGAGTGGACTGAGGAAAGCAGGCATCCAATGAACTTGGCAGAAGACCTGCAAGAAGGGCCAAGCAGGATGCCAGCCTTTTAAGAACTCCAGGTAATGGGCGGGACAGATGGCTCAGCAGTTAAAGGCACTTGCTTGTGAAGCCTCATGACCCAGTACCCACTTAAGGCCAGATGCACACAGTGGCACATGTATCTAGAGTTCATTTGCAGTTACAGGAGGCCCTGTTGTGCCTATACTCATGTCTCTGTGTGTGTCTCTCTCTCTAATAAATAAATAAAAATATTTTTATAAAAGAACTCCAAGTAGGGCTAGAGAGATGGCTTAGCTGTTAAGCGCTTGCCGGTGAAGCCTGAGGACCCTGGTTCGAGGCCCGATTCCCCAGGATCCACGTTAGCCAGATGCACAAGGGGGCGCAGGCATCTAGAGTTCGTTTGCAGTGGCTGGAGGCCCTGGCGTGCCCATTCTCTCTCCCTCTCCCTCCCTTTCTCTCTCTCTCTCTCTCTCTCTCTCTCTCTGTCACTCTCAAATAAATAAATAAATAAATAAATAAAGAACTCCAAGCAATGAACAAAGCAGAGCCATAGGGACAGCAGAAGTAAGGAAGGAGGGCTGGAGAGACAGCTGAGCGGTTAAGGCACTTGTCTGAAAAGCCACAGGACCAGGGATCTGCTCCCCAGTACTCACATAAAGCCAGGGGGCACAAAGTGGCGCATGCATCTGGAGCTGGGCTGCAGCGGCTGGAAGCCCTGGTGTGCTTATTGTCTCTGTCTGTCTCTCCTCTTTCCCTTTCTCTCTGCTTGCAAACATAGACACAATGAAATTTTTAAAAAGAAGTTTTTATGTTGCATTAAGCACCAGCTAGGTTCATGTTTAGGATATTGACAATTGCTTGCAGGCAGGATGCTATAAAGGAAGTGGTTGAACCGACGAGAGAATGCAGCAAACTGGGCAGTTATTTTCTTCACGCAGCTTTTTCCTCAATGTTTCACATCGCAGTGTCACTTTCCTCTCAGGTTCAATAAATCTACTCTTCGGAATTTATGCCATTAATAAGACAGGACACTAATTTATTCTCAGTCAAAAGGCTTAACCATAACACTGCATGTTAGACAGCGAAAAGTTATGCCATTGCAACCTAATTCCAGGAGGCATTTATAATCCAAAAGAAAAAAAAAATTATGTTACAGGATCAGAACACCAGTAAATGCTCCCACGTGATGAATGAAGAGGGGCATCTAAAACCAGGAATTGGGAATGGACTGAAAAAGCACTTGTAGATCAAGACTAGAAAGCTCCATCCATGTATGCTGTTCTGCAGTTTCTCATTCGAGTGAAAACATTTTCCCCCTGTGAAATCCACTCACGTTCCATAACAGGTTATAGTGATAAAAATAAAATCTCCCTTATATAAATTTATTTTATAATTACCATAGTTTGAATTTATCTTTTTTCCTTAAATTATTTATATATTTAGTTATTTTGAGAGAGAGAGAGAGAAAGAGGTAGAGAGAGAGAGAGAATGGGCACACCAAACCCTCTAGCCACTGAAAACAAACTCTAGGCACATGTGCCACCTTGTGCATCTGGCTTACGAGGGTACTCAGGAACCAAATTTGGTTCTTTAGGCTTTACAGGCAAGTACCTTAACCACTAAGCAATCTCTCCAGTCCCCTGAATTTATCTTTTTATATAACTTTTCCCATCAACATCTTAAATATTCTAATTATTGGTAGAAATAAACCCAGATCTGAAGGTCACCACATGTCTGAGAAAGAGAAGGACAAATCAAAGGACTAGTGACGTAACTTCCCAGGTAGCAGTTTTGGACACAATAATAATCATCATCACCTGTCCTGCATTTTCCTAAAGCAACTTAATACCCAGGCCACAGTTATTCCCCAGAATGGTTCAGTAATATAACATGTTAGGTTACCAGGCACTAAAGATGGAATATAAGGAACCCTGGAAAATTTGATGTAGAGGTCTCAGCCGTTTTCCAAACAGGGGTGGATGTAGACTAGCAGAAAAGAAGGAGACACGTGTCCCGGTGTACAGAAGGCAGGGACACAGACTTGGGCCGCAACACTGTGTGCAGTGTGTGTGTTGGACTTGCTGCGTGACTGGTCTGCCCGAGTATCAAGTGTAAGCTGGGGAACAATGGAGGCTCCAACAGAGAGGTGACAGGGTCACATCTATACGGTGTGTCACTGGTAAGCTGAGAAGAGCTGGCCCAGTGTCCAGTGCTCCACGAAGGCTTTCTATCAGCTTTCCTGACATCTCACTTTGCCCAGCACAAAGCCCCGTCCGGCAGCCATTCATTCTGACTAAACCCACAGGATGAAAGGCGAACGCTACAGGTCTCCACCTTTCCCTGACTTGTACAGATTGGTAACTTTGGTTGAATGTAGATGACCAAGTTCTACACATGCTTATTTTCATAATAGGTTATTACTATGTTAGGCAACTTTCCATCAGTGAGGCAAAACCTCCAAGGTCAACAACTTATAAGGAAGAAGTTTATTTTGACCCGTAGTTTCAAAGGTCTTGGTGAATGGCCCATTGGCCCCATTGCTTCAAGGGCTACAGGAAGGCAGAAAGTGCCTGAAAATGTGAATGCACAGGGGAGATAAGTGCCCACCTCATGAAAGCCAGCAGGCAAGAGAGAGAAAGACAGAGAGAGAGAGAGAGAGAGAGAGAGACAGAGTGTGTCATGAAGTGAACAAGAGTTCAATAACCTCTTTAAGGGCATTCTCCCACTGTCCTAACATGTTCCCACTAGACTGAAAACTTTCACAAACTCCCAATCACACCACAGGCTGACAACCAAGCCTCTCACACAGGGGTCTTTGGGGGGGGGGGGACATCCAGATCATACCTCAGACGACAAAGGAACATCAATCTTTCAAGCACTTTTGTTCTTGCTTGAGTGTCATTTCATAAGAGCACGAATCCAAAGGAAAAATATGTTGAAAAAAAAAAACAGAGAGAAACGGGGCTGGAAAGATGACTTAGCTGTTAAGGAGCTCACCTATAAAGCCCAAGGACCCAGGTTCAATTCCCCAGGATCCACATAAGCCAGATACACAAGGTAGCACATATGTCTGGAGCTCATTTGCACTGGCTAGAGGCCCTGCCTTGTCCATTCTCATTCTCTCTCTCTCTCTCTCTCTCTCATCAATAAATAAATAAACATTTTTTTAAAAAAGAGAAACTATTGGGATGAATATATTCTCTTCTAAGTGGTATTGAAGCCTCTCAGGAGAGAGAGAAGGGATCTCATTTGCTAGTAGGAAGAGCTACCACAAGCTTATTATTTCATACATTCTCCAAAAGCAAAAGCAAGAAAAAGAAAGTGACAGTTACAAAAAAAAAAAAACAAGGAAAAGTCTACCTAGGAAAGGATGATAGAAATCTTAATAAAGGGCTGGAGAGATGGCTTAGCGGTTAAGGGCTTGCCTGTGAAGCCTAAGGACCCCGGTTCGAGGCTCAACTCCCCAGGACCCACGTTAGCCAGATGCACAAGGGGGCGCACGCATCTGGAGTTCATTTGCAGTGGCTGGAGGCCCTGGCGCGCCCATTCTCTCTGTGTCTCTCTCTCTGCCCCTTTCTCGCTCTGTCTGTCGCTCTCAAATAAATAAATAAACCAAAAAAAAAAAAAAGAAATCTTAATAAAGCCAACTGGCTTCAGAGAACTGCCCCAGTATCATCTCAATGGAGGCTTAAGATGCAGTGTGTAATTTGTAGAATTTTCTTCCCCTAACATTGATGCTCATGGAAGCAAATCAAGATGGCGCCTCCCTTACCCGGAGGCTCTGAGAAAGGACCACGGGCACCAGCCTTCTTCCAGCTCCCACAGAACATGTGCTATGTGTGTCACGTGTTCAACTGCTGAGAGATGTCTGGGTTACTTGTTAGTGCAGCAAGACCTAGTCCGTCCAAACTATAACAAACGATATGTGTGTGTATGTGTGTGTATGTGTGTGGGGGTGAGAAAGAGAGAGAGAGAGAGAGAATGTATAATGTAACATAATATGATAGATATAAAACAGAGAATGAAGTAACGAATAAGATCTTCAACATATGTGGCCTAAAATGTTTCTTTGTGTATGAAACACTAGCGTGGTGGTTTGATTCAGGTGTTCCCCATGAACTTAGGTGTTCTGAATGCTAGGTTCCCAGCTGATGGAGATTTGGGAATTAACGCCTCCTGGAGGAGTGTATTGTTGGGGGCGGGCTTATGGGTGTTATAGCCAGTTTCCCCAAGCCAGTGTTTGGCACACTCTCCTGTTGCTATGGTCCACCTTATGTTGGCCAGGGGGTGATGTCCACCCTCTGCTCATGCCATCGTTTTCCCCTGCCATTGTGGAGCTTCCCCTCGAGCCTGTAAGCCAAAATAAACCTCTTTTTTTTTTTCCCCAGAAGCTGCTCTCAGTTGGGTGATTTCTACCAGCAATGCGAACCGGACTGCAACAATTAGTATACCATTATCTGGCTCATTCCTCTTCTCCCTAATGCATATGCTCACATAAACCTTAAAATAACTAAGGTAGAATATTAAAATCTTCATCAAAAACATGACACATGAAGTAAAAACTTAACCACCTGATCAGCAGCTAGTGGTGTTGTTGTGAGCGGTTATAGAACCCATTGGAGCTTTGCCCACCAGATCAAGAGACTGGGTCCCTTCAGCTTATGCTGGCTGGACAGCCGAGACGTAAACCTCTTCTGTACCATACACTCCTGCCTCGGGTGGAGGAGCCTCCCGCTCTCTGCCCTACACTCCTGTCCTGGTTGGAACAGCCTAACATAATGAACCACAGTCCTCTAAAACTGTGAAACAAGATAAATGCTTTTTTTTTAATTGAGGCTGGGTGGGGTGGGGGGGACAGATACTTTGCCACAGTGACAAGAAAAGTAACTATTACATAGGTTAATCATACATGAAAAAAATTCTTTCCTATGCATTCCAGTCATCTATGGAGCTAATTAGTCACTAGCACTGAGAGAGAGAGACAGACAGAGAGAGAGAGAGAGAGATCAAGTTGCCTACCTGAGGTCACTGATGAGTGATAGGGTTGAGACAAATCAGGTTGTGGCTCAGAATGCATTAATAGCCTGAACAATACCCTTTTCTACATTTGCATTTTCCTCAGGTTGGAAAAGGCTGAATGAATAAAAATTTTAAAAAACTAGACCAATTTTTATTTATTTATTTTAGAGATATCGAGAGAGAGAGAGAATAGGTGTGCCAGGGCCTCTACTCACTGCAAACGAACTTCAGACACATGCACCATCTTGTGCATCTGGCTTACTGTGGGTCCTGAGGAACAGAACCTGGGTCCTCAGGCTTCACAGGCCTTACCCACCAAGCCATCTCTCCAGCTCCAGGTCTAGGTTTTTATTCATTCTTCCCTATTGTCCTACTCTGCCCCAGCCTCTTCCTCTGGTCTTTACTTCCCTTCTTTCCGCACGCCAATCCTCTGTCTACTCCCCTGGCCCCATCGGCGACTCGGGTCAGCATTTGGAGGGAAGCAGAAGTAGATGGAAGATTCTTCGTAGCACAACACCATCATCACATGCACAGCCGACTGCTGTAAGCTCTTCAGGTCAGCCACCCACAGGCTGCGGGGCCTCTCCTAAATTGGGTGTTTCTATAATTCTTTAATCTGGAAGTGATAAATGGAAAAGCAAAAGCCGGGACTTTGGGCTGGGGAGATCACTCAGCTGTTAAAGGTGCTTTTCTCACAAACCCTGCTTGTGCGGGTTCGGTTCCCTAGTACTCCAACCAGAGGCCCTAGAAACGCCCATACAAATTCTCTCCTGGCTGTCTCTCTCTCTGTGTCTCTCTGTCTCTCTCTCTCTTTCTCAAAAATGCAATGCTTTTCAAAAGCCGGAGCTTTGCTTTGTCTGGCTCCTGCTGTGTGGATGCTGCACCCACATGCCCACTGGGAAGGACGCGGGTGACTCACCGTGGAGAGGCCTGCGGTGCACAGCGCCCGGGCACCACCTCGCTGGGCGAAGGGGAGGACTCGCATCCTTGGAGCCGCTGGCCTCTGCCTCTGGCTCCAAGCAAGGGCTCCGCAGAGAACGTCTCCCTCCGAGCAGCAGGCAGAAAGCAGCCAGTGAGAGCAGGGAATCCATCCATGGTTGGAACCTGGTGGAGCCAGGGCCCAGAAGGGCAGCCCAGCCTTTCCACGGTCCATCCTGGCCCTGTGACCACTGTGATCACGGGGGCGTGGAGGATGGATGCACTCCGTCCCTCGGCTCCTTGGTTTCCTTTTCAGACTCGGATAGGAATGGAAAAATCGAGACCCTCATTTACTAGAAAAGCAGGGACCCCACCCCCACCCCGAGAAGGTCTCTTCTCTGCCCACACAGCCAGCCAGCCCTGATTTCGGTTCCCATGGGTGGGGGGCCTCCTTCACAGAGGGCTCACCCTACAAAGAGGCCCTGAGTTCTGCACCCAGAGGAAGCAAGATGGCAGCTTCTCGGCCTCAAGGGACTGATGAGGACTTTACAAGCTGCTTTCAAAATGAGAGCAAAATTCCTGACATTGATCTGGGAGGAGTAAGTGAGGGGGGAAAAAACCGGGCAGAAATGAACAGAGCATTAGTCCCCTTGTCTTCAGATTTATGGACCAGCCGCTGGTGAGTCCCAGCAGGCCTTTTTTCTTGCCATAGTGCCTTTTTTTTTTTTTCCTCCTCCTAAAATTTGATGTATTAGAGCCAAGTTTTCTCTCTTCTTTCCCAAGAGAGAATAGGGGAAAAAAAAAAAAAAGGCCTGTGTCCTGCATTTGAAAACATCTGGTGGGACCATCAGGAGAGAAAAAGCAAAAGCTACAATTTAACATACCTTTTGGGGTAGTTTTTATTGCACTCACTTTCTTGAATACGGGGTGTGGGGGGGGGGAGTTTGGCATTTCCCCATTAGTTAATGGGTTCAGAATTTTATTAATCAATGTCTAAATGTTCATAAAATAACTCCACCTTTTAAAACCAGGGGCAAGGAACATTACCAAATGCTTCCAGTCAGAAGGAATAAAATAATATTAAAATGCAGGTTGCCAATGAGCTAAACCAGTCTTCGGGGAGTGGGGCATAAACTCTGAATATCCCCAAATCACTCCTAGAGCCAAGGACCCGCCTAGACCAAAGAATGCACCCAGGAACCTGCCTACGGGACTCTCGGGTGACTCACTTGAGTTCCTTGTTTCCCTCCGTCCAGCATCTGTGTGCAGTCAGCACACCTGCGCCCAGGACTACCAGAACAGCGAGGTCACCGCACACCTCAGGCAGCGCTGGTCCTCGGCCCAGAGCGGTTCTTGCTGGAGGTTGAACCCTGTGCTGCTGTTAACCCGCCCTTCACTCTGGGCTCCCCCTGGGCTCCTGCCTTCTTACTGTCTCCATGGAGGGAACTCAAACAAGACACAGAGAGCATCCCTGCAGAAGATCGGGAGTTTACTCCAGATTAGAGGAAAGTATGTTCCCTTGGAGTGGTCCCTTTGGCCATTGTATTCATCAACACTGTAGGCTTTGCAGTATTTTTATTGTAGTTTATTTATTTTATTATATTTTATTTTATTTTTTGGTTTTTCTAGATGAGGTCTCACTCTAGCTCAAGCTGACGGATTTCACTATGGAGTCTCAGGGTGGCCTTGAACCCATGGTGATCCTCTTACCTCTGCCTCCCGAGTGCTGGGATGAAAGGCGTGCGCCACCACGCCCTGCGCTTTACAGTAATTTTAAAGTCTCTAGAAGAGATAAGTGTTTGCAGAAGTGTTTTGTTTTCCAGAGGATTGGCAAGGCCATGTGGATTGTTTCTTATAGGAGAGGAAAATGGGTGTATCTTTGTTCTTTATCAGAAATTCTCAGGCTGCATAGTAATTGCAGTGCTTTGGATCAGATGCCCCCCACCCACTATGTTGCACTTTGTGTGTGGGTGTGTGTGGGGGGGGTGTACTTGGTCCCCAGTTAATGGCAATTTGGGAAGTGGATACTTGCTAGAGAAATTGTGTTGCTGGGGGTGGGCTTTGGGGTGTTATAGCCAGCTCCTCCTTGCCAGAATTTGGCTCCCTCCTGTTGCTGTTTTCCACCTGCTATGGCAAGGAGATGATGTCCAGCCTCTGCTCATGTCATGCTGTCCCCTGCCATCATAGAGCTTCCGCTCAAGTTTATAAACCAAGGGCTGGAGAGATGGCTTAGCGGTTAAGGCACTTGCCTGAGAAGCCTTAGGACCCAGGTTCGATTCTCCTGGTCCCACATAAGCCAGCTGCATATAGTGGCACATGTGTCTGTAGTTCATTTGCAGTGACTAGAGGCCCTGAAGTGCCCACTCTCACTCTCTCTGTCTCTTTTTCTCCTTCTATCTGTCTCTAATAAATAAGTAAATAAAAATAAATAATAAAATAAACGTTTAGGGCTGGAGAAATGGCTTAGTGGTTAAGGCATTTGCCTGCAAAGCCAAAAAACTCAGGTTCGATTCCCCAGGACTGACAAGCCAGATGCACAAGGGGCACATGCATCTGGAGTTCATTTGCTGTGGCTAGTGGCCCTGGAATGTCCATTCTCTCTCTCACACTCTTTCTTCTCTCTCTCTCTCTCTCTCTCTCTCTCTCTCTCTCTCCTTGGAAATAAATAAATAAAATTTTTCAAAAACAAATCTTTAAAAAGGATTATAAGCCAAAATACAATAAAAATAATCTTTCCTCCCATCAGCTGCTTTTGGTCTGGTTCTTTATACCAGAAACGAGATGGTAACTACAACAGCCATCTCCCAGTTTAGAGGGTCGTTTATTAATGACCTTCTGGGCAATTAGTTCAGAATGTCATGTCTCTATTCAGGACCAGAGATAGGACTTGGGTAGAGAAGCCAGGATCCTATGGCTTCAGTTCTTGATTCGACAGCTGGCAGCCTGCATTCCTCGCTCTCTACTTCCTGTTCTGCCTGAAAATGATAACACAAGCAGCCCCATGCACCTGCTGCCGCAGCTGAGGGCCACACCATGGACACGCCCTGCCTTCTATGACAAGCTATGCCCCTAAACTATGAGCCAAAATGAGCCCTTCCTCCCTTATGGTGTTTCTTGTCTGACATTTGGACATGACAATGAGAAAGTAAGTAACATGAACCAGTAATTCTGCTGCTAGGTAAAACATCAAAAAGAAAGGAGGTTTATTTGTCCCTTAAATATCATAAACACAAATTTCCTACAAGATTTGGTCATAACAGCCCAATTCTATAAACAACCTAGATGGGCATCAGAATAGCATGTACACCTGAAATGTGAGTTTATGCAATGGAATACTGCCAGGAATAAAAAAGAATAACAATGAAACAGTCACATATTTACTTGACAACACAATATCAAGCCAACAGAGCTCAAAATAAAATAATAAAATAAAATAAAATAAAATAAAATAAAATAAAATAAACCTGTGACTGCATTTATTTGAAAGGCTAGGATATAAAGAACAAATTCAAAATGACAGAAGTCAGAGAAGCAGCAACTCCTGTAGGGGGATGGGCAGTGCTGAATGGTGGGTGGATGCCAGGGTGCTGGCTGGGATGGGTCCAAAATTGCTTGAGGGGCTGGAAACCCTTCGTCTGGGTTAGAATGGAGTAGATGTTGAATTGTTCCATGGTAAGAATAATGGGTATAGGAAAGTTACGGTTCAGGGGTCTACCTAGGAATGTGACCCAATTAAATGCTGCATAA
Source organism: Dipus sagitta (assembly GCA_036346955.1). Classification (NCBI taxonomy): domain Eukaryota; kingdom Metazoa; phylum Chordata; class Mammalia; order Rodentia; family Dipodidae; genus Dipus; species Dipus sagitta. The sequence goes on along the minus strand of CM070783.1, from coordinate 98,442,598 downwards.
GATATAAAAACTTAAGGCTGGAGAGATTGCTCAGTGGTTAAGGTGATTGCCTGCAAAACCTCAAGACACAACCATGTAACCATATACAGCCAGATGCAGAGAGACACATGCTTCTGGAGTTCGTTTGCAGTGGCTGGAGGCCCTGGTACATCCCGTTCTCTCTCTCTCTCTCTCTCTCTCTCTCTCTCTCTCTCTCTTTGCTTGCAAATAAGTAATTAAAGGTATTTTTAAAAAAAGAATGAAAAACTTCCTGAAAACAGTAACTTGTTTTTGCTCATCCTGAATCCCAGTGTCCATCATACAAGGATTTTTTTTTTTTTTTTACATAGGGCAGACTTGGATTTCTTCTGTCTTCCTGTTGCCTCATTATGTGCCATTAGCACCCTCTCATACCCACTCTACACCGCCCACTTCTGAGACTTACTGGGCCTGAAAGACAGTTCCTACCTCGAGCCAACATGTCAAACACGTCACCTGTCCCATTCCAACCCTCAGCTGGTTCTTTCTCCTAGTTCTTTCCACAGTCTCCCTGTTGCTGAGACTTGACATTTCATCCAACTGTGGCACCTCCTCCTTCATACACCATGGCTGCTTGGTACCCAAATCTGTCTGCCACCATGGCTCCTTTTGCTCACACCCTGTGGTAGTTTTGGATAGACGTCCCCCACTAGATTTAGGAGTTTATTAATGCTTGTAATTTAGATCTCCAACTGCCTGGCTGGAGGAGGGGTCACTGTGGGAAGATCCTAAGGTCCAGCCCTAAGGTGTTATTGGGTGTGGATTGGAATTCCAGCATAAAGTATGCAGTTTGCTTGAGCTTTGTCTGGGGTTCCCACAGTTGGTTTGCTTTTGGTGGTGCTGGTGGTGGTCTTTCTCTCTGTGTGGGTTTGGTAAATGGGACCAGCTTCTTCTGCCATTATGGAACTTCCCCCAGATCAGTAAGCTTCAATAAATTCCATCCTCCCATATACTATGTCCGGTTTGGGAGTTCATCCCAGCAGTGTGAAACTGACTACAATATGCCCCTTCCAAAATGCACATGTTCCATGATTGAAACCACTTATCTGGCTCTCTGGACATCAACCTGGTCTCCATCAATTCAGTTCCGTTTTGACATCAGAGATCAAGGTCAACTCAGACTCACGCATTAAGGGCTTAACGCCCCAAGACTTCCCCCACTCTAGACAGGTACCAAAAGTCCAGGACACTTCATACTTCTGATCAACTGCCTGTCAGGATAAAATGTTCTTAAAGCCCCTGCTAATGTTTAGCAATTTGCTGAATGGATCACAGAATTCAGCAAAACTGTTCCCTTACTGTTGCTGGTACATTTATTATAAAGCACCTGACACTGAAGAACATGGAAGGGATGCACAGGACAAGGCGTAGGGCAAGCGCCCGAGACTCCAGTTCTCTTTGGGTGATCATCGTCTCACGTGTCACCTGAGTCTCATCATCAGGGTTCTTACAGAGGCTCTGTAACAAACGCATGGCTGAATAATCGCTGGACATGGGTGACCGGCCTTCGTTAGGTTTTCTCCCTTCCCCAGAGATTAAGCTCCAGTCCTCTAATCATATCTTGGTCTTTCTGGTGACCAGCCCCTATCCTGAGGCTGTCTAGCGACCACTAGCCAACAGGTATCTCATTAGCATGAACTCAGGGTTGGTTGGGGAGACTTGTCAATCACGAAAGGTGTTCCTTCCACCCTGTCGCTCAGGAAATTCCAAAGGGTTCAGGAACTATGTGTGTGTCAGGAACTGGAAACAAGGGTAAAGACCACAACCACATATGTGCTTCTTATGATATCACAGCTAGTACATTTGTTCTCTCCTTACGCTTCCTACCACTAGCCCCCCACAGCTCAGGTTTCTGCTGCCTGGGATCTTCAGTCTCTCCTCATTCCTAAAGCACTTGTTGAATCATGACTGTCTCCAATTCAGTGTTTAAAGGCAGCTGATGAGCACAGCTCGCATCACCACACGCACTGGCCTGGTACTGAAAGTACGGTACAAATGGGACCTCCAGGGCTTTTTAAAGGTATTTATTGGGACTGGAGGGATTGCTTAGTGGTTAAGGCGTTTGCCTGCAAAGCCAAAGGACCCAAGTTCGATTCCCCAGGACCCACGTTAGCCAGATGCACAAGGAGGCACATGCATCTGGAGTTCATTAGCACTGGCTAGAAGCCCTGGAGCGCTCTCTCTCTCCTTCTTTCTCTGTCAAATAAATAATTAAATAAATAAATATATTTTTAAAAGGTATCTATTGATTGATTGGAGAGAAAGAGGGAGAAAGAGGGAGAGAGAATATGGGAATACCAGGGCCTCTAGCCACTACAAAGGAACTCCAGATGATTGCACCACCTTGTGCATCTGGCTTATGTAGGTACTGGGGAATCAAACCTGAGTCCTTAGGCTTCACAGGCAAGCAACTTAACTGCTGAGCCATCTCTCCATCCCCCCAGTGCTTTCTTTATGCCCTGTATCTGCTCCGCACACATCCTGCTAAGTCTTAGGTCAAACCAAAGCATTTAAGCCCCTCAAACAAAGGTATCCATATCCAATCTCCCTGTCACTGTCTCCTCCTCCTCATACTTTCCTGTCTTCTCTCGTGTACCTGCCACCCCATTATCTGTTCTATTTGAAGTCCTGGCCATCCTTCACACCACCTCAGCCTACATGTCACCTCCCCCAGCAGGTCTCCCTGCGTGCGCCTCTGCTCCTGCCTTCAGTTAAGATTTCCTATTTGTGTACGGACTGGGAAGATGGGTTAGCAGTTAAGGCACTGGCGTGTGAAGCCTAAGGACCCAGGTTCGATTCCCTAGGATCCATGTAAGCTCAAAGCACAAGATTGTGCCCTGTCTGGAGTGGCTGGAAGCCCCCCTAGTGCGCCCATTCTCTCTCTCTTTCTTTCTCTCTCTCTCTCTCCAACACATAAATAAATAAAATGTACTTATAAGTTTCCCATTTGTGCTATTTGTATGGGATTGCTACACATAACCTCAGAGCAACCTGGGTTTCATTTGTAGGCTCATTTAGGACACAGTGTTGGTCTTAGTTCTCTTTGGACTCACACAGTATCATCCTTAGATGTTCTTGAAATGCATATAGGTGGAATAAGACTTGATTCGTTAATTCACACTTACAGGTAAATGGCAGTTTAAAGGATTAGCTACACAAAGATTTTTTTGCTTGTGTGTGTCTGTGTGTGTGTGTGTGTGTGTGTGTGTGTGTGTGCAGGCAGGGAGACAGCCCTCTGGCGATTTGTGGATCTCTGCTCCTCTACTGGGCTGAGGTTACCAGCACATGTGGCCATGACCAGCTGTTTAATATGGACTCTGGAGATTGGAACTCAGGCGTTCTCAGGCCCCCTCAGAACTTCATGCTTGCACAGGAAGCCCACTTAACTGCTGAGCCATCTCTCCAGCCCAGCGCAAAGATATTAAGAATTATTCTGTAAATGGTAGAACCTCACAAGCAGCATACTGAAGCTTCCCAGTGATCTCAAATCAGATTCTCGACTACATTTGGCCCTTCATATCTGTAGGCTCCACACTCAAAGATTCAACCAATCATGCACCAAAAAATGTGTCTATACTGAATATGTGGACTTTTCTCTTGCCACTAGTCTCAAAATAATATAGTATAACAAATATTTATATAGCATTTACATTATATTAGATATTGTAAGTAATCTATGATTTAAAGTATCTGGAAAGATATGTACAGGTGATATGAAATTCTTTACCTTTTTATATAAGGGAGATAAATATCCACAATTTTGGTATCTGAAGAGACTTTTGAAACCAGTACCCATGGATACTGAGGGATAACTGTATTCTGCTTCTGTTAAAACTGGTCTCAAATCTGGGCATGGTGGCTCACACCTTTAATCCCAGAACTTAGAAGGTAGAGGTAGGAGGATCACCATGAGTTCAAGGCCACCCTGAGACTACATAGTGCATTGCCGGTCAACCTGGGCTAGAATGAGACCCTACCTCAGAGAAAAAAAAAAGGTCTCAAGAACTGGCTAAGCCTGGATGTCTCTGAGTTCCCAGTACATACTTGTTTCTCATGTGGCCAGGTACCACCTTACCATTCCATTCAGTTCAATGAAAGCTAACTACCATGTGCTCTGCCATCCATCACCAATATGTAGCTTTGAGAAAATGGCTGACCTCTCTTAGGCTCAATTTATCTGTCAAGTGGATTGGTAATCATAGCTTCTCAGGTTCTTCTGAGGAATGGGTCTGCTGTCAGTAAACACAGAAGGCATCACCTTCATTATTAAAGTTGTTACCCCCCAGCACAGGTTCTCGTGTTCATGGTTCTGTCTTATTCCAAGTGGTAAGTGGAAAGGAATCTGCCTCCCTTTTTCACTGGCCAATGCAGGAAGACATCCTAATTCTTCTCTTCAGTCTTCATGGAAACTTATAACCGTGGGCAACATAGATCAGACTCTGTGATTTTTTTAAAAAATAAATTCTTCCCATCTTCGGGTTAGCTAAGACTCAAGAAGCTTTTCCCGGGGAAGAGAGAAACATTCCAGTCCATTGACATCAGGATCCGTCCGTGATCATCCAGGGGCATGCCCAGGGCAGGAGGGAGACTGAAGGTTGCATGGCAGAGGCTTCAGGAGAACACGAGGTCATGGGGTCAAGCATGCGATGAGAGAAGAGGAGGGAGTGCTTCTGCCTGCTCCTTTGGATGAAGGTATACCCATGCCTTGAGCACCAAGAGCAAACATGCACACAATGCTTTAAAAATATCAAAAACAAATGTAAATTTTTCGCTTGGGGGGAAAAAAAACTAGAGCCTGGCAGACAGCTTTGAAGGGAGTTGTGAGGGACTGGGCCTGCCTGACCCATTTAGGCTCAGATGCTGCCTCTCTACACACGAAAGCTACTACTCACTTGGTTGGGCCAGAACCCCAAGCCAAGCCGTGTGCTCTCCTCTCCTTAAGGAGGAGCAAGTCTAATTGCCAAGCTGGCGGTGGATCTCAACAAACTGGCAAGGTCCCACCTTGCTTTAAGTGAATGCATATGCTCCTCTCAGACTGACAGCAGATATGCATTGGACTGGCTAATGAGGAAGCTTAAGAAGGCTTATCTCTCACATCAACGGATATCCTCTACAGAACAAGAAAAAAAGGCATTCCCTCCCCAAGTGCCCCGTCTATAGAAAGACTCTAGTCATGGAGTTAAATCCTTTCCCTGTCTCATGCCTCATATTCTCCCTACACGTCTTTATCACTCTGCTAGTTCAAGGGTGGAGAGAGGTAGGTAGAGCTAACCTTCCTCCACCAAAAGTCAGTGCTTCAGTTGCTTTCTCATTGCTGAGATAGAATGTCTGATCAGAGGCAGCTTGAGGAAAGAAAAGGGTTTATTTTCAGCTTACAGTTTTAAGGAGTATTCCATCATGGGGGGGAAAGTACAGCAGATGCAGAAAAATTAGTCATAGCATCACATCAACAGAGAAGAAGAAGGGGAGAGAAAGAGAGCATAGCAAACGGGGCTGGACTATAAAACTTCACAGCTTACCCTCTAGTGACACACTTCCTCCAGCAAGGCCTACCTCATAAATGTTCCAGAACATTCCAGAACAGCACCACCAGCTGAGCATTATAAATATACATTTGTATGTGAAGGACATTTTATATCAAACTACTACATTCTGCCCCTGGCCCCCATAGACTCCTGGCTACTCCATGATGAAAAATGTATTCAGCTCAACTTTAAAAGTCCCCATAGTATTTATCAGTTCCAACACTGTTTGAAAGTCCAAAGTCTCAGCCAAGACTCAGGGCAGTCTTTGAACTGTGAGCCTCCTTGTAAAATCAAATCACAGGTTACATACTTCCAACATAATGTCACAGAGTAAACTTCTCCATTCCAAAAGGAATTAATGAGGGTCGTAGAAAGGAAAGATGGGACAAAAGCAAGTCTGAAGCTCGACAGAGCAAACTCGGGACCCTGCAGCTTTGCCTGGTCTTGGGCTTGTGGTGAAATCCTCTGGACTCCAAAATGTTGGGTAGCTCCACCCCTCCAGCTGAACTGCCTGTGGCATCTCTGACGGGCTGGATTCACCCTGGGTCTACAGCTCCTTTTGGCAGATGTTCTGTGTTCCTGGCATCTCTGACATCCTCAGGTCTGCTGGAGCTTTGCATCTAATCTTGCTTGGTCTCTAGCTCGTTAGTGCTTCCCCATTGACACACTCCATCCAGACCCAGTGTGAAGGGAGGCTGAAAGAGAAGCAGGACACAGCTAGGGAGTCCAGGGAGGGGAGGTAGTGAAGCCTAACTGCCCGTGCTTTAGAGTAAACACCTTGGTATGACTCATTAGGAGAGAGAGTAAGAACGGAAGTGGTCTGCTGCGCGTTAACCATAACTCAGGCCACCAGGTGAGGACAAGATGCCAGTTCTCTACCCTCTTCAGCCCCATCCTTCTTCTGAAAAGAAGAAAGGAGAGAATGAGGAAGAAGGGAGGCACCTCATCTCCCATCCTTCATCTCCCATCCTTCATCTCCCATCTTTCCCTCTGGGCCCCGGCTGTACCGAGCTGCAATGCTGACATCCCCGAGTCCCTGAGGGTCAGCAATCTGTTCCCAGTGGGACAAGGTCAGGTTGCAGAATATCCCTGCCTCTAGATCTAAGAAATGAAAATAAACAAGTCACTGTTGCTCTTATGTTCTTCCTGTGCCCATTTATGAAAAGAAATGTAGCATTGCATCAAAACTAAAACAGGCATTCTGCACACAACATCCCATTCCCTGACAATGCTATACCCAGCTGCTCACCCCATCCTAGAATCCTCAGCACCCAATTTCTAACCTAAATTGGCTAGAAGGAAGGCACAGGGATGTGTGCTGTGATCACTGCCTAGGAACAAAATTAGTAAGAAGCCACTAGTGAACGTTCACTTGGAGTCTCCCACAATCCTGACCTCAGGATTCCATTATAGAGAAATGTAAAGTAGATAAAAGTAATGATTTTCCTGTTCTTTATTAAAGCTGAAGGATTACCTGTTAAAAGGTGGGGATGTGGGCTAAAGTGAACAGGCAGCACTTAAAGGCACTTCCTTACAAAGTCTGATGGGCCCGGTTTGATTCCCAGCACCCACATAAAGTCAGAAGTGCAAAGTGGCGTATGCTGCATGTGTCTAGAGTTCATTCACAGTGGCCAGAGGCCCTGGTGCACCCATTCTCTGTCTCCTCTATTCTTCTCTCCTCTCATTTCATCTCTCCTCCTCTCTTCTCTCTAATAAATATAAAGACTTTTTTTCCAAAAAGAAGAAATGTAGTCAAGTGAATTACAGCACAAAGGAAAACATCTTAACTATTAACAATGACACTGTACATATTAATTGGAAAACATTTTGGGGCTGGAGAGATGACTTAGTAGTTAAGGCACTTGCCTGCAAAGCCAAAAGACCCAGGTTCAATTCCCCAGGACCCACGTAAAGCAGAAACACAAGGGGGCGCATGCGCCTGGAGTTTGTTTGCAGTGGCTGGAGGCTCCGGCATGCTCCCCTGCCCCCCCCCACACACACACACACTGGCTTCTCTCTCTCTCAAATAAATAAATAAAAATAAAACTATTTTAAAAGAAAAAACATTTTCACAAGATCTGAAGTAAATGAACAGGAAATCAAAACAATGTCCCATAAAATGGACAACAAAGGGAGTGATAAAAGTGAAAGGGGAGAAAGAAAGAAAGACAAAAAGAAAGAAAAAACAGGAGGAAGGAAAGGAAGGAAGGGAGGAGGAAGAAAGAGAAAGAGAGAAAGAGAAAACCTAAGAATATCTATCTACCTTGAACCACTTCTCTGTGGGGAATCTTCACTTTGCCCATGCTTATGACAATATGTAGGTTTTCCTTATCGCATACATTATTTTTTAATTAGAGAAAAGAGTTAATCTAAACACACACACACACATGCCTATGACTGTCACTGTCTGCTTTTAAAATGACACTTCGGGCTGTCGGGCTCCTGCACTGGGATGGGGTGGGAAGGCCCCTGCACACCGAGGTGTGGAGAGTGTTCCTGCAGCTCTTGCCCATGCCCCCAACAAGCCCATGCAGCCCCCAGTGAGCGCAGGAGGAAGACTCGGGACAGGATGGGAGCATGTTTGGTTCTCCAAGTTCTCTCGCTCCATGCCCAGCATATGAACCAAACCAGATCTCTTGTTACACAATATTTTTGTTTTCTGAGCCCAAAATACTGAATCTACAGGAAAAGGAGAAAGCCCTGAAGGGCTGAGCTGGCTCGAAGTAGGCTATTTCTATCCTTGGCTTTACAGTCTTGGTCAAAGGAGTTTAAATGTTTGCTTCCTGTGGAGAAACAGCGAGCATATGCTGCCCAAATGGTGGCTGTGTTACTGAGTGTTGAAGGATCCGGGAGGATCAGGGCTCTGTGGGTCCAGCCCAGCCTCAGCTCTGGCTCTTAGTTCTCCAGGCCTGTTTCCTCCTCTATAAAGTAGCCTAGGAGTATTCAGTAATAGCCTATATCACAGTACGTACTTTTTACACACACTTGAGGGAGCACCATGGTTCATTGTAGGGCGTGAGGAGGTTATCTAGGGGAGACAAGGGAGACGCTAGATAAATTCTCCTTGGATTCCTACCTGCAGCTTAACCAGAGCAGCTCACATCAATCTATTCTTCACACTGAGATTCAACCAAAACTGCATCTGGAAAATAGACCTCTATAATTACAAGCAAAAACACCAGCAGACTATGACAATAACTGGGATGCTCTGTCATGAAGGATTGTTCTAAGCACTTAGGTCTTACTCCATGATTTTTCAGTTGACATTGCCATTGGTGGTCTGGACCCACTTTCCTAGTTTTCAATGGGACTTTTTCATTATTCTTACAGAGGATGGCTACCATCGCTGGGTATTGTCTCAGAAGTAAGACTCAAGTATTCTCCAGACGAAGTTGTATTATTAAGTCATTCTCTCACCAAAAAAAAAAAAAAAAAAAAAAAAAAGAGTGAGAAATCATAGAGTCGGCATGCCTACAAGGCACCCTGCACCAATTGGTCCTGGCACTGGCTAAGCGGTTCTAGGCGAGCATGCTTCAAAGAGAAGTGGGGCTGTTTTGAGCTCTTTGCTTGGGTTTTTGTTGGGTATTTTCTTTCCGTATGAGGCAATGGTTCTTTGCTCTCTTCTCTGCGGTACTTGCTATGGAGCAACAGGGAAATTACATGCGTGCATATGTACATACGACACTTTAGAAGTGCATGGAAGAAGGGAATGTATAATACAGTGCATCTTAGAATAACAGCACCAGATAAGAACTTCCAAAGCTATCTGGTTGAGCAAGGCTAAAAACTCTCTCCATTTCTAAAACTAAGGAGAAAGAAGAAAGGGAAGCAGGAAGAGAAATAGAAGAAAAGAGTAAAATGGATGGGTAGAGGATGTAGAAATAAAAAATCATTTTACTTTTTTAAAAATATTTCATTTATTTATCTGAAAGAGAGAGTCAGGCAGGTAGAGAGAGAGAGAATGGGCACACCAGGGCCTCCAACCACTGCAAACAAAGTCCAGACACATGAACCGCCTTGTGCATCTGGCTTACGTGGGTCCTGGGGAATGGAACCTGGGTCCATTGGCTTTGCAGGCAAACATCTCAAGCACCAAGCCATCTCTCCAGTCCCCCCAAATCCATTTTAGAACAGGTTTTTAAATCTTGAGTGTGTCAGATATCAATTCTAGCTGGGTTGCAGCCTTCTTGCCCTGTAAAGCTTCCACAGACTTGATTTTACCTTTTGTTTTGGTTTTGTGTTTTGAGACAGGATTTCATTACGTAGCCCAGGCTGGCCTCAAATTTTCCATCCTCCTACCTCAGAATCCTGAGTGCTAGGACTACAGACATGCACCACCACTCCCAGCTGGAAAGACTTTTGTGGAAACCAGTAAGTAGGTGCAGAGAAGGAGGCTCATTAGGGTCTCAAAGCACTGTGGGAACCACAAGCAATAGAGAAGTCATATGGACAGAATCCAGAGCAATTCAGACCAAAATATTATGAGAGAGAGAAGGCACAGAGAGAGAGAGAGAGAGAGAGAGGTTAACAATTCATAGCTTCATGCGGAAGGGAACCACCTCCATACTCCACCCCACCCTCACCCATGATGCAGCTCTGAGCAGCTACAAGATGAGATGACGTCCACACGCAAGGGCATGTGGGGTTTGAGAGCAACAGAGAGCTCTTCTTGACTCGCGGTGGGCTTAACTCACGTGACTATGGTGTCGGAAAATCGATGGCCACCAGAGCCATGCCCCAAGCCAGTGGATCTCCAGTTCACATTGTTGCATGCCAAAGAGGAAGCAAAGAATCCAGACAATGGGTGCAGAAGCAGAAGCAGACATATTAAAGCCATGCTGTGAAGGACTCCCATGCAGGGAGCCGGGAACTTGGGAGAGATTGTTGGTGATCTTTCTGGTTTATGGGACTTTGGGTGGGCATTGGGTAGAAACTGAGGTAATCTTTACTGAGATTAGTTACTTTCTGATAAACACTGAGGGCAGAACCAGTGAGGAGCCTACAAGCCTACACGCTCCTGGGCCCAACAGAGGAGCTTGTCGTGAATCTGTCATCCAGTCGGGAGTGGCGATATATCCTAGCCACTTTGTCCATTGCCTCTTCCAACTGGTTGTACTTGTTCTGAAGGCTTTTGACTGAGTTATCTTTCTTCTTTGTCCTGGAGCTACTCAGGACTAGTGGCTTTCAACGAGTTACATGTTGGGCTTGTAATTTACCGTGGGCCCGCAACATCACTGGCCGGAGGAGCTAACTCCTATACATGATGGCCAACTGAGTACCTGGGAGGAGAACTTCATCACAGACAGGTAGCAGAGAGAGGCCAGAGAGGAAGAGGCAAGGGCAAGATAATAGCCTGTGCATGCTTAAAACAAACTATAGGATTAAACATCAAGGTCAAGAATACCAGGGAAGAGAAATAAGGCAGTATGCAGTGAGGGATGAGATACTGGATAAGAAAGGACACGACCCTGGGCAAATGATAACCAAGCAGGTTGGGGCAGGTTCCTGTCAGCCCCCACGAAGGTCCTCCCCGAGGAACATACACTCCCTTAGTCAAAGTCTCAACTTCATGGATACTTACAGCTTGATGTGTGTCTGTACATCTAACTGTAACAGACTGAGCTGTGGGTAAGAAAAGGCTTCTACAAAAGCCCCTGCCTTTTTTAGCAAAGGGGCAGCTTCAAGGAGGAGCAAAGGGAAGAGACATGGTAGACCAAGATGGCAGTCCAGACCGTAGTAGAAAGCCTTTTCCGCCTGTCCCTCGGCTCCATGCGTCCTCCACCCTGGAGGGTGTACTTCCTGTGTTTTCCCCCTCACTTGCTAAGTTGAACCTTGATGGCCTGCTTATTTATCTGTGCCCCTTGAGAATTCTTCCAAAACACAAGAATGGAGACTGCTGTTGTGGTCGGCAACCGAGAGGCTGTGGGGAGCAGACGTAGCTCTCCTTCCATAAGAGCTCAGATGCACACACAGTGACATGCTTCCCGTCAACAAGGCCTCGCCTCCTGCCTTTCACCACCTCCCAATGACACCGTATTGTGAAGCTATCAACAATGAGTCTACCCACAGGTGAGAGATCTCATGACCTAACAGTCCCTAGAAATGCCGTCACAGCAAATGTAGAAGTAAACGTCACTAATCCCCTAGGCATATCTTAATCCAATGAAGGCTAAAATCAACTGTTAACCCTCACCCTCTTCTTCGTCCAATTCTTTGTTATTGAAAGTGCTAGAAGGCTAGAGAGCTATCTTAGCAGTTAAGGCACTTGCCTATGAAGCTTAAGGACCCAGATTTAATTCCCTAGTACCCACGTAAGCCAGATGTACAAGGTGGCCCATGTGTCTGGAGTTTGTTTACAGTGGCTGAAGGCCCTGGTGTGACCATTCTTTCTCTCTACCTGCCTTGTTCTCTCTCTCCACCCCCCCCCCCAAATAGATAAATATATGGAACTTAAAAAAAAAGAGAGAGTGCTAGAAAGTCTTCTGGGTCAAAGTTCTATAATTGAACGGAAATGAAGGTTGGTTTTCAAGTACATTAAGTGTTGAGGAAATGAAATGTTACAGCTCTGGGAATCTCTTTTCTGTATACCAATATGAGCAGAGTATGCCTGCTATGCATTGGCAGGTAGGGAAGTGCCCACCAAAGGTTCTTGACCTAAATGCTTACTTGCCAGCCTGTCATGCCATTGAGAAGTGGTGAGACTTTTAGAAGTCAGGTCCTAGTGAGAATAGTAGGGTCACTTTGGGTTGCCTTTGAAGGAGATATTGAAATATAAGCCCCTTCATGTCTTTCTGCTTGCTTACCAGACACCATGGGTGCAGAGACCTCCTCTGCCACTCACTAGTGCCATCATGTCCCAGACTAGCAACAGGGCCCAAAGCAAAATGGCCAAGTGACCAAGGACTGAAGCCTCTGAAAAGTCACAACAAGCCTTCTTCCTTAGTTTGATTATTTAATCATGGCGACAGAAAGCTGAGTGGCACAGGATTCTTGACTACTATACCCAGAGGCCCTGGCATCAGCGGCTCTTATTTGGTGATAACCATTCTCCAAAAATAAGAAACTGAAAAGAATTCCCAGTGTGCCCCTTTGAGTTTTACTGAAACAACCTCTGGTGACAGCCCTAAGGGAAGCCATGTTAGGACACTCAGCTATCTTGACATTCTCAAGGAGCCATAAGAGATTAAAGATCAGCACAGAGCATTAATTACAACAATGAGGATGGGTCCCAGTCAGGCATCTGATATTTGCTCTCACCCTGATGTCAAGATGTCCTGATGTTTGGTGTCTGCTTTGTACCTGGTGCTAACTGCAAAAGTTCTGCTTTTGTAATCATACTTGCTTGCTTTCTCTTGCTAAAGACAATTGTGTGTGGAGAGGGTGGCTGGGATTTTTTCAGATCATTGTAAAGGAATGTGGTTTTTGCCTTTAAGAACTCACTGTAAAAGTAGGAAGGGGCTGCTCTCCTCCTTGCTGTGAGGGGACAGACACCCCTGCTAGCTTGATAAAGATTCCTTCTTAATTTTTATTCGGGTGGTCTTCTGTTCATTTTTGGTCTGGGACTTGCTACATTGCTTTGTTTGAAAATTTAAATAATAGTATCCTGAGGAATTGTATTTCAAAGATTTGAATCCACACTCACTCACCGCTGCCCCTCAGTGCTGTCCAACAGGAAAAGCTTTATCTGTGGCTCCCAGTAAGGAAACCACTGGCCATATGTGACTCGAGAGCACTTGAAATGTGGCTGCAAAGCATTTGAAATGTTACTGAAATTTAAATAAGTGCACATGCGCTGAGGCGAACTAAAGGGTCAGTGTGGCTACCAAGGATAAGTTTTCGCATCTCAAAAATCCTTAGGAACAATAACAACAAAAAGAAACCCACTAAAGGAAAGAAGAACAAGACTTAGGGAGAAGTTGAAGGACTAGAGCTAGAAGGTTTGCCAGGCGTCCTGCAGGTGGAATTTTGGTGGCTCTCAGAATGATGGAAGTCTCAACCCTTCTGCTATCATCTCTGCTGTGCCTCACCTGGGGACCATTCCCTTCAGGCTGACAAAAGAACGAAGTTGGGGGTTGGAGGGATGGCTTAGTGGTTAAGGCATTTGCCTACAAAGCTAAAGGACCTCAGTTCGATTCCCCAGGGGACCCACATTAGCCAGATGCACAAGGTGGCACATGCGTCTGGAGTTTGCTTCCATTGGCTGGAGGCCCTGGTGCGCGCCCTCTCTCTCTCTCTCTCTCTCTGCCAAATAAATAAATAAATAAAAATTTTTTTAAAAAAGAACAAAGTTGGCAATAGTGGCTAATAGCATCAATTGTAATTTAGAACTGATGTTCTTCTGCTGCTCTGTCTCCTTAAATATATAGTCTTCATGGGAGGCATCAAACTGAATATTCAACATAACTCTGAGATTTGATTCCCACGCATTGAATGAATGTTTTTGGCTCTGGAAGGATGACAGCATGAAAACCTGGGCTTTACATCATCATTGGAAGATTCAGAGAGGACTGGAAATTCATTGTCGTCTCTTACAACTTCATTCTCTACCTTTCCTTCTGTCCTGGTGGCTGAGGTGGATGAGGGAACAATGGAAACTCAATGGCATGTTTAGAGCAGCAGTGAGCTTGACTCGCCTCTCTGCATTTCTCTCAAAGGACCTCTCATGCTAATTGGTGGCTTGCTATCAGACACACAGTGAGCACAACATAGAGATTCATCAAAATGACAAAACTAAGTCTCCAGGGCAGGGAAAGGTCAACAGACTGGAGCTCTGGGTTTGTGTGAGTCCCTCACAAAACTCTCTCAGGAGAGGCATGCCTTTGTTCCCCTCTGTTCTGGTGGAAATGATCCCATGAATGCCCGGCACCTTCCCCTCCCTCCAGTGCCACCCTTGACCCCGCACCTAACCCTTTCACATTCGATCTTTGTGCTTCACTGGCCTTTCCGGGTGAGGAAGAGTTTCACTAAATCAAGAATGGACCTTTTCACAAGAGGTCAGTTAGTCCTGGAGAGTCGTGAGAATGAAGCTGCCCTGTCCACTTTGACCACTGATTGAAACACTATTCACAGGCTCCGGGACGCTAGGGAGGCAAGTCTCTGGGAACTGATGAGGGACATCAGGTTCCATTCCCATAACCCATGCCCAGTCACCCCAGAGAATCGGCTACCAGCCACAGCTCCCTCCCACCCTGCTACGTGGTAACCCAGACAAGTCCCTTCTGTGTACACTTTGTGTAGCGTGTAATTGTGGCTGGTGACGGAGACGAATGAGAAGGAAGTGCATTCAGAGAGCTTTAACAGGACCCTTGTCACAAGGGCTCCAAGCCTGTATGCCAAGAGCAGACTTCATCTCGTGGTAATGCGTGGAGGAAGCGCTTCAGCCGGAGTTACTCCGTAAAGACATCAGCGCTCTCATCAGCGTCACACCCTGCGCAGGCCAGCTTTTGCCTGCGAGAAACGCATCGGTTTCCGTCATCAGGACGCACCGACAATTCATTTCTGAGACCCACGCACTACTAGCATGAAAATTCCCTTTGCAAGTCCCCCACAAAAGGCTACCTGGGAGCTTAGATGTTTTGTTTTTCTCCAGAACGGATCCAAATCGTATCAACTATTTCATGACAGCTGTCCTATTTATCCTTGCTTTCATTATTTCTTCTCCAAGCTCAACTGCCCTGGCTCTTTCCACAGGGCATGGTTCTGAGGTTGCCTCCTGTCCTCCTTAGTCTCACTGGCAAGGTCAATCAGAAACTCAAATACATCTGCACCAATAGTGCCATCTGCCTCTGAATGGTTTTTTGTTTGTTTGTTTGTTTGTTTGTTTCATTTATTATTAGCAACATATTTTATATGGATACATCATGCGTTGGTACCCTCTTTTTCCTCATCCTTGCCCCCATTCTGCTGGGGACTCTCCTCAGTGGGATAATGGGTTATGTGTTGTGGGAACAGCAGTCAGTTTTTTTTTTTTTTTCGGGGGGGGGGGAAGGCAATGCCTCTGGGCATGATGTACCCAACGTGTGGCTCTTAAAATCTTTCTTCCCCCTCCTCTGCAAAATTTCCTGAGCCATGATGGTTGAGTTTTAAGTGTATGTCAGTGATGAGCTCTTAGGGGCCTCTGGATGTCTGCTTTGGTAAGCGTCTTGAGTGTCCTCAGGGTCTGTCTCCTTCACCCTGGTGCTGATTGTCAGGTTCATCATGGAAGCAGCGCTCTTGCTTGTCTCTCTGCTTCCTCTGTGGGTTCAGCTGCGGCTGACTTCAGTTTGCTCAGGAAGGAGGAAGAAGTGCATGAAGGTGGGGAACTCGGAGAAGAATCATGGGGGCATCTTTTCCTCCCTGAGGCAGCGCTGAATGCATATTGGTTTACGAGGAGTGGCTGAGGACAACAACAACAACAGCAAAACACTTTCTCTGAAAAAGAAAAAACTTCCACTTTAGAAGTGTTTAAACTTTTCAAGTGCCTATAAGGAACTATACCAGAAATTTTACAAGCATCAATCCTTATAAGAAGGCAAACTTTGCTATGCCTACTTTACATTGAAAGGCACGGGTCACAGGGATTAGATGGCTTGCCCACAGTCATATGGCTAACACGTGGCAAATAATGTAGTTATCCAGAACTTCTAAAGGCCCACTTTCTGCCGGCTAGTGCCACGTCATAGAATGATGCAGCATCATAAGCCCAGATATGTTCTTTCTCAGCCTCTCAGATTCTTCTAGTCACCCCAGTTTAGTCTGATGCTCCTGTGACCTTTAGTTCTTTTCTGATTCTTCCAGGCTTTCCTCCTCTGAACTTGGATATCTTCCTGATCCCACAGCTAGCCTTGGTTAGAGTTCTTTCCTCACTATTACGTGTGAACACACTTCTCAATTGTCTCCAGGGAATGGGTGAGTCCAGACTCCAGAGTCACCCATGATAACTGGATAATCAGAGTTAGCTCTTATAAGTCTAACTGAACTTTAAATTCTCCAAAATTTCTAGTTCTTATTCTCTCTCTTCTTTCTCTTCTTCTTTTCCTCCATCTCTTCTTCCTCCTCTATCTCTTTCATTCTCTCTCTCTTCCAAAAGAATCCAGTGTGCTAGTACATTTCCTGTTATAATGGTGGGGGGGGGGGTGTCCTGGGATGCTTATCATCAGAGATGAGTAATAAATGGACAAAGTATCCTATTATTTAAAGACTCTTTTAAACAAATATATTTTTAAAAAGGGGGGGCTACAGAGATGGCTTAGTGGTTAAGGTGCATGCCTACAAAGCCTAAGGACCCCAGTTCAATTCTCCATGTCCCACATAAGCCAGATGCACAAGGTGGCGTATACGTCTGGGGTTCGTTTGCAGTGGCTAGAGATCCTGGCATGCCCATTCTCTCTCTCTCTCTCTCTCTCTCTCTCTCTCTCTCTAATAAATAAATAAAAATAACTCTAAAATATTAAAGACTCCTTAACGTTAAGCTGGTTTTCAGTATAGCCTACATTCAAATAATGCATCTTGCATCACTGAAATCTTTTTGTAAGCTATCCTGTTTCTAACATAATTCAGCCAATTCAACCAACGGGGAGCCATAGACGTGATGCTTGTACTGAGGAGCCTGGTCTCTTCACATAACTGTACTTTGTACATCTAGCAACTGATTATGAATAAGAGTCCAAACGGTCCAGTTTCTGCAAGTGTTGTAGTCAGTTCCGTGTTCCTGGGATGAGCATGGTGAAAACCAGACGGTTTATGAGAGGAAGTGGTTTGTCTTCAGGCTTACAGAACCAAGGCATGTTCCACCAATGGTGGAAGAAGCTGGCTCCTTTTCATACACCCAAGCAGAGAGAGACAACCAGACAGCCAGCACCATCAGCAAGCACAAAACTGCCCAGGCTCAAGCTGCTCCCCACCCGCTTTTGGCCTGGAATGAAGATCTGCCCTGAAACCCAGTTCAGAGCTCATTGCTCTAGTTGAGATCTGAGTTGCTTATGGTTAAAGCAGGGTGGTAACACTGGAGTCGGTGAATAGTTAGAGTGAGACTCTACCTCAAAAAAAAAAATCTTTTTATAGATGTGCACTACAGGTAGAACCAAGAGGATAATATAATGCAATGGAATTCGTGGAGTGCAGTTCCACAGTAGAAGGAAGGTACTTAACATCCTATGAGCAAACCTTGACTGACAGACAGTGGGAGCCTATAGATAAGTGGCTCCTCCCCTCCTCCCCACTGCAGACATTTAAAAACCGTTCCCATTGTTCTAAAGAGAATTTGTGTCGTCTTCAACACTTGTTTGTGTTGTTTTGTTTTTGCTTGAAGAGGGGGCATGCTCGTGTTTTTGTAATGAAGACAGAGGCCATCAATTGCCTCTAATAGCAGTTGAGTTTCAATTCTCACAGATCCCTGAAAACATTGGTTCCTATCAATTAAATAAAATAAAACAACAACAAAATAAAAGCAAAACTAAACTAAAATACTAGTTTAGGGCCCAGCACTACAGGACAGGAAAAGACGTTTGTGTCTAGCTGAAGTAGCCCCCAGCCCTGTGAGTTACACACTGGGTCCACAGTTCTCATATGAACCTTGGATCAGATGAACTGAACTATAAGGCTATTTCCATCCTTGTATTACTCTGACCCCACAACATGCTTGGTAGCAAACATGTGATTTTGTTAACCATGAACATTTGTGCTCGGTCAGCTAGAAGAGGGATTTTATTTTTCCTGATCCGCTAAAGACTCTCATGGATTCCTGCCCAGCCGTGAGCTTCCTCCCAAGCCATTTGTCCAAATTGCCTTGACTCATAACAGCTTCTCAAATACCTGTACCAGGGCACTTCCATAGCAGAGTGAATTTGTTTTATTTGTTTGTTTGTTTGTTTTGGGGGAGGTCTGCTGACAGAGTAAAAGAAAACACAACTTAAATTTAAGAGGGCAAAAATAAAGTCATCAAAATAGAAGAGGACCTTGTAGGAAAGAAGAAGGAATTCAGTAAAGGGGGATGGTGGGGAGACAAAGGGTATTGAGAGGGGGGTTATGATCAAATGATATTATCTTCCCACATGAAAATTATCAATAACAATTTAACTGCCTTTGAAATATTTCTATTAAAATTAATTTAAATGTCATATTACACTCCCTGCAATGTCAATATCTACACTTACAAAACAATAATAAGCTGAATTACTTACTAAGGAAGCTTCCAGTTAAATAAAATAGATGCAGCTACACATTTAGCCCCATTCCAAAATGTTACTAAGAATGTCAAGTGATCTTAATTTATAAAAAACTTTTGTTTGAATGTAAAATATCCCCCCCAAAAAAAGCTCACATGACTTACACACTTGGCCCTAGCTGATGGCAATTTGGGGAGGGTGTGGGGCCTTTGGGGTTGGAGTCTTGCTGGAGGAGGTGTGTCACTGGGAGTGGGCTTTGGGGTGGTACAGCTCACATCCAAGCCCAGTAGATAGACCCCCTTCCTTCCTGCTGCTGTGGACATGGGACGCTGGCCTGGCTGCTTGATCATGATGGAACTTCCCCTCCACACTGCAAGCAGAAATAAACCCTTTCCTTCCATGAACTGATTCTCGTAGGGTCTTTTGTCCCAGACAAGAAGGTGACTTGATTCGGTGATCATGAGAGAGAATGATGGTTTATAAAAAAGGCCAAACAGCTGGGCATGGTGGTGCACACCTTTAATCCCATCACTTGGGAGGCAGCGGTAGGAGGATCGCAGTGAGTTCGAGGCCACCCTGAGACTACATAGTGAATTCCAGGTCAGCCTAGGTTAGAGCAAGACCCTACCTCAAAAACAACAACAACAACAACAATAATAATAATAATAATGCCAAACAAACCGCAGAAAATGAGCAGGTTAATTTATTGTAACTGATAAAGCAAAGCAGGGCACGTGACTACCTGAAATGACTTCAGAGGAAACCACTAAGTAAACAAATGAAAGTCCAGAAGATCTGAGATGCGACATCCCATAGCCAAGATGTGCCAGTGTCTGGAAAGTGAAGGAATAAGGAACAGATGGAAGATGACTGGCCTGAGCTCTTCCTTCACACATCTCCCAGAATGCTAGCAGCCCAGCACAGACTCCTGGAATCACTGACTGATGCAGACAAAGGACTGACGAGGTTGGACTCTGAGGAACACAGTATGGGATCCACGCCTCCTCCACCAGGTGTTAATGCCTCTCATCCCAGCAATGGGCCAGGTTGGAAGCTATGAGCCCGAGATATGAGAAACAGCTACGATCTGTTCACAATTCGAAACCAGTAATTATACTGAAAGTTGGGTTTGCTTTTTCTTATCTCTTACGTAACAATCCTAAACAACTTCAGTAACAGATCATTCCTCTTCCAAAAAGATTCCTTTTGGCGTCAACGTCCCAAAAGAAAAAAAAAAAATTGCTGTCGCTATTGTGCATCAATCATCAAATTCACACATTTTAATTTTCTACCTGGAAGTTTGTTTGGAAAAGTCTTGAATTTGGGCAGTTTCTGATTAACACACAAACTCAGCCACAGAT
Source organism: Dipus sagitta (assembly GCA_036346955.1). Classification (NCBI taxonomy): domain Eukaryota; kingdom Metazoa; phylum Chordata; class Mammalia; order Rodentia; family Dipodidae; genus Dipus; species Dipus sagitta. The sequence goes on along the minus strand of CM070783.1, from coordinate 98,422,549 downwards.
GGCCCCTTCCAGGGTGAGTTCAAAGGTACAAACCATTCCCCTAGGCCTGTCTGCAGTCCCTGTGGTACCATACTTTTCTGTGTTTAAGCAGCAGGCCTCAAAATAAACAATGACTCCATTTGACTGTAACAGTACATTACAAAGTAAATAATGACTGAAAAATATAAGGAAACCCTTGAAGTACTTTTTTTGTCATTCTGAACCACTACTTGGACTCCTAATTTTCTTGAAAACCTGAAACTATAACACAGAGAACTGTAAGGAACAAAGTTTGGTGTGTTTTGTTTGTAATTGTAAATTTCACTATATATACATGAAGTAGTTTGCTTAATTTGAGTAATGTTTTTAAAATTGAAATTTATTGTTTTGACTATTTTTGAACCTGAAGAGTGAAGAAACTATTACAAACTATTAATGAAACTAATTTTTAAATATTTCTATTCTATTTGCAAACAGAGAGAGATAGAGAGAAGAGAGACAGACAGAGAGAATGGGCAGGTCAGGGCCTCCAGCCACTGCACACGAATTCTAGACGCATGCACCACTTTGTGCATCTGGTTTTACTTGGGCACTTGGGAATCAGACTTGGGTTGTTGGGCATTGCAGGCAAGAGCCTTAACCACTGAACCATTTCTCCAGCCTTATTATTAGCATTTTGAGGAGCCTCCACATTGATTCTCATAATAATTGGATTAATGTACAACCCCACCATCAGTGTCTAATGTCCTCTTTGTTCATATCCTCACAAGGATTTATTTGTTTTCATGACTGCCACTCTGACAGGGGATGATGAAATCTTGACGTTTTAACTTGCATTGTCCTGATGACTAGTAATATCACATGCTTCTTCATATATTTACTGGTCATTTGTAATTCATCTTGAGAATTGTCTGTTCATTTCATTAGCCCATTTATTGATTGGGTTGTTTTATTTCTTATTGCTTAGTTTTTTGGTTTCTTTGTATATTGTAGACATTAATCTTTTGTCAGGTGTGTAGTTAACAAAGATGTGGTTTTTTTTCTCATCCTTAAGTGGTCTCTACATTCAATTAATTGTTTCATTTTCTGTACAGAAACATTTAACTTTCATGAAATTCTATTTATCAACTGTTGGAATTATTTCCTGAGTAACTGAAGTCCTCAGAAAGTCTCTGCTTTCTCTATGCCCATAATTCATAGATTTGACCTTTACACAGTGTCCTATAGACCTCCAATGTTTCCTTCATACCTCCTCATCAATTTAGCGTCTCTGTCTGGTCTTTGAGCCCTGATGTTCTGTCCTCTCCTTGGACCATTCTATTGGTGAAGCTTTCCACAGAGCTTTTTATTTGACTTATTTAACTTTTTTTTCTTCAGTTTTTTTGCAGTAAGATCTTACTCTAGCCCAGGCTGACCTGGAATTCACTATGTAGTCTCAGGCTGGCCTCAAACGCACAGCAATCCTTCTACCTCAACCTCCTGAGTACTAGAATTAAAGTCATGTGCCACCACACCTGGCAGAGAGATAAAGAGAATGGGAGCACCAAGGTCCTAGCCACTGCAAATGAACTCCAGATGCATGTGCCACTTTGTGTATCTGGCTTTACGTGGGTATTGAGGAATCAAACCCAGGTCATTAGGCTTTGCAGGCAAATGCCTTAAGTGCAGAGCCATCTCTCCAGCCCTTATTGAACTTCTTTAGTACCAATATTTCAACTTTCTTCTTAGCATTAGAAGCTGTTTATGCTGAAAAGCATTGAGTACCTTGGGCCGGCAATCAGGGTAAAGCATGTCATCTCTGTGCCCACCGTGCATAGGCTCCTCTACTCTGGGTCAATCGCATGCTCACCTCTATACATAGGCACGGGAATCACTCAAGAAGGCTCTATCTGAAACCAGTGATACCTAACCTACCTCATCTCCCTCAAGGCTGAAGACACAAAAATAAGACTAACTGAGGCATCTTGCTATCAGCTTTCACAAAGTCCAGTTTCAATCCCCCCTCACCTCCTCTCAACACAGAGCACCTCAACATCTCCAGTCATTTTCCTGAATCTGAAGTCACCTTGGATTCCAGAAACAGCGAAGCCTTCCAAGCGCAGATGAGGGCAATTTCCTCTGACTTCAGAGCTGTACCATGGGCAAGACCCAGGGCGTCCCTTCAAGCAATAACGGAATCTTCAGGCCACTATGCAGAATGTGAACTGGCCCAGCAGTCGTTCAGACCGACCACACCTTGGCCCTTTCTGCTTCATGATACAACCGTTTTGGCCTCCTTGACTCAATTATTGCTCCACTTATAGTTAAAGCTCAGGTCAGAGGCCAGAGGAGAGATCTGGGGTCACTATTCTTCTTCACAATGTGGACATTGATTAGATCTGTGTTCCCCAATTTCCCACCAAAACTCATGTTTTTAAGTGGCATATTGGGATAGGTGGCCACGACTAGACTTGTGGAACATCTGGAACCATGGCTTTTGCTGCAAAATGCCATTAAAGGAAAAACAAAAGTAGAATGATCTTTTCAAGAGGAGATATTGTTACACAACAACAACATCCAAAATAAAAAATAGTGCATTTTTTTCCATAAAGAAAAAGGTAAAATTGAGAAACAAAACTTTTTAAAAGTAGTATAAAATGAAGAGAAAATATCAAAAGGGAAAAAGGAAACATTCTTAAAAATAGAGTATCAGTTTGGAAGATCTGACCTCTGACTAATCAGAGTTCCAGAAAGCAAACCAAGTCCACAGATGGAAGTAAAAAGAATCGCATAATTTAGGAAACATTTTCAGAACTAAAGGCCATGAGTTTCCAAGTAGAAGCCACCAAGTGCTCAGGACAACACATGAAAAACAAACCACACCAAGGCGAATTGATGTGAAATTTCTAAATATTAAGAATAGAGACAAAATCTCAGACAGAAAGAAATGGAATGTGGCAAGGCTTAGGAGTCAGCATGAATAGAATTAAAATAATGGACAAGGTGCTGGACCCAAGCTAGTCAGAGTCCAATTTTGAAAACATTTCCAGGCTAGACTCTCACAGGCAGCAAAGTCACATGTATGTTAACTGAGCAAGACAAAGATTTCCTGATGGTCAAGGTTTCAAAACTATTGCCTCTTGGGGCTGGAGAAGTTGCTCAGTGGTCAAAGGCACTTGCTTGCAAAGCCTGATGACCCAGGGTTAGATTCCCCAGTAACCATGTAAAGCCAGGTCTACAAAGTAGTGTATGTGTCTGGAGTTTATTTTCAGTGGCAAGAGGCCCTGGTATGTCTATGCTCTCTCTCTCTCTCTCTCTCTCTCTTCTTCCTTGCCTTTCTCCCTCCTTCTCTCCCTCCCTCCCTCCCTCTAACATATAAATAAAAATAGTTATTTTTTAATTACCTCTTGTGCCTGAAACCAATGAGTCTGCCTCATTAAAACAAGGCAATAATCAAAGATAAGTAAAGAAAGACACTCAGATAATGAGAAATCAAATCTTAGTGGAGATGTGAAAATTCCAAGAACAGGGGAATTGGCTTAGTGGATAAACGCACTTTCCACACAAGTGGGAGTCCCTGAGTTTGGATCCCCGTGGCCCACAGAAAAAAAACACCAGACAGTGTGCAGGGCACTCATAATCCTAGCACGCCTGGTTACAAGAAGGGAAGCAGAGATGGGGGAATTTTCCAGAAGCTTGCAGGCCAGCTTGCCTATCACACTCAGTGGTGAACAGCAGTGAGGACAGGGGACCTGCCTCACACAAGGTGCAAGGAGAGGAACGGCACCAGAAATGATCCTCTGACCTCCACACCCGCGCTGGGGCAGGCCGGGACTCATAGCCACACACACACACACACACACACACATGTACACACACATGCGCGTGCACACACACACACACACAGAAGTCCAAGAATAATAATAAAAGAAATACTTGGATGAGACCATGCAAGACTATGCACGAGACCATGAAAGTTCCCACTTCAAATTAAAACAGGACCACAGAATACTCCAAAGGCAATATCTCCAAGGGGAAAAAAACTGGAAATTTTTTTTTTTTTACATTTTAAAATAGTTTATTTATTTATTTACTTATTTATTTGTGAGCGAGACAGAGAAAGAGCACGGGCGAGCCAGGGCCTGTAGCAAATGAATTCCAAACACATGTGCCTTGCTTGCACATTGTTGAAATCATGTGTTTCTAGACAGTGTAGAAAGTAGTTAATGTTGGTACATAACACTATACACAGCTGGGTGTGGGGGCGCACACCTTTAATCCCAGCACTCCAGAGAAAGAGGTAGGAGGATAGCTCTGAGTTCAAGGCCAGCCTGAGACTACATAGTGAATTCCAGGTCAGCCTGGGCTATAGCAAGACACACCTCAAAAAAAAAAAAAAATCAGCTGGGCGTGGTGGCGCACGCCTTTAATCCCAGCACTGGGGAGGCAGAGGTAGGAGAATCGCCTTGAGTTCAAGGCCACCCTGAGACTCCATAGTGAATTCCAGGTCAGCCTGGGCTAGAGTGAAGACCCTACCTTGAAAAAAAAAAATCAAACAAACAAGCAATACTTTGCAGAGTTTTTAAGAGGACGGCTTGAGCTATGAGAAAAACAAAAGGCTGGACCAGAAAGGAAATGTAATACTAATGATCTGGGAAAAATACTAACACTATCCTAACAGTGTAATCATTCAGTATTAACTTAGCAAGTCCATGTGCAACTGGAGATGACGCTGCAGAGAAGATATGCATGTGTTATAGGAGTTAGGTTTCAGGCTGGAGAGATAGCTTAGCATTTAGGGTGCTTGCCTGAGAAGCCTAAGGACTCATTCCCCAGTATCCACATAGGCCAGATGCACAAAGTGGTACATGTGTCTGGAGTTCATTTGCGGTGGCTTAGAGGCCCTGGTGCACCCATTCTCTCTCTATCTACCACTTTCTCTCTGTCTCTCTGTCTCTCTGTCTCTCTCTCAAATAAAAAAAATAAAATATTAAAAAAAAACAGTTAGGTTTCAGGGCTGGAAGAAAGATGTCTCAGCAGTTAAGGCATTTGCCTGCAAAGCCTAACAACCATGGTTCGATTCCCCAGTACCCACATAAAGCCAGATGCGCAAAGTGGCACTGGCCCTGGCACACCCATTTTCTCTGTCTCTCCTCTCTCTCTCTCTCTACTTATAAGTAAATAAATAAAATATATTTTCTCTGTCTCTGTCTCTATCTCTCTTCTCTGTGTGTCTCTCTCTGCTTGCAAATAAATAAATAAATTTTAAAAAGTTTTTTTAAAGTTATGTTACTTTCACAAGAACATCAGTAATCATAGGGAGACATAAGAGTATCATGATAATATTTAGAGATATAAAGCAACATGTCAGAAATGGAGTGAAAGTAAATAAAAGCAGATGCCCCTGGGGTGTGTATGACTTGGGATAGGAAGGCAAAACTTGATATTTGTTTCAAATCTTTTCTAATATTTGATGCTGAAAAATTTTTGTACACATATTGCTTTGGACAGCATTTAAGTGGGAGAAACATGAAAACAGAATTTTATTGGAAATTCTCATGTTTAATATGAGTTAACATTAATATAAAATTAAAACATAGAAGGAGGGAGGGACATCTGAGGACTTAAACAAAATATTTTCCTAGCTGTTGTCTCTGTGCCAGACCAGGACTCTGGGCCACACACCAGCAGCTCTGGAGGGAAGGGCGGGGACACCAAGCAAGCACCTAGAATATGCCAGCCCTATTAGGGGTTCTCAGGGATCATTGTGGCTGGCCCTCCTCACAATCCCAGGGAAGGGAGAGAGTCATTCTCCAGATAAAAGATCAGGTCTCTGAAAGCTGAACAACTTTCTTACAAGCATTTGTTTTAACTTCAGCATGAGTCTCGGGAAGACAGTGAACAGAATCTGATGGAATTCAGTGAGACCCAGAAGCCATTTGACATATGAGAACACTCAGTCAAGTAATTCAGCCTAGAACTAGTTGGTGGCAGAGCTGCAATGCGGCCTTGGTCTCTGATAGAACTCCCTAGTAGCCCCTTGGGAGGACAGAGACCGTGGCTACACCCCCAGCACTGACCATCCCATGAACGGCACCTAGGAAACACTCATCCACATTCTCCAGCTGAAGGAAATGTAGCTCAAAAAGGGCTCACTTGATTCTTGCTGGCAGGGTTTCTAGCAGAACCAAGTGCTCCAATCTCTCCTCTCTCCACCTCATATACAGGGTCCCTGTGCAAGGGATGTCTAGGGAGAGCTTCTGTAGGGAGAAGACCACGAAGACCTGTGATGAGCTGAGTATGAAATGTCCTCCATGGCTCATGTGCTGAATGTTTGGCCTCTGGCTGGTGGGTCTATGGTGGGGGGTTGTGTCAAGTTGAGGAAGTTGGTCCTAGCTGGAAGAGTAGGTCACTATGATGGCCCAGTTCTGTTGTCAATTTGATATGGTTAGGAATCCACAGACATTCCTCTTGGTTGGGTCTCTAAGGTTGCTTCCAGGAAGGACTGACTGAAGGAGGAAGTCCTTGCCCCAGAGTGGGTGGCTCTCCCCAAAGGGGGCTCTATGTAAGGAAGCTCTGGGAGAAAGGGGTCCCTTCTTCCTGTCTGGCTGCCTGTGCTGCTCGCTGGTGAGTGTCTTCACTTGCACAAGCATCTATCCCTGTTCAGCTGTCCTTCCTCAGCACTGGAACCACGTTTCCTCAGCCTTCCAGCAGTGGACTGAAGACCAGCAGCTGTCCAGGAAGCCTCCAGGCCTTCAGTGCTGGATGGGGACTGCTGGGCCATCCAGCCATTCAGCCTGGGCAGCCACTGGGTTCTTTAACTCTCAAGGCTGCAGACTGCTGCTGTTGCCATAAACTAATCCAGTAAATTCCCTTTTTAACACAATTCATTCTGTCCTTCCTGTTCCCCTAGAGAAGCCTGACTAACACATCATTAAGGACATGTCCTTGAAGGTTACCCCTTATCTCTCCAGCCCCTTCTCCTCTCTCTGCTTCCTGTGGACCATGAGGTAAGTGGCCCCTGCCACATGTTTCTACCACCACGATGTTCTCCCTCACCAGGGCTCTAAGTGACCAGACACAGAGCCCTCAGAAACCATGAGCCAAAATAATGAATTCCTCCCTTGACTTGTTCCTATCAAGTATTTTATCGCAGAATCACAAAAGCAAGTGACACAGTACTCTCTTCCTTCAGAGCAGGAGGGAATTGCACAATTCACCTTCATCTACCCAAAGTTGTCAATTTACAGCTTGCACCTTGGGCCTTAACACTGAAATGTCACACACTTTAAATAATAGGGGGAAAAATGGTAATTTCTCTTGGGGGAAAAAAAAAACAACCTTAACAAAATAAACCAGTCAATGAAAAACAAATAATAAATTGTAGTAACAATCTGGGAGCCCGTCAGCATGTTTGATACAGTAAAACCTGCACAGCCCCCCCCCCCAACCACAAGCAAACGACAGCACCGACAAGCATCAGCTGGCTCTGAACGCACCTTAGGGCTGGACTCAAGATCCACCTCCCAGTGACACACCTCCCACAACAGGGCTCTGCCTGCTGGAGACTAAGTAGGAACCTTAATCAAAACTACCCTAGGCTATGTGGAACATTTACATTCGAACAACCACAGGCTTACGCGGGTGGTGATAATTGGAGGGAAGGATGCGGAGCTAAAGCAACTTAAGACAATAGGACATGGATACCCCATGTTCCACCGGGAGATCCTGAGGAGACCTGCAGAGGGTCGTGGCTCAAGTGTGCCTGTGCTCCAGGTTTCTGGGGCTGTTTCCACACTTCTGGGCAGCACAGAGAATTACAGATCCTCTAGGATCCTCCCACAGTAATGAGTTTTAAACTATTCCACAGGGAAATTGTGAGGATTAAGTACTGTAGAGCGCTCAGAGAGAGCAAGGCAGGACTCAAAATATTCCCCAAAGATCTTTTATTTTCTAAGAACATTGCTGTCATGGTGATATTGCCAATATCTGTATCTGTGCTTGATCCAGAGAATTCATGGTCAGTGATTTTTTTACTCAGAAAGGCTTTGTAGGGCTAAAGAGAGAGTGGAGCAATAGCTAGACAAACAGGTCGAGTCCTAAGTAGTTGGCAAGGTAGTGACCCCTGAGAACAGACACGCCCTGAGCCCCAAGAACTCTGAGTATGGGTAAGTTTGAGGGGACTACGGTCATGGGAGAGAGAAAATACAGAGATCAGGCTTTCACAGTCTAATAGGTCCCTAACAGAAGAGATGTCCATCCAGCTGTGACTAAGTTTTGTTTTAAATACACATTTTGGATTGGGCAGATGACTCCGCGGCTAAAGGCACTTGCTTACAAAGCTTGGCAGCCCAGGTGCAGTTCCTCAGTACCCAGGTAAAGGCAGATGCACAAAGTAACACATGCATCTTGAGTTCATTTGCCATGGTGTACCCAATCTGTCAAATAAAATTAAACACACACACACACACACACACATTTCTGGCTGAAGATGTAACTCAGTTGGTAGAGTGGCTACCTAGCATGCAGGCAGCCCCGGGTTAGATCCCCAACACCTCATATACTGGGTAGGGAGGTGCATGAATGTATCCCTGGCACTGGGAAGTATAATCAGGAGGACCAGAAATATAAGCTCATCCTAGCAACAGAGCAAGTCAAGAGCAGCCTGAGCCATATGATCTCGTGTGTTAAAATAATAAGTAAATAAATAATAACATAAAATACACATTTCTGTGGCACCACATCAAATCTGCAACCAAAATGGGAGGAGGTGGGGCAGGTGCCTCATAGGTTCTTACTTCCAGCCTTTGAATTTGATGCCATGTTGGGGAGAACTCCAGAGAGTTCTCACAGGGCCCTCGTGTTGCCCCAAATGCTTCCAAGGTTCAGTGTCTAGAGTTGGCATTAGAAACACTCCTTTACGCTTGGAGTTTTCTACTAGACAGTATTCACAGATCAGAACCCCAAAGTAAGATAGTCCAGAGAGGCTGAAAAAAAATCCTTCAGAAATTTAGGAAAGCTAATGGTCAGAGAGCAGGTCTGTGTCACTTGAACACTATACCTGCTCAGTAGTTTTTAGCAACAGGAAAAACTGAACTCAGTCTGAAGTTCCATGAAGATGCTTGGATTAATTATTGTGCATACATGTAGAATGTAAAAAATCCATGTCACCAATAGGAGCGCCATGAAGGTTGTCTCCTAATAGGCAAGTGCACACAAAACAACAGAGAAGAGTGCTCCACAAAGCAATGTGCACTATGCTAATGCTTACAATGTACACAGGAGTGTACAGAATATACTCACTCATCTGTTCACCAAATAAATATATGAGACAATTCTGCATTCCCACTGTTCCACGCACTGGGGACTCAACAAACACCCAGAGTTTAACATTTAGAAGGGTATGGAAACAAGAATAAATATCACATAAAAGATAAGCACTAGGGGAGCTGGAAAGGATGCTCAGTGGTTAAGGTGCTTACAAGCAAAGCCAAAGGACCCAGGTTGAATTCCCCAGTACCAATACAGAGTCAGATGCACAAGGTGGCATATATGTCTGCAGTTTCTTTGCAGTGGCTAGAGGTCCTGGATGCCCATTCTCTTTCTCTCTTACTTTCTCTCTCTCTCTCTCTCTCTCTCTGTCTAATAGATGACAAGTTGATAGCTAGACATATAGGCACTGTGAATAAAAGTCATGTAGGCTTAAGGATTTGATTGTGGAAGAGGGAGCTATTGGGAGTTCAATGATCCAGGAAGAAATTCTTATATTTGAATGGAGACCTACAGGGAACAAGTTGTTCTTCCCCATGTGGCACCAAATTCAAAGGCTGGAAGTAGACATAGAAGGCACACTGGTGAAGACTTGAAACAAGTTCTGGAGGGAAGAAGCTGGGAGCTGGTAGGTGGTGAGATGGGTGGATTACCAAGGGCCTTGGTCTTTTGGATGCCTTTTGGGATTTTGATCAGGAAAGAGACAGAGGACTCTGGCTGGTGTGTTGGAAACAGCCTGAAGTAGAAAAACCCTTTTAGAGGCCATTGCTGGAAGTGAGGTCTGCGGTGTTTATGACTTGGGCAGAATGGTGGTACTGAAGATGGTAAATGGTGAAATTCTAGAGATATACTATAGGTAAAATCAAGATGTTCATCTAATACACTGTAAAACAGAAGTGACATTTTTGCCCAGATAACTTAAAAAATTATGATTTTACTTATTTGATTGGAAAATACTGATGACGAGGGAAGAATTAAAAGGGGACTCTGAAAGATTTCTACCAAAGTTGGTGATCCTTTCATAGCTAACTCTCATAAATTGTTTGTCTGGGTCAGATGCTGCTGATGTTTTACATTTATGACCATCCGTTTTCATCCCAACAACTGTGAGATACATGACTCTTGTTATATAGGGAATTATCATTTATACTTATCGAAATATTCTGGTTTTTAATAACAATGCATAGCTTTCATAACTTCTCTATGTGTGTGAGTACAATGAGAAAAATAAACACATTGGTGCTGGAGAGATGGTTTAGTGGTTAAGGCTCTTGCCTGCAAAGCCTAAGGACCCATGTTCTACTGTCCAGATCCCACATTAGCCAGATGCACAAAAGTGAGGCAAATGCAAGGTTGCACATGCCCATTAGGTGGTGCATGTGTATGGCATTCAACTGCATTGGCTGAGGCCCTGGTGTGCCTATTCTCTCTCTCTCTCTCTCTCTCTTTTAAAATAAAAAGAAAAAATAAACACATCAATAAATTTTATTGCTTGCTGAGTCTATAGTGATTACTCAACCTAGGTTGATTTGAGATCCTTCACATTCTTTTAATCAGTTTTCAACTTTGTTTCTCCTGCCAGGCCAGATAAAGTCATGTACATAAATCTCATAGTCACACAGAGCAATGCCTAGTTAGCTGTGCTAGTTATAAGCCTATAACCCTCTAGACTTCTTAAACCACTACAAAGAAGTAAGAGAGAAATAGACCCTAAAGAGATATGTTGAATCGGTTCTGTTTTTTTCATATGAAATGTTGCTAATGGTTGGGTTACTTTTTAGCTATGACACCTATTACATCCCAGAATCTTATTTGCAACATATACCAAGCATAAACTCACCACTCAGCTCCTACACCAAGCTGAGAGCCTCTGGTTTAGACGGCTGTAAGAGTTGGATGACTGGATGGCATGAAATTCGCTTTTTAATTTTAACATCACATAAATGAAAGATCTCATTTAGTTTCGTCTTTGCTCTCTGGTCACTAAATTTCAACCACCAATTTTGTTACTTTATCTGACAATTTCCATGTGCGTGTGCTCAGTGATTGACAGACTGCGGGAGTGACTGTGACAACTTTGAGTGGGTGTCCAGGTGGACGCATGGAGCACGTCATCACGGTGGCACACCCCTGAAGTCATCTTGCCATGGAGATAGCTGATTTGTGCTGATCTGTGCTGAATTCAGGCTGTCCTTTTGTGCTGTCTGGGACTCTCAGGTATCATATGTGGAAAGACGCCCACCACATCCAGTGTAAGATACAATGTCAGACAGAGACTTCGCTCATCACACTTCTCCACTAACACTTACTGAACTCCTGACGCTGGAATTAACACCAAAGGCAGTCTCATTCCAGTCCTGCAATGCCAAGTGAAATATCAATTGTTATTTTCTTTTGCAAGTGTAGAAAGGAACCCCATCCTCTTCACTAAGCGGGGTTGTATGTGTTTTGGCTGAAATCGAGTCTTCTGATTCATGAACACTGGAAATGGAAAGCAACTGGCCTCTTTACAGGGTCCCATTTTGTCACATAGTAGATGAGGGAAAGATGTTCAGAGAACTTCAGTAATCTTCTCAGACCACACAAAATGGAGGGCCAGGATGCGGCTGCTTAGCCACAAGTTCAGAGCTCTTCCTGACCACTGTAGTCTGCCACCTACCAATCCACTTCCTGATGGTCTCAGCTGGCCACACAGAGGTCCCCAGAGAGGACGGAGGTATCTTCTCCCACAGATGTGCATTTATCCCCACCAGTACAGTGGGGGCATCAGGATGCTGGAAACCGAGTCCAGCAGCAGAAGAGCAGAACCCTAATGATGTGCCCCAGGCTGAGAGCCGTGCAGCATCTGGCTCCACCCTGAACTCCAGTCAGAGATTGTGAAAGGAAACTTGGAAGAACTAAAGAAAGAAGAGACAAAGAGGCGGGAAAACCCAAGCATGCCAATAGATGTGGACAAGACAGTTCAGAAGCATTCAGGAATTAAGCCTTCGCCTTTTAAAAGCTGCTTTCAATAGCAACTATTATTGGAGGACTTTCAACCTCCTTATGAATGTTTGCTCAATTTCCAAACAAGATCAAGTTCAGGGCACAATTATGTTCTTGATGGACACTTTCCTTTGAATCTCTGCTGGAGTCTTTTAGCAGATCAGCTAGTAACCCAACCTCAGCTTGCACTGCAATCAACTGCCCCCACCCCCCCAAAAAACACTCATGATAGGAATAGTTTTAAAACTGCAAAGTTGGCAGTCCAATCAGAGCTATAGTAACCATGAGCCATATGCTATTGCCTTTGCGAGTACAGTAAAATGTTGAAATACAATCTAATCTGGACCCCAACGGTTTCCAACGGCATTTTCCTATAACCGATTGCCAGCAACCAATCACATATTTTGATATGCATACTGTGACTACACAGGGCATCTAAGAAAGTACTTTGCTGTCTCTTCTGATGAAAATCATGATAATTCTCAGGTAGCCACCCTTTGGCAGGCCTTCCTCCCAGCAGTGGCAAGCAAGATTGCGAAGGCCGTTAGAGTGACACAGCCAGGTGTAGACCGGTGCTTCTCATACATTTTGAAAGGACACAGCCGTTGCCTTCTTGTTGTTGGGACAAATACTTGAACAGAAGCAGCTGAGCGGAGGAAAGGCTTTAGTTTGCCTTGCAGTTTTGAGGGAAAGTTCACTGTGGCAGGAATAGCATGGCAGGAACTAGAAGCTGACTCACATCATCACACATCAGCAGCCAGGAGAAAGCAGAGGGATGAGCGAGCTAGTCCTGGCAAGTGGGTGGACTATAAGGTCCCAAGGCCCACCTCCAGGGGCACAGCTCCTCCAGCGAGACTACACCTCCGAAATGTTCCACCGGCTGGGGTCTAAGCAGGAGGCTTAATCACAAGCACTTGGGACTATGGGGGACCGTCTATATTCAAACACCACAAGCGGCCAGCATCCGTTTGTCAAGTCTCTCCCAACTGCAATGAGAGAACCTCAATTCAAGAGGAAGGAAAAGAAGAAACGTGGAGACATAAAATGGAAATATTAGGAGTGGATTTGGTCTCGAGGTCCCCAAAATTTGCATTTTTATTATCCCTTATGTCTTATGTCTAACCTCCTCTATCTATTGGCCATACTATCTTCTTTTACCTAAAATGAGCTTGCTCCATGTCTACGTGAGTTTGTGCATGCATGTCCAAGGGTGCGTGAAGAGTGTGCTCTTGACAGAGCACTACGTGGCTAGAACAGCTGCTAGCTTACCCAGCTTCGGCAACCTCAGAGACAAAAATAGCACTTATTGCCTCAGTATGCATATATACAGCCCCAGAGAAACCCTGCTAGGCTACATTTTTATTTTTTTTTTTACTTGAAAGAGAGATACATAGAGAGAGAGAATGGGTCCACCAGGACCCCCTGTTGCTACAAACTCCAGATATGTGCATCACTTTGTGCATCTGGTTTTACATGAGTACTGGGGAATTAAACTTGGTCCATCAGGTTTTGTAGGCAAGTTCCTGTAACCACTGAGCCATCTCTCCAGCCCCCTACTTCTAAGCCAATCTGTGGCAACAGGGTTGATTGGCAGTCCCCATGACGCGCCATCATCAGCTGTGCCATAAAGGTCCTATGACTCACTGTCCCAGTAGAAAGCTGAGTCGTGTCACCTCTCAAAACCACATGCAAAGGGAGGTGGCAATTTCCTAAGGAAAATGAGGTGCCAGCAAAAGAAAAGGAGACCAGATCACGGGCAGACAAAATCAATAGATGTCAACAGCATTTCTACAATTTACTGAGGGGGAAACATCATTGAGACGACCTAAAACACGCACGCACAAAATGAGAAAGAAATCAGTGACAAGAAAAGCACGTTGCAGTCCAGTTCCTAGCCACTGGTGATCAGGAAGTGTGGCAGGCTTGTGCTCAGTGGTCATGTTCAGAAGGAGGCGTGGGCTGGGGGTGGAACACATCTGCACACCCAGCAGTAAAGGAGCTCACCAACTACACAGAGACATAGTACAAAGCCATCCACCCTTCTTCCATAGCGACAGGAAGCTCGGCTGTCATCGGAACACGCGTTAGGTGCAGCTAGAGGAGCGTAGCAGTTGCCTTCCGTCGTAGTCAGCTTCACACTGCTGGGACGAACATCCAAACCAGACAGTTTGTGAAAGGAAGGGGTTCATTTCAAGCTGACAGATCCAGGGGGATGTTCCATCCACGGCGGAAGGAGCTGCAACCACACGTCCAAGCAGGGAGAAACCATCACCAGCCGGCAGACACCAAAAGCAGCAAGCACAAACGGGCAGCATGCGGCAAGGAGCCAGGCAGAGCTCACACCTCTGTGCACACCTTTGGGCTGGACCCCAGGATCCGCCCCCACCGGCACCTCCTCCAGCCGAGTGCCTGGAGACCCAAGTTAGGAGCTTTAACAGAACACCTGAGTCTATGGGGGACAGACGTTCAAATGGCCACACCTTCTCATTGCCAGAACAAAACACCCAACCATAATCAGCTTACAAAGGAAAGAGTTTGCTTCAGTTTCAGGGGGAGGCTTCATGGCGGCGGGGAAGGCATGGCAGAGCAGAAAGCCAGTTCACATCTTCACACATTGGTAGCAGAAAGGAAGCAGCAAGAGTGGGCTAACTCTCAACACCCGGTGTGCTAGACCGGTAAACCAGAAGGCCCGCCCCCCGACCCTCCTCCTTCAGCTAGTTTCCCACCCCGAAGGCCCAAACAATGGGGACCAAGTAGGAGGTTTAATTGCAAACACTTGAGGCTATGAAGGACATTTTACAGTCAAACCATATTTGATGTGTGTGTGCGCGTGCGTGTTCATGGGCTTGTCAGTAGACGTGTGGGTGCACGTGTGTGTAGGCAGTAGAGGTCAATGTTGGGTAACTCCCTCAATAACTCTTTGACCTTATTTCTGTTGAGACAGACTCTCACTAGATGGCAGATTCACCAGTTTAGATGAGTAACCAGCAAGTCTCAGGACCCTCCTTGCCACTGCCTCCCCAGGATGAGTATTACAGGGGTGAACGTCCGTGCCTTGCATTTTATGTGGGTGCTGGGCATCAAGTCCTCATGCTGGCACGGCAAGCACTTTACCCACTTCGCAAATTCCCCAGCTCTGGACTTGGAGCTTTTAAATTCGTTTTCTCATTTCCAGATTCTCAACCCAATCAGCAAAGCCTGTGAAGACATTCCAAAATCCAAAAGAGCTCTGAAATCTGTAACATTTCTGAGCGCCAGCGTTTCAGACAGGGATCCTTCCCCAAGGTTACACTGCTAGGGAGTGAATGGACATCACCCGGGCCCACCAGGAGGTAATTTCAAAGCCCTTTTTCTCCACTATATGAGGTTTTATGTGCATGAGAAAAACATAATAACACAAAAGAAACATTTTACCAATAATAACACTCAAGGGCTGGAAAGATAGCTTAGCGGTTAAGGCACATGCCTATGAAGGCTAAGGACCCAGGTTCAATTCTCCATGTCCCACATAAGCCAGATGCACATGGTGGTGCATGCGTCTGGAGTTCATTTGCATTGGCTGGAGACCCTGGCATGCCCATTCTCACTCTCTGCCTCTAATAAATAAATAAAAATTTATGTCCTTTATCTCTGTCTCTAATAAATAAATAAAAATAAAAAATAAATCTAAAATAATAATAACACTCAAGTTACTTAAAGTACTGAGCTTGCCCATCCCTTGAGAACCTTGCTCGGATTTGAAGTTCATGTACACTGAACTTGAGGACCAATCTTTTAGAAGCCTCGAGGGAGCCTGTGGTCTTCTAAGGGCTGGTTCACTGCCACACAGTCCCTGTTTCCCCTGGAAGAGGAGCATGTACTTTGACCTTGAAAAAGAACCCAGCTGGTGAATGAAGGTCAGAGGCGACAGCTCCCAGCCCTGGCCCAGAGTTTTCTGTGCTAGGTTTGCTTCCTTAAAAGACCCGCCTCCATTCCCAGAGTCCACGGGTCCTGCAAAACCCTCCAAGT
The DNA here is from genome assembly GCA_036346955.1 of Dipus sagitta. NCBI lineage: Eukaryota > Metazoa > Chordata > Mammalia > Rodentia > Dipodidae > Dipus > Dipus sagitta. The sequence goes on along the minus strand of CM070783.1, from coordinate 98,406,328 downwards.
TCAACACCACAGCTTGGTCAACCACCACTGTGGAGCTGACAGATTCCTGGCTCTTCCAAGATTTTCTTTCTTTCTTTCTTTCTTTTTTTTTTTCAAGTGAATAAGTAGGTCTGGTTAGGTTTATTGTAGGAACAAATGCTCTGCTGGAAAGCTAATTCTTTCGAATGGCTGAAATGAAAGGTAATACCCCCACGACACCCTTCAGAGTCCACTCGGATTTAAGCAGATGAAAATGCTAACATTTCTAAACCCAAGGCCAAATATGGGATGGAGAATATAAAGAGGCTTTTCTAACCATTGTGACAGGAAAGGAATGCGCAGGTTTCTTGAGAGAAAATTGCAAGGGTGATGCTGAGCTGATTTATGAATCTTCTTGCCAGGAATAAAAATGTCATGTATATAGCACTTATTCGATGATTATCAGATTTGTCTTCTGTGTGTGTGTGGAAATATTTTTAAGTTGGGTTTTAAAAATACCTATTCAGAGGGAAAAAATGGTACTCCTTTGCACTTGCTTTTTAATATTTCTTCTTATTTATTTATTTGAGGCAGAGAGAGAAAGACAGAGTGTCAATGGGCACGCCAGAGCCTCTAACTACCACAGACAAACTCCAGACACATGCACCACCATGTGCATCTGGCTTATATGGGACCTGGAGGATCGAACCTGGGTCATTAGCCTCCGCAGGCATGCACCTGAACCGCTAAGCCATCTCTCCAGCCCCACTTTCAGCTTCTGGATAGCGGCATTGAAACATACTCCTCCCATGCAAGAGATTCATGATTGTAAGACAACACATAGAAACGCGACCATAGTTCAGGAACGGAATCTAATGTCAATGAGTGAGTTCGGGTGGGCATCTAGTGTTGGTGTTCACTGTTGAGAAACAACCATTTGCGGGAACATCCTTACCAAATGTCACCTCACTGGGTTTTCCCTTCCCCTTTGGCGGGAGCAGAATGATGACGGAGGCAGTGCGCGTGCCCGTACGTGTGTGTCTTTAATGGAGCAGGGATACGTGTGTGGTGGTAACCAAGGGCCCGGATGGAGGAGAAAGCCTAAATGTGGGAAATAGGCTTGGTGAGAGCAGACGCACTATGGCTTTTCAAAGTTGGGCTTATTTTCTAGGTTAATCCACTTAGGAGACACTTAAAAACATACTATAAGAATGGGAGAAAGGTAAGGAATGGGAGAGTATGAAGATATGAAGGAGAAGCGTTCAACATGCAATATAGACATATATTAAAACTTAAAAGTAAATTTAAAAAATTTAAACCCAAAGAAAACAAAGCAGTTCTGCATGGATCTCAGTGTCTTGTGGGATCTAAAGATGCTTGTCATTGCTACATCCCGTTTCTAGGGTGTGAGGCCTCACCACAGACTTGTTGCCTTAAACCAACAGATATGTGTCTGAGCTCCCATTCCCTCCCAGAGTTGGAGGCCAGAAGCTGAGTCACCTTGTCAACAGGGCTGGGTGCCTCTGGAGGATGTCAGGGAGAGTCCGTGGCATGCCTCTCTCACATCTAGTGGCTGCCCACAGCCTTGGTTTCTCTTGGCTTGCAAATGCATCACTCCAGTCTCTGCCCTTTCTGCACATCCTGATCCTGAACAGTTTTTTCTCAGCAACTTAACCTTAATAAGCACAAAGGCCTTTCTTCCTAACGATGCCATAGCCACACGTCTGAACGCACATGCTTTTCAGGGGCCCGCTTTCCAACGTGCTTCACGAATGATGGGGTGAGGCCGCTGACACTGTCCGAAGTTCATACTCTCGGCCTCATTTCTAATGTCTCTCCCTTGTTTGTTCTGCTTTCTACTTCCCTCCTACAACACACACATAACTCCGCTCTTGCAAGTTGATCACATCGAATCCATTACAGCATTTAATGAGCCAGAGCAAGGTATAGACACCAATGAAAACAAAAACTGCCACTCCTTGGCTGGAGAGATGGCTTAGCAGTTAAGCGCTTGCCTGTGAAGCCTAAGGACCCCGGTTCTAGGCTCGATTCCCCAGGACCCACGTTAGCCAGATGCACAAGGGGGCGCACACGTCTGGAGTTCATTTGCAGTGGCTGGAAGCCCTGGCGCGCCCATTCTCATTCTCTCTCTCTCTCTCTGTCACTCTCAAATAAATAAACAAAAAAGCAATTTTAAAAACTGCCAATCCGGTTGTGTTTAACCATCTTAATTTAACTTAATTTTAATTGAAATAGGCACAACATACACATTTAAAGTTTTTAACCATAATGTCCTCATCATCGACTGTAGTTATCTTCTCTTGTCTGGACAAAGCAACAGACCAAAAGCAGCTGATGGAGGAAAAGGGTTTTTTTTTTTTAAATATTGCATATATTTATTTGAGAGCGGGAAGGGAATACAGAGAGAAAGAATGGGCACACCAGGGTCTCCAGCCACTGCAAACAAACTCCAGGCGCATGCACCACTTTGTGCATCTGGCTTTATGTAGGTACTGGGGAATCGAACCTGAGTCCTTAGGCTGTGAAGTCAAGTGCCCTAACTGATGAGCCATCTTTCCAGCCCAAGAGGGAAGTTTTTATTTTGTCTTATAGGCTCTATGAGAAACGTCATGATGGAAGAGGCTGGACCTCACCTGTGGCACAGCAGGAGAGTGAGTCCATCTCCAGAGCTGAGTCCAGAGCTGGCTATAACATCCCTAAGCTCACCCCCAACAACACACCTCCACCAGGAATGCTCCATCTTCCAAATTACCACCAGCCGGCGACCACTGCAGCCCAGCCCGGGACAACACTAATGGACGATCTTCCTTCCGGGGCCCTCCAGTGGCTTTTCTCCTGCCTTGTCAGACCTGCATCACTGTCTGAATTCTTTCTCTGCCAGCTTTCTTCCTTCCTGCACCTTCCTTTGACAGACACTGATCCATAGCCACCACCCTGTACACTGAACTCTTCTCTCCCTCCGCAGACCCCACTCTAGAACATGCACGAAGGGAGTGAAGGGCCATTGTGCAGAGCCAACAAGCATCAGGTGCTGGATATTCATCAGGTAACCTGCTCTATAATTGATGTTTCTTAGACATTTTGGTATTCAGCCATTGGTGTCTTCGGGATGTTAGCTTTGTCCCCTTCTAAAGTATAATTGTCTTTCAGCTACAGGGTTGTGAGCAGAAAATCAGAAAGGTCTCTTCTGACCCTCGCATCGTCTCTGCCTAATTTACTCTGATTTACTATCAGACAGCTTTGACGGCTTTCTGTTAGGAGTCAGTTTAGTCAGACAGTCTCAAGGAGAGACATACAAATATAAAGCCAATGGCCAGATATCTGGGGGAGTTTTATAAATAGTATTGTTTCAAATTATCTCATGTTGGAAGAAGCAGAAGTAAAAATCATATTCACTACATTTAGGTCCAGGTCCTGGATAGGTTTATGTGTGGAAGATACATTTGCTTGGATAAAGATAAAATGGACGATCAAAAAAACGTTTTTTATTCATTACTGATGCTAAATATACTCTTCTGAGTAAATAAAGCCGTCGAGACAATCATACTTAAACTGTCTGCCCTCTACCTCCCCTCAGAACAAGCCAATGCCAGATAAAACACAACCCTAATGGGCTCAGAGGAGGACAGACAGATGATGATCCCACTAAACAGGGCAGGAGCTCAGGGGAGCTGCAGACCATTGTTCACCACAGACGGAGCTCTGCTTAGGGGGACAGGCAGAGCCTGCTGCTGAGGTGCTTAGAGCTTCCCTCAGAGAAATGGACCAGCCACCAGAGAGATATCACCCACGATGTAGTCCAGGAGGAATTACTCATTCTAAACTTCCATTCCAGAAGGAAATACCCAGTTCAACAAGCTGTGAACTCTGCTACTCACCTGGTTAGAAACCCAAGGAACCATCCATATTAGTCTTTTCAAGAATCACTCCACAAGGCTATCATTGTTCTTCTCAGTTTTCACACAATTTTATCTTTGCTCTTTCCAACTCACACTTTAGGGTACACCTGTGTAGGTGTGCGTGTGTGCACACATGTACGTGTGCGTGTGCATGTATTTGTTCATTCTTCTGAGAGACTCTGAGATATGTGATTGGAATTCAACACATGGGTGGAAAATATGAACTCCTTTCTTAGGTGACATTCTTCCTCATCACACTTCTGGGCTCTGAAGATAGAACACACAGCCTTCTGGAAAATTCCATGGTCACTGTTAAAGTCGCCTTCTCATGGCTGGGATAAGATGCCCAGTGAGAAGCAGCTGATGGAAGGAAAGGGTTTACTTCAGATTACAGTTTTAAGGGAAGTTTCACCATGGTGAAGAAAGCCTGGCAGAGCAGAGGCTGGGCATCACATCTTGCCACACCAGCTGGGAGGGCGCAGCAAGAATGAATGGGCTCTAAACATTCAGACTAAAAAACTTCAAGATCCGTCCCCAATGACACACCTCCTCCAGCAAGGCTCCGCCTCCCAAGGGCTCCACCAGCTGAGGACTAATTATGAGGCTTAATCACAGGCATGTGAGGCTGTGGAGGGCATTTCACATTCAAAGCACCATAAATAATTACTCATACTGTGGGCCTAAAATGGGGCTTGGTCTTCATAAACAAAAATTCCTTAAACTTTGATTTGTCTTTTGAGGCTCAAATAAAGATAAGAGGCCCCTCTCCATGTGACTCTTTGGTCAGCCACCAGGATCATGAAAATAGAAGTTGGGAAGTGCCTCTTTCGATGCATGGAATTATTTTTTTTAATATTTTGTTTTATTTATTTGTAAGTAGAGAGAGAGAGAGAATAGACATGCCCAGCCTCTAGCCACTGCAAATGAACTCCAGACACACATGCCATTTTGTGCATCTAGCTTTATGTGGGTACTAGGGACGCAAACCCGTGTCATTAGGCTTTGCAGACAAGTACCTTAGCTGGTGAGACATCTCCCCAGCCCAGCATGGCACTGTTTTAGTTGAATTTATCCACACTCTGCCAGCCCACAGCAGTCATTCTGCACACAGTCACATCTGTCCCTTCAAGCTACTATGAAAGCCGTGCTGCAGTGTCCACCTCCATCTGGCCTTCCAGTCAGTTCCTTCCTGGAATCCCCTCCTCTCTGCTTGTCCAAGGTAATCCTTCTTGGCCTACATCGTGTTTGATCTTCTCCACTGGGCTTTCCAAATTCCCCTAGCCTGGAGAGAGCTCCCCTTCCAGCACAGCCTTCAGCCACACCTCAGTACCAGTTTCACAGCATGGCTTACTCATTCCTTCTTCACCTGCAACCCAGACTTCCAAGCTCTGAAGCACAGGAGTTCACGACTTCAGTATACATTTTTAGTCATAATTTTAGAAACTAAAAAAACACCAAAAATACAAGGAATGGTACTAGTCATGTCACTCAAAACTAACAACTGTCCCAGTCTCAAAATGCTGCTTCTCTGGACAATGCCTATCTCCTCCTTTTCTTTCAAATCAAAAAGCTCAATTTTGACAAGCCTGCATGTATTATGGAAACATCATATGATATTTTATGTATAAATATTTGAATGTCACTTAGGGAGCATCATCATTTATTATTCCTGAAGTAGGTGTTTTTTTTTTTTTCCTACTTGCCATATATCTTTTCACTACTAATGAATTGCAGTCCTACTATATACACTTGTATGCAAAAACATTATTCGGGACGATAGTGATGGTGGTGGTACACTAAGCTTTGCACGGCTCTGATAGCTGAAAATTGGGTGTATTTTAAAAAGTATTTTTATTAATTTATTTGTAAGCAGACAGAGATAGAGAGAAGAGGGAGAAAGAGAGAGAGAGAGAAAGAGAGGGAATTGGCCCACTAGGGACTCAAGCTACTGCAACCAAACTCCAGACACGTGTACCCCCTTGTGTTTATGTGCCACGTAATGTACTGTATCACTGTATGTCTGCCTTACGTGGGACCTGGAGAGTCCAACATGGGTCCCTAGGCATCACAGGCAAGCACCTTAACTGCTAAGCCATTTCTCTAGTCATTTTAAGATATTTTTATTAAGTTATTTGTAAGCAGAGAGAAATTGAGGGAAGAGGGACGGGGGGGGAGAGAGAATGGGTACACAAGGGTCTCTAACCACTGCAAAAGAACTCCAGATACATATTCCACTTTGTGGAGTTGGCTTTATATGGGTACTAGGGAATTGAATCCATGTCATGAGTCTTTGCAGGCAAGCACCTTTACTACTGAGCTATCTCTCCAGCCCTGGATATATTTTTAGTTGAGAATTTTAATACATGAACATACTGTAACTTGATTATATTTGTGTCCTATTGCCCTCTTTTGCCTACACCTCCCTCACTCTGTTGCATTGAGCCCCCCTCTTTCCGAGTAGTCCTTCTATCAGTGCCCCAAAGTACTCTTTCCTATACCAAGTTCTCAATTTAGCTGTGTGATCTCAAGCAAGTGACTAAACTGGTTAATCATAATAGCAAATTCACAACAATAAGTAAATTAGTGTCTGTATTTAGTATACTAAGAATAGTGCTGGTCCATAGTAAATAAAGTATTCAAAATATCTTGTTTATTAATGACCATAATTCATAGTATCTATCACAGCACACCAAAGGTGTTAGCTAGAGACTCTAGAGACTGAGACCTTAGTTACCCAACAGTGGCCACCAACAACCCCACTGAGGAGAGCCCTCAGGGAAAGTGGGACCAAAGGGACAGGGAAAATAAAACCATAACCATGGTAAAAGAGAGAGAGTATTGAGAAAAAAATACAAGTAGTTATACAAAAAAATAAATGTTTGCTTGAAAACCCTGAGTAACGTGGATTTTGAACCCCAGGAAAGCAGAGAAATGAAAATGTTCATTGAAAAGTTCACCACCTTATCAAGAGTAATTAATTTTATTGTAGTATTTTCCCAGAAAACCAAATTTCACCCACTTTGCTTTTTTGACCCAGTTAGTGTCAGGCCAATAGCCAATCAGCTGCCAATCATTTTACCTCTTAACTCCGTGGAACAGAGCATTTCTCAGAGCAGTCTGAAAAGTGAATTCATTGGCTACGTTTGACTGTTTCCAGTTTCCCAGTCTGCCCTTTGCAGAATTCTGAGTTGGGAAGGAGAACCCCTCAAAATCACTGCGGCAGGGTTATTTTAGACTTTCAGTAGTTTTTCTTTCTTGAAGCCAGGTTTAAAAAAAAAAAAAAAAATGTTACCCTTACACTCTCCCTATTTATTTATTTTGGCCTTGGTGGACTAGCCCACGGCTAAATTTTATGGACTTAATAAAATTCCCAACATTCTCAGACATGGGTCGTGATGTTTGTGCGCTGGGCAGAAAACAAAGGTGCTTTATGAGGAGCAGGGGCGTGCTGGAGAGGAGCGAGCTGTGCGCAGGCCTGCAGGCTCAGGCCGCAGCGACCCGGCGACAGGTGAGGCAGGCCTGCCTGCGCCCCTCACTCGCCTTACTTCATCTCCTCTGCCTTCTTTTCCAGACATGTGAGCCAGAGCTCCAATGTTGTCCCTGAATGCCTAGGATCTCCCACCATGACGCATCTGAGGGCTTGGCCTGCCCAGATGAAACTATGTCTAGAACTTTCCACTGTATGTTCTGCCTTCCGAAAGTTATCTGCCTTGTCTTCCCTCATAGTGAGGCTTTCTTTACAGGAAAATTGGTGGATCCCATAGAGCAAGTTACAGTATTGGCATAGCTACGTAGAGAAGTCCTTCCAGCCAAGGCCGCCAGGAGCTCATATCAGTGAGAACCAGATGTTGGATAGTTGATGCCGTGAGCGGAGCCCACGAGACCCTTGAAATTATGTCACAGCGGTGGATACCCAATCTACCCACCAGTGCTGTGGCTCACTGCAGCTCTGACAGTCAGGCACGCGTGATCATTTCATTCTGCATCTACACGTTTCATATTTTTTCAGCATTTCTTCTACTCGATCCTCTTAACATATCTTGTTAGGTAAAATAAGCTCTTCCTTTTTCTTTTTTAATCTCTCTTTGCTGTGCCAAATGCGAGTTCTCTTACCAAAACTAAAAATAAACAGAGTTGGTATCAGTCACTTAAGTGACTTTAGAGTTAACAATACAAATTGCAGTGTGTGGGGAGTAGTCCTGGGGGACATTTTCCATCACGCATGACGTGACTAGCGCGAGAAGTGACATGACCTCACGGTGGAGGTCGCCACCTCCCTAAGATCTGCACAGTGTTTGAGCTCATCAACGTTTTGACATGGATGAGGGAGGGGGACACACACCCAAACACGCACACAAACATACACATATAAGACATCAAAACAGAAGACGGACAACTTGGAAAGAGGTGGAGTTTTAGTGGAATGGAGGGAGGGGAGGGAAACAAAAGAGGGTAATAGGAACACAAATTTTTGTCAGTTAACTAATATGGAAAAAGAAATAAGCAATGTTTCTTAGTCCCTTGTAAGGGCCTAATAATCTTAGTATTTTAGATAAGAATTGCTGTTCATGAAAGAAAACATAAATCCTCAAATGCTCTATAAACACAACTGTTCACCATTTAGATCTGAACACTCAATGGAAATATATTACAAGATTAATGATGTCTAGAGCAAATATACATGACTGTCAATCTTCAGATTAGATTGGGGTTGGCTTTTTTCCTTCAAAAATATTTCATTTATGTACTTTCTATCATGCACCATGTTTTAAAAACTGCTTTTAGCACTAATATCTTACTATACTTCCTGTCCCTATATTCCCTCCCTTGCTCTCCATATCTACACAAGTTTTCAATTTAGATTATGTTTCCAGCAGATGTTATTCCTTTTTGTGTTTGCTTTCTCTTTCATTCAAAATAATGTGTAATAAGTTTTAGTGTTTTGAGAGAAAATAGCTGACATAAAGATATTCAGAAGTCTTGAATTGCTGCTGAGACAAAGAAGGAGAGAGACAGACAGACAGAAAGGAAAGCATGAGACAGAAACTGAGACAGACAAAGAGAAAGACAGGAGGCACAGACAGCTTCTGAGAAGAGGAGAACTACAGAAAAAGAAGCAACCTTGAGTTTTCTAAATGCCAAGAGAAGCCAAGGCTATCCTTCTCAAGGTACTGAAAAGAAAATGTATTTAAGTATTTCAAAACACAGTGAAAGCTACTGCAGACCACATTCAAAATCAAAAAACATCCTCTCCAGATAGAACAATGTTTATATTTTCTGGAACATTCTTTAATGCATGGCAAAATTCTAATCAGCAACTCTATGGGGATTTTAAATATGTAAAAACTCTTCATTGACTTGTATTAACCCAAAGTTAACTCCAGTTCTTTCTTTAAAAAATATATATATATTAGGGATGGATTCAGAGGTTAAGGCAGTTGCCTACAAAAATCTAATGATCTGAGTTCCATTACCCAGTGTCCACGTAAAGCCAGATGCACAAAGTGGCACATGCATCTGGAGTTCATTTGCAGCAGCTAGAGGCCCTGTCACGCTCTCACTCTCCTTCTTTCTCTCCCTCTCTCTCTCTCTCTCTTCTCCCACCCTGAGGTGTGGTGGCACGTGCCTTTAATCCCAGTACTATGGAGGCCAAGGCAGGAGGATCATTGTGAGTTTGAGACAAGCCAGAGACTATACAGTGAATTCCAGGTCAGGCCTGGTCTAGAATGAGACCCTACTTCAAAAAATAGTTTATTTATTAATTTTTAAGAAGGGGAGAGATATTGGGCACACCAAGAACTCCTGCCACTGCAGCTGCATGGGCCACTTGGTACATTTGGCTTTACATGGGTACTAGGGAATTGAACCTAGGCCATCAGACTAAGCACCTTTAACCATTGAACAATCTCTCCAGACCATCTCTAGTTCTTCCTAATGTGCTGGTAACTTGAAAAAGAAAATTGGTTACCTCACCCCAAACTCCATTTTTTTCCTTGTTTGTTTCCTAAGTAGAAACTCTTCACCTACACTATCAGTGCCCTCTAAAACATCTTCTTTCTCTCTTTTCCACAAAAGGAAAGAGTTCAGTTATTAACACCCATTTTGGATTTAAGTCTTTGCTAGCTCTGTGGGGGTAATTTGGGACTTTAAACATCCCTAAAATATGCAATGGCCTCAATTTCCATTCCAGAGCTCCTGGATGTCTGGTGTCAAGTGGGGGGGGGGTGCCCAGCTCTGGAGCTCACCTGGCTGCTGCTCGCTTCCCAGCGAGGCTGACCTTGTTAACAGCAAAGAGAGCTAAACCCCAGAAAAACACCCATGGGCACTGTGAGGCTGCTAAAGTCTGCGGTTCTGTGAAACTGAAACACACAGAACTGCTCTTGCTGCCTCTCTTAAGGAGCAAAGTGATTTTTTATGAACCATGGGGCATTTGATCCCGACTGTCTTGTTACGATCTCTGAGGTCTTCCGCAATTAATTGCAAGACTCTAGACATCCTAGTACTACTCCCTGAGTTTAGCACAGTAACAGGGGTTGAGAGCCAATAAATCCTGAGTGCTTGACTGAGCAAGTGCGTGGATGGACGTTCACGAATGGACTGGATGTCCAGCTGTGGGGGTAGGTTGGGGATGCGCTTCCAGGAGACAGCAGGAGTAGGATTAAATACTCCAAAGAACATTTCCCAGGCGGAAGTCTGGATAATCCCACTGATGGATGACCTTGGAACTCTTTGGGATGGTGAGTCAACCTCAATCCCTAGGAAATCCTTGAAAATAACACTGAAGGTCTGAATCTTCTTAGCACAGTGTCAACATGGTTTCTGAGCAAGGAGTGACTAGTCTCTTGGAGGAAGAAGAGAAACTGGCCATCCTGAAATGTGACACTGAGATTTGAGACTTTCTGTTCTAAATAGGGAAGTTCAATTAACCACCAACCCAGCTCACGTAGCACTTACACCAGAATTTCACAGGCACTTCCAGAGGTCACAGCTTAGGGGTGTACAACTCAGTATGCAAGTGTTTTCGATTACATCCTCAGTCTGACATCAACCTTTCCCCCTGGGACTAAATGAACCTTTTCCGCCCACCAATCCTTCCTACAAAGTTGGTCAGTAGAAAAATGAATAAATAGTCTTTCATCCCACAGCAAGAGCTACGTCTTAGAATAGAACAGCCACCCATCTCTCGGCTTGCAAACTAAGACAACTGGTTGACACTGTAGTGATAGTCCACAAGTGTGAGAATGAGAGCACAGAATGAGAGGTGAGAAAACAAGTATTAAAAGGAGTCTAGGGGCTGGAGAGATGACTTAGCAGTTAAGGCACTTGCCTGTGAAACCTATGGACCCAGGTTTGATTCCCCAGGACCCATGTAAACTAGATGTACAAGGTGGTGCATGCATCTGGAGCCCGTCTGCAGTGACTGGATGCCCTGGCGTGAACATATTCTCTGTCTCCCTCTCCCCCTTTCTCCCTCTCATGTAAATAAATAAAAATTTTAAAAAGGAGTCTGTACGATTATGAAAGCAAAATACCTAGGGTATAAAGCAGGGGTCCGCTTTTTCCTAAGTAAACCAGGGGAACTGTCATGAAATGTCAGTATCTAAACATTTCCATCTTTCCTGAAGTTTCAGAAGCTGACAGTCACAAGCCACAGCCAGGACACAGGGTAAGAGCCACCTGCTGGAGCCTCAGCCCAGAACATTTTCCTTCTTTTCCATATCAAGACACTATCCCTGGCGCTGTGCACAGCCACGCCTCACCCCTCTCCCCACTGCAGGTCTATAACCAGGAGAAGGTGGGAGACCTAATACATGGAAGCTCTGGAAGGAAACCAAGATGCCCCATAAGCAGTCCTGGGGTCCCAAACTTCCATACGGGCTCCACTTCCGGTCAGGCTCCACTTCCGCTCACGCCCACTTCAAGAGCCAGGAGACCCAGGATCAGCAGAGAGAGGCTCACTCTAGAACTGGGCACACACCAATGGAGACCTACCACCCAGCCTGCAAGCTTGCCGCTGTGAGACGGCCATACCCATGGGCTTCCCCGGCCCTCCTGTGCTTCCGTGTGCCCACAAAAACAGAAACAAATGAAAGATCAGTGATAACTCTCAAAGAGAGAGGAAAATGTAGGTTTCAAAAAGAGTTTGATGGTTGGCTTGATTTGAGAAAAACTTCTCTTGATTAGTTTATCTTGAAATTCTTACATTTAAATTGAGCATTAATAAGGACTAGGGTAGAAGATAGCTTTATTTACTTATATGCTATAGCTAATTTATTTAATTAAAAATTAATATGTTTTGCCAAAAATGTTTCAAAAATGTATACATTTTTAAATTTTTTTTATTTGAGAGAGAAGGAAAGAAATGAAAGAAGGAAGGCAGGGAGGGAAGAAAGAAAGAAACAAAGAAAGAAAGAAAGAAAAAAAGAAAGAAAGAGATAAAGGGAGAGAATGGGCACACCAGGGCCTCCAGCCACTGCAAAAAAAAAAAAAAAAAAAAACTCCAGACACATGTGCCACCTTGTAGATCTGGTTTATGTGCATCCTGGGGAATCAAACCTGGATCCTCTGGCTTTATAGGCAAGCACCTTAATCAATCGCTAAGCCATTTGTTCGGGCCCAAGCAAAAACAAAAAAAAAATTATTGAGACATATGTCCTTATGTAAAAGAAGGCATCTTGACTCCTATTTGAATCAATGTTTGTGTGAACATATTATTAGAGGGTCATTCGAATCTTTTCTTAAAATCTTTTCAAACCTCATTACTCTGACTTCAACCCAGTGCACAGAATTGTGATGGCAAAATAAAACTTATGAAATTTCAAAAGGAGAAAAGAAAATACTCAAAAGTTACCTTAAAAGTGATGAGAAATAGCAATGATAAAATTTCAAATGACTCAATTATATCTAAATAAAATTTTTGCCAAAGAAATGTGATCATTCCTCAATGTTGCTATTATCTTTCTGGCAAAAGTAGAACTTTCTCACTTACTTCCCTCTCGTTTTGTTTTCCTATGGATTCTGTGATAATGCATAATTTCCAAAACTCCCTTTACCTCGCACTCCTCAACATTTGGTATTTTCTCTAAATAAACACCACCAACTGAAATCTTCCCCACAAAAAAGTATGACTCTGTTTAAGTAGTCGGAGTGGAGGAACTCACAAATGGATGCTGGACTAGAAGGTGCCTCCATGAGTTGCAGTTCAGATATTTACCTCCTAATTTTTGTGGTGATGAAGAAATTCCTCATGTAGGCTTTCACAGAACACTTTATATCACACTTTACAAAATTTATTTATTTAGTGTTCATTCTCTCATGTTTCCGTCAGTTAGCAGTGTTTCTGTGGGAGATGGTGGCATTCAGTGGGTGCTTTAGGAAGAACATCTCTGTCTCATATCTGTCATACTTTGATTCTGGTGGCTGTTTTCATTCCTCTAGCACACATGATGTCCCCTGATTGCGTATCCACAAGTACTCACTGGGAACCAGTTCTTGGATTTGTAGCCTGATAGCATCTGGACTTCATTTGCAGTGGCTAAAGGCCCTGGTGCACCCATTCTCTACCTGTTTCTCCCTCTCTCTCTCTCTCTCTCTCTCTCTCTCTATCTATCTATCTATATGTGTGTGTGCTCACAAATAAATACATATATTTTTTTAAATATTCTTCAGTAATAGTGACAAAATAAGACATTATAAGTCATTAGAAAGCTGAAATTGCAAAATGAATGGAATTGATACCAGCTACTCTAGAAGGAATAAAGAGCAATGAACATGGTGGAGGAGGAAAAGCTAAATAAAGCAAAATATGATAGACTTTCATGTCAGTCATGGCAGACAAGCTTGTACCAGGCCACCCCTCCTCATACACACACACACACACACAGAGAGAGAGAGAGAGAGAGAGACACCAGGCTGAGAAAATGGCAAGCAGGTAAGAGCACCTGCCACACAGGTATGAGGACCTGACTTGCCCTGAGTCTGATTCCTGCCCAGCACCCATGTAACCAGTGGGGCTTGGCCAAGCACACCCACGACCCCAGTACCAGGGTTGGGGGGCAGAGACTGCAGAATCACTAAGGTTCTGACAGTCTGGCTCTGAGAGACTCCTGTCTCAAGGAAACGTCTAACCTCTGAAACTGGGAGACAAGACTTTCTGCTGCTGTCACTCACCTTAGTGACAACTTGTAGCAGCAGACATGGAAACGAGCACAGAGGCCAACCAAGATGGAAGAGCAAAGGCAGATTGTGAGTAGAGCCAACATTGCAAAGACTAAAACCCAATTGCCAATTAGCTCAGTCACAAATTAAGTGGAGTTCTCTGCACCCAAAGTGGCTGAAAAAATGCCACTATGAAAAAAATAAAGAATATATAGTATTATCAGACCTTCATTTATTTCTGTAATTTCTAAGCAATTGCTTGTAGTTCAATGAAAGCCAATCAAGCATACCACAAGGTCCCCTCTCTAGGCCCAGGCTTTTCAGAAAGATGCTGACCTCTGGCTCTAGCCTTTCAACACATGGCCATTACCCTTGCTTATTAAATTCTTTGAGGAACCATACTATATACCTGCTTTCTAAGCATTGTTTCTCTGACCCTTCAGGACTATTTTGAGTCCTCACTCTTTGCCTTTCTTAGCAAACCCACCCTGGTCCTACCTTCACCCTCTCAGAGAGTGGAGCCCTCTTATTCTGATTGGACAAGATGCTAGAAATCTCTGAGCTCTTCCAGCCTTCATATCCTTTGAGATTTCCAGTCTTACCTACAGAAACAACAATGATTTCCTTTCCTGCTCCACCTTCAGCAGCACTTAAAAGAAATCTGGGACTGAAGAAATGGCTTAGCAGTTAAGGCGTCTGCCTGAGAAGCCAAAGGACCCAGGTTCAATTCTCCAGGACCCACATAAGCCAGATGCACAACGGGCACATGCATCTGGAGTTCGTTTGCAGTGGCTAGAGCCCCTGGTGCACCCATTCTCTCTGTGTCTGCCTCTCTTCTCTCTCTCTCTCTCTCTCTCTCTCTCTCTCTTTATCTCTATCTCTCTCTTTCTTTGCAAATAAATAATTTTTTTTAAAATATGAAGTTTTCTTATTCTTTCTTTTCTTGCTTTTGATTACATGTACTATGAGTTTGCTTCTGAGTCTATAGTTGCCTTAGCTCTCCTTTAGTTTTCTAGGTATTACCTCGAATACAAGAGAAGGATGAGGAATAAAGACTGTCACCACGTTCCAATAGCAACTAAAACATAAAATTTTCCATTCATGATAATCTGTGAATACAGACATTATTTATAAAGAAAGTAAAATACACAGTAGCATGACACAAAATAATGACTGGCAATAGTGGTTAATTTTATTTCTTATCTTCTATGCTTTATCTCTTCCTTATCTTGTATACTATCCAGTCATCTCTTTGGTATCCATGGGAGACTGGTTACAGAACTCCCCTCCACAGATGCCAAGCCTGTGGGTGCTCAGGACTCATACATAGGATTGTGTGCTCTTAGCATGTATCTGACACATATTCTTCTGTAGACTTTAAATTATCTAGTGATTACATACTATAACTAATACAATGTAAATGCCAAATGAATAGTTGTGATACTCCATTGTTTAGAGAGAAAACAACAAGAAAAAATGTTTCTACATGTCTAGTACAGATAACTTTTTTTTATTTGGAACTCATGAATAAAGATGGCCAACTGTACATATATTGTTTTTATTACCTGTTTAATATTTTATTTAGTTATTTATTGAGAGAGTAAGAGAGAGAAAGAGGGCTGGAGAGATGGCTTAGCAGTTAAGCACTTGCCTGTGAAGCCTAAGGGCCCTGGTTCGAGGCTCAATTCCCCAGGACCCACGTTAGCCAGATGCACAAGGAGGCGCATGCATCTGGAGTTCGTTTACAGAGGCTGGAAGCTCTGGCGCGCCCATTCTCTCTCTCTCTCTCTCTCTCTCTCTCTCTCTCCTCCTCTCCTTCCTCCCTCCCTCCCTCCCTTCTTCTCTCTGTCACTCTCAAATAAATAAATAAACAAACAA
Source organism: Dipus sagitta (assembly GCA_036346955.1). Lineage (NCBI taxonomy): Eukaryota > Metazoa > Chordata > Mammalia > Rodentia > Dipodidae > Dipus > Dipus sagitta. The sequence continues at coordinate 98,390,414 of CM070783.1, read as the reverse complement.
AAAATTTTTAAAAGTCTTTAAACAAAAAGAGAGAGATAAAGAGAGAATGGACATGCCAGGGCCTCCAGCCCCTGCAAACAAACTCCAGGTGCATGTGCCACCTTGTGCCTCTGGCTTACATGGGTCCTGGAGAATTTAACCCTGGTCCTTAGGCTTTGCAAGCAAGCACCTTAACCACTGAGCAATCTCTCCAGCCCCTATATATTATTTTATATTCATGAAACTAAAGTCTAATCTGTATTAACTACTGTATAAGTACAAGTAAAGGCTTCCAAGTAAAAATGTATTATTAGTAAGGTACATATTCACTGCTGTGGAAAGTACTAATCGATGCATTGGAGAATTCTTACCACGAAGGACCTTGGACTATAGCAAGGAAAGACAGAACAGGTAAATAATGCTGTAGAATTTCATGGTAAAAGCTCGCATGTCCATTTAGGTTGGAAAAGATGGTGAAAGGGAAAAGGGATGTGGAGAGGAGTTTCAGTGATCAGTCAAATGCTTCAAAAGCATGCAGAGAAGAAGTGTGGAATGTGCTGGAACTTTCCCAGTTTGAGGGCACATAGGGTGATGTGGCTAGCTGCAGCTCTCTTGAGTGCCAGGCCCAGTGGTCTGTGCTGGCCACAGTCTTAATGAGGAGTCCTTGGTACTTTCTGGAGCAGAAACCTTAACTGAAAAGGCCACTTTGGGAAGGTGAACCCAATAGTTTTGAACTGTGAGTCTGCTGAGGACCTGGTAGCAATGACTCAGAGAAGCGTGATGCTGTTGAAAATGAGAGAAGACTATTCACTCATTAAAAAAGCATTTTCAAGCCTCTATTTTTTTTCTACTTATGTACACAGTGTATATAGTCATGTTGGTACCATCCTTAGCCTCCTCCCTGTCCTCGCCCCTCCACAGGGACCTGCCTTGTTGGGGATTATGGGTCGTGCATTATGGGGGTAGGCCATCAGTTATAGGTAAGAGGCAATGTCTTCTCTGTATAATGACCCAACATGTGGCTCTAACATTCTTTCTGCCCTCTCTTCCACAAATTTCCCTGAGCCATGTTGGGTTCATTTTAGGTCTGTCAAGCCTCTATTTTGATCTAAGTTCTGTGCAAGCTGAGTATATACGGGTGAAAGAAGCAAACCTATGATCACTTGCTGTATAGTGGAAAAGAGACAAATTACAAAATGTGATATTAGAAATGTCATATTTCTGCTTTGTTAGAGAGCAAAACATTGTGCAGGGATGTGGTTGGGTGACCAGAAAAGATGTCCCTTCGGGGAAGATGGTTATGAGGTCAAGAACAAGTTGCCTCATTTCATTGCTGAATGGAGGAGACAACTCCAGACAGTGAAGCTAGCAAGGAAAATCTCTTGAGAAGGAATTCTTGGCTTAATTGAGAAGCCAAAGGGAGTGCTGTGTGTCTGGAGCCATGTTTATTGGCAGTGTGGGTATGTGTAGCCAAGCTGACTATGATGAGAATGGTGGTCTAGGAAAGCATCTGGGGCTGCAGAGATTGCTCAGTGGTTAAAGCTGCTTGCTTGCAAAGCCTGATAGCCCAGGCTTGATTCCCCAGTACCCACATAAAACAAGACGCACAAAGTGACATATGTATTTGGAGTTCCTTCACAGTGGCAAGAGGCTCTGATGCACCCATTCATTCCCTCTCTCTCTCTCTCTCTCTCTCTCTCTCTCTCTCTCTTTCATTACAAATAAATAAATCTATTTTTAAAGGAAAAGAGGTTTAGAGAGATGGCTCAGCAGTTAAAGAAGCTTGCTTGCAAAGCCTGATGGTTCAGGTTCGATTCCCCAGGACCCACGTAAAGCCAGATTCACAAAGTGGAACATGCAATGACAGGAGCACTTGGTATGCCCATATTCTCTTCCTTTATTTCCCACTCTCTTTCTCTCTCTCAAATAAAGAAATAAATAGTTTAAAGAAAGAAAAAAAAGCATAAGATAAATAAAATAAATATTTAAAAAGGGCTGGAGGAATGGCTTAGTGGTTAAGGCATTGGCTTGCAAAGCCAAAGGACCCAGGTTCGATCCCCCAGGACCCACTTTAGCCAGATGCACAAGAGGGCACACGCGTCTGGAGTTCGTTTGCAGTGGCTGGAGGCCCTGGCATGCCCATTCATTCTCATTCTCTCCTCTCTCTCTCTCTCTCTCTCTCTCTCTCCCTTTCTCTCCCTCTTTCTCTGTCAAATAAATAAATAAATAAAAATAAAATATTGAAAGAAAGAAGCATATGGAATGAACGTGATCAGGGAAGTGCCTGCCCTCGAGCACACAAGGAAAGGATGGGAACCACTGGTGTCCTTTAACATTCTCCAGGAGTAGGAGGCATGATGGACTAGGATGCCAAAACAGAACGGGAATTAGGAGAGAATGTTGCAAGGAAATGCCTGTGGATGAAAAATAAGCAGGTGCAAAGGGGGGGGGGATCCTGCAGCCCAGTCACAAGACCTGCATCTGTGAGAGAGGCGCGGGGAGAAAGGAGGGTCAGGAAGAAGAGTCTGGTCTGCGGTGGTCTTCCGTCTCTGAGACATTCAGACGAGTGAGAAAGCCGAGCCGAGACAGGCAGCCTCGGGGGGCGCCGCACGCGGAGCAGAAGCTCGTGGTCCTCGCGCGCCTCGTGAGCCCAGCGTCTGGGAAGAGCTCGTGGACATTGGGGCTGTGGCTGGACACTGCAGGGGGGGGGGGCGCCTCAGCAAGTCTTCAGAAGGAAGAGCACCTCTGGAGGGCACCTCCATGCTCGCACATCTGCTAAATCTAAAGAGACTATTTGGGGTGTTTTTTATTTAAAAAAAAAAAAGGTGTAAATAAATTGCTAAATAGTGTAGAAGACAACAGGAGTTTGGGTTAGAGCATTCTGAGATTGAACTTTCTTCCAGAAGAGAGAAGAGACAGTGATTGATTTGAGGCTGCGGGAAGTGTGCACATCACAATCCACATCACAATCTTGAGGTAATTACTGGAAAGAACACAGAGTGTGCACATTGTTTCCAATGTTCACCTCTAATCAGTGAGTGGCCTTGGGAAAGAGAGAACTCTGGATGGCTCCAATCAAAGGCAGGAAGAAGGAAGAAAGAGAGTCCAAAGTGAATCAGTTCATAGTCCAGAGAAATTTGATGGGAGCCACGAAGAGGAAAATACAGGCATGATTATTTCCTGGTCAAAGGCAAGCAACAACATCTAACATTGGTGACATACCCAATAGAGATTTAAGAATTTTTCCAAGGTAAGTAAAGGACAACTACTAATGATATAACCATAAACATTTTTAAGGGTAAAAGTAGAAGTAACAGAAGCTAACACTTCCTCTTTCCTAAGAGGGGTGAACAAACCCAATCTAAAGTTAATGCATAAATGAAGAGAGGTGAAACTACACTACACAGTGTTGAAAGTAGGGCAAGGAATTAAGTACATGAATACTTCAAAGTAAAATTACAGGCTGAGTAGCTACTGAGGATCCAGGATATGAAGTTAAACTTTCACATTTAATTTTTCGATTTCTGTGGTTTGAAAATGTTCTGTCAAGGGAGTGCACCATCTCAATAGTATCTCGAAATAGATGAGATTATTCAGAAAGTATGATGAGAGGGCTAAGAAAAGGCTTGAAGCACAGCATGGATAGAGGCTGGCCTGAGGGAAGGAAAGACACCAGGAAGACACCAGAAACTTGGCCACAAGGAAAAAAAAAAAAGCTCCATGGGTTTGGAGGGATGGCTTAGTGGTTAAGGCACTTACCTGTAAAGCCAAAGGACCCAGGTTTGATTCCCCGGGACCCATGTAAGCCAGACACACAAGGTAGCACATGCATCTGGAGTTCGTTTGCAGTGGCTAAAGGCCCTGGTGCACCTATTCTCTCTCTCCGTCTGCTCTCTCCCTTTCTCTCTCTCTAATAAATAAATAAATAATAAAATGAAAAAAAGAAATTTAAGGCAGGGTGGCACCATAGGTGCCCAGGGAAGACCACGGTTCCAGAGGAGAAGGATGAACTTCAGCACAGCACAATGCCGAAAGTGGGGATAAGGTTGGTCCAGAACAGTGATTTGGGGCTTAGCAGGTTGGAAGGCATCAGCGACCTTGACTGAGTGCCATCACAGTGAAGTATTGGGAGAGAAAATGGGACATGCGAAGTGGGAACGTATAATAAAAAAGTCATAAGGGGCTGGAGAGATGGTTTAGCGGTTAAGCGCTTGCCTGTGAAGCCTAAGGACCCCAGTTCGAGGCTCAATTCCCCAGGACCCACGTTAGCCAGATGCACAAGGGGGCACACGCATCTGGAGTTCGATTGCAGTGGCTGGAGGCCCTGGAGTGCCCTCTCTCTCTCTCTCTCTCTCTCTCTCTCTCTGTCTGTCACTCTCAAAAAAATGAATAAAACAAATTTAAAAAAAAAGTCATAAGAAGATACTTGGCAATACAATATAAAGGTTTTATAAATGAGGATACGAGAAGAAAATCAAATTCAGAGCCAGTACATGTCAAGACCCAGGAATAGGTAAGCTGTTGAGCAGAAGCTGAAAGCGCAGGGGACTATGGGAGGCCATCAGTTTCTGCCCCCTTCTGAAACCGCTCTGCCCAGTGTCTGCTTTTACATCCACTGGTGAAGAGCTCTCACAGAATACGGAGGAGGCACCAGTGGCCAGGCAGGGCAGACAGAAGCTACAGAAAGCTGGTTTGGTTTGGTTCCATTTGCCTTGACTGGGTGTTTGTGAAAAGGTGCTGGGTTCCCAGCGCTCATCCTGGCAAGACCATTCACACTCAGAACCTGTGGTTATTCCTGGAGCCCTGACACTCAAACAATTTTCAAAAGGAGGATTTAGAAACCTGCTTTGAATTACTGCACAGCGAGGCAATATTTTTCTTAGCCAGTGGGGTTTTCTCTTTATTGTGCTTTGAAATACATTGGGAGAGAAGGACATTGGAACATTGGAAGAGAAGAAGGGCTCTCATATTCCCGTCTCCAACTTTAGTAACTTGAATATATTCTGGTTAAATCATCTTCAATAACGTGTATCCATTTTGACTGTAATTTTTATTTCCTGTAAAGCCATGTTCCAAATTTGAAGGTCTTCATAATACCATGATCTTCAGAACAACGAACTTGGATTTCATTCCAACATCTCTAAGATAGAACCATGGATAAAAGATATTCCCTAAATCCCAGCATTCAGGAGGTTGAGACAGAAGGATGGCGAATTTAGAGCCAGCATGGGCTACACAGAAAGAACCTGTCTCATAAAAGCAAACAATTTCTTGAAACATGAGAACCTTCATAAGGGTTCTGTTGTGGTTTGATTCAGGGGACACCTGTAAACTACGTGTTCTGAATGCTAGGTCCCCACCTGATGGCAATTTGAGAATTGGAGCCTCGTTGGAGGTATGTTCTTGAGGTCAGGCTTGTGGGTGTCCAGCTTCCCCTTGCCAGTGTTTGGCACACTCTCCTGCTATTGTTGTCCACCTGATGTTGGCCAGGAGGTGATGTCCACCCTCTGCTCATGCCATCATTTTCCCTGCCATCATGGAGCTTCCCCTGGGGTCTGTAAGCTGAAATAAACCCTTTCCTCCCGCCAGCTGCTTTTGGTCAGGTGCTTTCTACCAGGAACACGGAGCTGACTGCACCAGCTTCTGTGATCTGTCTTCTGTAGGCATAGAAGGTATTTACTCAGAAGTGTCCTGGGTGGACATCAGGCCCTCGGCACATAATCAGATGGATGGAAGAGTGAAAAGAATGAGCGCATGTGGAAAGCCATCCATCATAGGAAAGTGATAGATGGTATGAAAGAGGTGAAGCCCCGGGGAGAGTGAGCGTAATGGCAGAGGTGCCCGCTCATTAGACTGGGTGCTGAGGGTAACCTCCTGATACAGGCACCTCCTCTGCTCTTCAACCCTGTGTCCTCGGGACATAAAATGTTGCCTTAAAAAAAAGCTGGTGCTTGACATGCTAAAATGCCAAATGAAACGTGACTGTCGCTTGCTACTTTAAAGTCTAACAAACAAACAAAATTCCACATTAACTCACAAAAAATGTCATTCTCTCATAGATTCTGAATGTTATTTGACAAAAACTAGAACTTTTGAAATGCTTATAATAGGTCTGTAAGCAGAGAGCAATACTTTCTTTTTCTTTCCAGCTTTCTTGAAGCATAATTGGCAAAATAATATACATATAAATGTTTATGGTATACAATATATTTATAGGCATATAGAATGTGAACAACTTATTACAACATAGTTGGTGTGTCCATCACTACACAGTTGTCTTCATTTTGTTGTCATGAGATCATATAAAATCACTCTTAGTGTATGTCAAGCATACAATGCAGTATCATCCACTATAGCCACACTATTGTACATTAGACCCTCAAGCTTGTTCGTCCCCAAAAAACTGAAACCTGGTACACATGTCCACCATATCCCAAGTTCCCTCCCCAACTCAGCCACAATTTTACTGTTTGCTCCTGTGATTGAAGCTTTTTTAGATTCCACACATAAGTAATATTGTGCAATATTCATCCTTCTGTGCTTGTCTTATCTGGTTTAATGACTCCAAGTTTATACATGGTGCTGCACTTATTTCTTCATTCAAACTGAATGGTGTTCCGTGGTGTATACACACTACACTTCCTTTGTACTTTCATCCCTCAGGGAACACTTGGGTCATTTCCATCTCCTGTCTATTGTGAATAGTGACGCAATATACATGAGCATACAGACCTCTCGTGCTCCCTCTCTCTCTCTCTCTCTCTCTCTCTCTCTCTCTCTCTCTCTCTCTCTCTCTGATACTGCTTTCTTCCCAAGGATATAGACGTGCTCTGGAATTTAGAGCTACCAGTTGATATCCAGTCCATAACATATGTCACTGAGAATGCTTCCCTGACTGTCACATCCCAGACCCTTCCACTCACAAGGATTATATGACCTTGGAGAAAATTATTCAAGATAGAGTACTTTCTCATCTAGTGCCAGAAGGTGCTACATGAGCAACTGGGGAAAAATGTCCAACATCAAGCAACTTGTGGCCTAAGCTACTCAGCAGCAAACAACCTGACGTGATGCTCACACAAGTGCAAAAGTGTCACATAGCCATGGTGGGTAACCAGCTGCTCTCAATTTGGTTAATGGATCCACTCAGTGGAATGGAACCCATAGCTGGATCTGGGAAACAAGTCATAACCATATCCAAGAAACCAAGCCCACTCTCCATTATCAAGCTCCCGCCAATCCTGGGCTACAAGAGGGCCTAGACCTATTAAATTCTCTCTAAAATAATAGTGCTTATACCATTTATGTGGTGCTGACTTCACTCTCCGCTGGAGAATTTGCTTCTCTTTTTCAGATGGATGCAGATCCTGAGGAGAGAATCAGCCCATCGCACCTCCCCAGCACCCCAGTTGAAACCACAGAGTAAGTGGGGAAATGGGCAAGAGTGCTGTTTTCTTGGCAAACCTGGTACCAGCACAAGAGCAAAGGAGATAGACACTGAGAATACTCAACTCCTACCAAACCAGAGATCCAGAGACACAGAGGCTCCCAAGACCTCTTCACTGCAGTAAACCTAAGTCAAACCCAACACGGCTCAGGGAAATGTGTCGAAGAAGGGTTGAAAGATTGTTAGAGCCACAAGTTGGGACATTATGCACAGAGACATTACCTCTTCCCCATAAGTGATGGCTAACCCCACAATGCCCGACCCACATTCCCAACGAAGAGAGTCCCTGCAGAGAGGGGAGGGGACAGGGAGGAGTCTAACAATGGTACCAACATAGCTGTATAAACACTGTGTACATAACTAATAAAAAAAACATTAAAAAGCCCTTTGTGATAGGGATTTATATGAAGCTTAAGACGTGGCCTTTGAAAGTGTTCGAATGGGGGAAATCTGCAAGTGTATGTGCCTCTCTGCCAGATTCCACGTGTCCTCATGCACACTTCTCACATGCTCTGAGATGGTCCCCACCAGGTCCTTGAAACCTGTCACCGTTTTCACTGTCCAGGCAAAGCAGATCTGCATCGCCTGTGTGGTAATAACACATGGACATGGGAGGAGCTGACTAGGACTTGCAAGGGAGATGTACAAAGAGCTCCTCTGCCTGCCTTCCCCCAACGCAGCCCTCACATTCCCCAGAGAATCCTCTGGTTACACAACTGACAACAACTCCAGGCTTACATATGGAGAGTTCATCGCTGTTGCAATTAGGATTTATCATCCTGTTGTTTCTTCCTATGTCATACAGATACTCATTGACATGGAAACCTGGAGCTGCACAGAGCCAAACAGAACCATATGGTCCATCCAAACCTATGCTCAGCAGCTCCAAGAAATACACATCAGCCTGTGTTTCATCAATCCAAACCTCACCAATCCAGCTGTGACTTCCTTAATCAATTTATATTTTTTTAAAAAATTATATTTTATTTATTTCTGAGACAGAGAGATGCGGGGGGGGGAGGAGAATGGACATGTCAGGGCCTCTGCCCACTGCCAATGAACTCCAGATGCATGCACCACCTTGGGTATTGGTTTTGCATGGGTGCTGGGGCACTGAACCCAGTTCCATAGGCTTTGCAGGCAAGTGTCCTAACTGCTGAGTCATCGCTCCAGTCCCTCTTTTTTTTCTGACTTAGGTAGGTTTCTCCTATTGTTTAAGCACTTGTATACTTTTAATTGTTTGCAATTTTCTGGAATTCAGGCTGATGTGAATTTCAATCTGTGAATCTAAGATATCTTGAACTTGAAGCTTTTAAAGAGCTATAAACAAAAAATTACATTTACTGAATATCTAATATTTCTAGGTACTTTATAAACATTATATATTTGTATCTTTAAGAAGTCTGAATTGCCTGTCACTACCTACACAAGACCATCGTAATCGGAAGAAAAGATCATGACATCAAAATAAAAGAGAGACTGATTGAGGGGGGAAGGGGTATGATGGAGAGTGGAGTCTCAAAGGGGAAAGTAAGGGGAGGGAGGGAATTACCATGAGATATTGTTTATAATTATGGAAGTTGTCAATAAAAAAGTATTTTTTTTAAAAAAAAGAAGCCTATATTAACTAGGTATATGTTGGTAGATTCCTGTAATTCTAGCACCCAGGAAGCTGAGGCAGAAGGATATAAGGTTAAAGACCAGCCTGGGCTACATAATTTGACCCTGTTTCAAAATCACAATAGGGCTGTAGAGATGGCTCAGCAGCTAAGGCACTTGCCTACAAACCCTGACAACCCCATTTCAGTTCCCTAGTACCCACATAAAGCCAGATACACAGAGTGGCACATGCATGTGGAGTTTGTTTGTAGTGGCTAGATGGCCCAGTATGCCCATTCTCTGTCTTTCTTCTCTCTCTGCTTGCAAATAAATAAATAACATTAAATTAATATTTAATTAAATAAATAATATTTTTAAAATAACAACAATTTTTAAAAGCCTACATAACAAATACTATTGTTAGTATTGCATGGATGAAGAGAATGAAAATAATAGAAGTTAACTACATCAACTAACTCATTTGTGGCATTGTAGAAATAGAAATATAGACACATCTGGGAGCGAAGCCAATGACCTTTTCACCCACCACACTGCCTCCTCAGAGATCTGCTTTCACGAGGCGCACAGAAAACAGCAAATCTACAATGCACTAAATGTCATCAGAAAAGAAAGAGTCCACATAATACTTAAGATCAGGACAATCTGGGTCTTTGTTTATACTTCACCCAGATGTACAGTTATTGATGCTTTGAGTATTAAACATGGGTCTGTTTGCACCAGCAGATGATCTACTCTGTTAGATGACATGGTGAGATGTTATTGTGGAAATACCCTGGAATTAGGGTTGACACCATTGAGTAATAAAGAACTCAGCATCTCCATTCAGTATCTATATGAATTTGCATAAGTTGCCTATTGGCTAGACTTTTCCCATTTATAAAATTATTTGGCAGAAAATGGCAAATGGTCTAACCTGACAATAGCTCAAGGCCATATGACTCCCTGGAGCCTATGAAATGTGAATATGCATGTTTGGATCTGTCAAGGTAAAGATATACGCCACTGTGTCTCCTCCATCTCTCCCTTACCTCAAGCAACCATAGAGGTCAAGTGTCCCGGATGTCCATTGGGCAGCTACAAGGCTGAGCAGGGAGCCCAGCTACCATCATACTTATCCTAAATGAAAAAGAAACCCTGTTGTGTTAAGATAAGTCAAAGTTAACCTGCTATGACAGCTCAAGTTCATTAACCTTAAATAGCACACGGGTATAAAAATCACTGCCATGCTACCATTAGATCATTATGAGACAAAAATAAGAAGAGGAGAGGCCAGGTCGAGATATGCCCCACAAGGGTATGCTCATCGTGACCTAAATTTCTCCTACTAAAGGTTCCCACTACCTCCCATACCTCCATAGTCAGGGAACAAAGCCTTTAACACATGGTCCCTTGGTGGCCACTTACCCAAACCCTAGCAGGACAAAGGCTTGATGATGAACTTATTTCACATCCAAAGTGATGCTACCTAGGTTTCCCTAGAGTGTGTGTGAACTGAGAGGGAAGATTAAAAAAAAAAAGTTCATGAAAACATGTATCAACTATGCCCTAAGAAATTCTCTTCATTAAAGTTTTCTCCATTCATTCTGAAAAAGAATGAGGATTTTCCTCTTGGTCAACGAACCCTCCAATCAGACACGAAGTTGAATCTTTCTGTTATGTTAGTCGCTGATTCATAGGTCAGGCACAGAACAGAAAGCACTCGTGTAGACGACTGTACTGTTGTCATCATCATGGTTTGAATATTATTTGCTCCCCCAGAACTCATACATAAACTTAATCCCCAAAGTCAGGCTAGTGGTATTAAGAGAGTGGAAACTTTGTCCAATCAGTGGTGGTTTGAATTAGGTGTCCCCTATAAACTCGTGTGGACTAAATGCTAGATCCCCAGCTGGTGGAAAATTGGGAATTGAAGTCTAGCTGGAGGAGGTGTGTTGTTGGGAGGAGGCTTATGGGTGTTACAGTGAGCTTCCTCTTGCTAGTGTTTGACACACTCTCCTGCTGCTGTTGTCCACCTGATGTTGGCCAGAAGGTGATGTCCAGCCGCTGCTCATGCCACGTTTTCTCCTGCCATCATTGAGCTTCTCCTCAAGTCTGTAGGCTGAAATAAACCCTTTCCTCCCACAAGATGCTTTTGGCCAGGTGCTTTGTGCCTGGAATGAGAAGGTAAGTACAACATCAGCTGTGATGTTTAGAGGTTGGGTCTTTGGGAAATGATTAAATCAGAGCCTCCATGTCTGAATCCCAGTGATAATATAAGTATGAGAGGTATACCCAACATTTCTGACATATGATGTAGCCAAAGGAGGTCCTTCTTGGAGCATATAGTATGCTATTTGGACTATCAGCTTAATTAAGACATTGCTTAGATAAAATAGTCAGCCTCTGATAATTTGTTATAGTAACAAAGAGCTTAATAATATGCACTGACATATGCAGAAAACATACTATATACTTATTTTCATACTAAGTATTTTCTTTTTTTTTTTTTTTTTTTTTTGGTTTTGTTTGTTGAGGCAGGGTCTCGCTCTAGCCCAGGCTGACCTGGAATTCACTATGTAGTCTCAGGCTGGCCTTGACCTTTTGGAGATCTTGCTACATCAGCCTCCCAAGTGCTGGAATTAAAGATATGCACCACCATGCCTGGCCAGACTAGGTTTTAATGTCAAGAAGCACGTCAAGTCACAGTGAGAGGCAGCAGAAGTGCTAAGAACTTGGGAGAAGAGGAGAGTGGAGATGGGAGGAGAGGAGAGTGGAGATGGGAGGAGAGGAGAGTGGAGATGGGAGGAGAGGAGAGTGGAGATGGGAGGAGAGGAGAGTGGAGATGGGAGGAGAGAGCCACCAAATGGGAGAGAAGAGAAACAGCTCTGAGCACAGGCTAGGAGGCTCTGCCTGTGGACGTCGTGCTTGGCTATGTGCAGATGGCAGCTTCACTGAGCGCAGAGCTAACGGGAAGGTAAGAAGGCAAAAGGTTATCTGGGCCATTATGTTTTCACTAAAAAAGAAAACATGAATTAGTAATAAAAACATTTTCTGCTTCTCAGCATATTTTGTAATTTTTTTTAAAAAAAAAGAGGTGTTATATACCTACCAGAAATCCAGCTGAAGAGAACCCAAAGCATCAAGGAGGGTTTTAATTTTTTCCAAATTATTATGTGAACATAGCTTTTTGGAAAAAAATAAAGCAACCCATTAAAAATTAAAAAGCTTTTGAAATGTTGGCAAAAGAAACATTCATTGTCACAATAAATAAAACTGTGCCAAGAAGTGCTTTACAAAGTGGGAACCAGGGCTGTTGAAAATTAATATGAAAAGAAATAAAGCAGTTTAGGTTTGTTCTAAATCATAAGCCAACCTTCCCATTCCCCAACCACTTCTGTTGTACAGTGGACAGGCCTTAGCCGAGACGCTAGCATGACCCACAGGGGCATGTCCAGCATGGGAGGGCCACACAGAGGTGGGAAGGTCAGCCCCTCCAGGCATTAGTAAGCACACCAAACAAAAAGGTCCAGCAAGAAGGTATCCACAGGGCAGCATGGATCCAGGCTTGTGTCTGAACAGCCTCTGCTGCTAGCCCGGGGCTGATGACTCACGTCCAGAAGCTGGTGTCCCCTCCCTCATGAGCTCCCAAATCGTACCTCAGGACTCACCTTACACCTACGGTGGATTATCCTGGATTTTAAAAATAACTGTCATCCATGTGTTCTGTTAGCTAACAAAATGCCTGACTTCCCTTAATGAAGCCTCCTTTGCCATCTACTCCTTGAAAAGTTCATCTCCGTCTTCCTCTGTATCCTTCCGAGCCTTGTGCTATAGCCCAGCTTTGAACTTGAAATGGAGACCATACACAGTGCTCCATATAATCCTCCTGCAGCAGGTCAGTCAGCACACACAGAAGCACCCACGCCCACCTCGGCTTCAGCCCTGCCCGATTATTCCTTTAAGCCCATGGCTGAGAATGACAAATGATTTCACTGGATCATGTTCTAACTCTGCAAACAATTAACAAACAGGTCATCCATCATGGCCAAGTGGAATGCAAGGATTCAACAGATACAAATCAATAATCATATGTAAAACAGTAAGTGTATCCCATTAATAGACTCAAGGATAGAAATCATATGATCATCCTAATCGGTACAAAAAAAAAAGACTTTTGACAAAGTTCAACATTCATCCTTCATCATGAAAGTCTTGAAGAAACTAGGAGTAAAAAGGAATATTCTTCAACTAAATAAAGCTATGTAGGACAAACCTATAGTCAGGATTATACTAAAATATCTCTACCAAAATCCGAAATTAAATATCAGTATCTACTTTTTCCACTCTTAATATCATCCTTGAAGTTTTACCTAAGCAATATGACAAGAGAAAGAAATAACAGGGGTACAAGTAGGAAGGGAAGAAATCAAATTATCCTGATTTGTGTACAGTATGATCTTATACACAAAGACCCTAAAGTCTCCACTAGAGAGCTCTTAGAATTGATAAATACTTTCAACAAAGTATCAGGATACAAAACCAACATATAAAATTAACAGCTTTTGGGGGGCTAGAGAGATGAATGAGTGGTTAAGGAGCTTGCCTGCAAAGCCAAAGGACCCAGGTTCAATTCCCCAGTACCCACATAAAGCCAGATGCACAAGGTAGCACATGCATGTGGAGTTTGTTTACAGTGGCTAGAGGCCCTGATGCACCCTTCTCTCTCTCTCTCTATCTATCTATCTATCTATCTATCTATCTCTTCTCTCTTAAATAGATAAATAAACTTAGAGCTGTTTTCATTAAAAAAAAATAGTAGCTTTTTCATATACCAAAAATGAACATGCTGAGAAAGAAATCAGCAACACAATACCACTCACAATAACATCACTAAAAAAATTAAGTACCTAGGTTTAAACCTAAGGAAATTAAATATATCCTACAATGAAAAATTTAAAAGACTGAAGAAAGAAATTGAAGCAAACACTAGGAGTTAGAAAGAGTGTTCATGGTCATGGACAGGCAGAATGGGTATAGTGAAGATGGTTATACTACCAAGGTGATCTATAGATTCAATTCAAATCCCATCAAAATTCCAATGACATTCATCACAGAAACAAAAAAAATTCCTAAAATACACATGGATGTACAAAACAGTCCAGACAGCCAAAGAAATCCTAAGCAGAAAGAGCCAGGTGAGGTAAAATACCTGACTTTGAGTTAACTATGGAGTCAAATAAAATAGAATGATACTGGCCACAAAACACATACGTTAATGTAATACAATACAGGAGCCATAATCATAATCAAACCTAGACATATATATCTGCCTAATTTTTTGACAAAAAAAAAGCCAAAAAACATACGTTGGGAGGGGGCTCTTAATAAACGGTGCTGGGAAAGAAAAGCATCCACATGCAGAATACGGACGCGAGATCCCTCTCTCTCAATCCCAAGTGGATCAAAGCCCCTGATGTGAGACCTGAGCCTCTTCAACATGTATGAGAAAGCACGGACTTTCCGAAAAGGCATGGCGGTTTGATTCAGGTGTCCCCTAAAAACTTAGGTGTTCTGAATGCTAGTCTCCCCAGCTGATGGCAGTGGGAAATTAAAGCCTCCTGGAGGCAGAGTATTGTTGAGGGCAGGCTTATGGGTGTTATAGCCAGTTTCCCCTTGCCCGTGTTCAACACACTCTCCTGTTCCTGTAGTCCACCTTATGTGGGCCAGGGGGTGATGTCCACCCTCTGCTCATGCCATTGTTTTCCCCTGGCATTGTGGAGCTTCCCTTCGAGCCTGTAAGCCAAAATAAACCTCTTTTTCCCACAAGCTGCTCTTGGTTGGGTGATTGCTACCAGCAATGTGAACCTGACTGCAACAAAAGGATTCCAATAGCTCAGGGAAATATCCCAAGACTTAACAAATGAGATTATAGGAAATTAACAATCTTCTTCACAGCAACAGGTACAATTAACTGACTAAAGGACAGAGTTGGAAAACATCTTTGTTAATTACATATATAACAGAGATAAAGAACTTAAAAAGCTAAATACCAAAAAACAACACAACCTAATCTATAAATGAGTTAATAAAGCGGTGGTTCTCAAACTATGAAATACAAATGTCCAATAAATTTATTAAAAACACTTTTCAACATCCTTAACCATCTGGGGATTACAAATGAAAACTATTGAAATTCCATGTAAAACCAGTCAGAATGAATATAATAAAGAATATAAATAAAAAGCCGGGTGTGGTGGCGCATACCTTTAATCCCAGCACTCAGGAGGCAGAGGTAGGAGGATCGCCATGAGTTTGAGGCCACCCTGAGACTACATAGTGAATTCCAGGTCAGCCTGGGCCAGAGTGAGACCCTACCTCAAAAAAACAAAAAAAGAAAGAAAGAAAGAAAGAAAGAAAGAAAGAAAGAAAGAAAGAAAGAGAGAGAGAAAGAGAGAAACGCAGAAAGGAAGAAAGGAAGGAAGGAAGGAAAAGAAAAGAAAAGAAAAGAAAAGAAAAGAAAAGAAAAGAAAAGAAAAGAAATAAGAACTGAGGACCAACATAGCATTTTATTTGAAAACCCAAGTTGAAAATTGTGTATAGAAATGTGAGGCCAAAAGGGACTCAACCAAATAGAGTAAAATGAAGGAAACACCAGAAGAAGGAGACTATGTGTGAGAGTGGGGTGGGGGAGCCTTGCTTTAACTTTTCAGGAAGCTGATTTACCAGACACATGACAAGCACTAGTGATAATGTTGTTTTTAGAAACTCATTCTGAAGTACCCAGTATAAACAAACACAAAGATGGGTCACAGAGGAGAAGACATAAAAATTCATCGGGAAATTATTTAGAACAGCTTGAAATTAGAATCTGTAAATGTGCAAAAGATAGTATTGACTACATGATGATACACATACTAAAATAACATGCAGCCTTTTAAAAGTATATCATAGTTACAACTATTTAAAAGATGTGGAATTCGGGCTGGAGAGATGGCTTAGCGATTAAGCACTTGCCTGTGAAGCCTAAGGACCCCGGTTCAAGGCTTGATTCCCCAGGACCCACGTAAGCCAGATGCACAAGG
This sequence comes from Dipus sagitta, assembly GCA_036346955.1. Classification (NCBI taxonomy): domain Eukaryota; kingdom Metazoa; phylum Chordata; class Mammalia; order Rodentia; family Dipodidae; genus Dipus; species Dipus sagitta. The sequence goes on along the minus strand of CM070783.1, from coordinate 98,374,307 downwards.
GGGCGCATGCATCTGGAGCTCATTTGCAGTGGCAGGAGGCCCTGGCATGCCCATTCTCTCTCTCTCTCTCTCTCTCTCTCTCTCTCTCAATATATATATATATATATATATATATATATATATATATATATATGGAAGAAATATATGTCTAGGTTTGATTATGATTATGGCTCCTATATTGTATTACATTAACATATGTGTTTTGTGGCCAGTATCATTCTATTTTGTTTGACTCTCTCTATATATAAATATAGATAGATAGATAGATAGATAGATAGATATAGATATAGATATAGATATATAGATATATCTATATATATATCTGCCTCTTTCTGTCTCTCTGTCTGTCACTCTCAAATAAATAAATAAAAGTAGCTGGGCGTGGTGGCGCACGCCTTTAATCCCAGCACTTGGGAGGCAGAGGTAGGAGGATCACCAAGAGTTCGAGGCCACCCTGAGACTACATAGTGAATTCCAGGTCAGCCTGAACCAAAGTGAGACCCTACCTTGAAAAACCAAAAAAATAAATAAATAAAATAAATAAAATTAAAAAATAAAAAAAATAAAAGTAAACAAAAAATTTATTTAAAAAGATGTGGAATTATATTCACCATATATTGTTATACAAAAATACATCCAGAAATATTTATTTTAAAAACTGGAACATAAAGATTATATATAGAGAGAAAGAGTTCTGAGGTGTTAGCACTGAAAATCCCAAATCCTCTACAATGACTACAGGTCATTTTTCTGATAAGGACAATAAAATCTTACTTGTAAAGATAATAATGGACAACACACAAAAGCCCAGCCTATGACCCTTCTACTTCATTACCCAGAAATCTTACCTGACTAGCCAAGAAGTGAAAATTGTAATGCAAAATAAGTAGGGAAAAAGGCAAGCTATTTAATATCTTCAGAAGAAAAGTACCAAAAGTTCCCCGAAGCATATCCAGTTCCAAGTGGCTGTCTCGGCACACGTGAACAGCTCGGTGGAGCACAACCATTCCCACCTGGTGTCAGCACTTGTCTCCTTCCTGTGCCTAACTGTCTGAAATCACCACCTTGGTGCCCTGAGAATTATGGCTCTATCAAGACCACCACTAAGTGGCTTCATAAAAAATAAATCAGCCGTAACACTGACAGACTCGGCACACACATTGCCCCAAAGTGGCCCTGCAATCAATCAAATGTGTAGGGCAAGATTTTCTTTGAGAACAAAGAGTCCTGCTTTTACCAAGCAAATGAAAGGACACCATTGTACAATGTCAGAGTACAGGCGTGTGCTGGGCAAGGGGGCCGACTGAACCCCATGCTGCTTGGCTGCATAGAGTCCCTACTCTAGGCTCAGTCCTTCCGAATGTGGGGTGAAGAATTTTTTGGTCATCACTTGATTTCTCCTGGGAAGAGTCAGTATTGCTAAGATAGTATCTGGTACAATGCTATTTGGAGGTCTATACATATTGGGCATCTTTTACTGTGAATCAGAAATTTCTCTTTTTCCTGCTGTTGCACTTTGTGCAGTGAATCCAGCAAAGGGTTCTTCTATTCCAGTATACTATGAATTCATCGTCCAAGGAGATTCAGCCTTTAAATATGATGTGAGTGTATTTGAACATTCTGATAGAAATTGTGTTGAGGGCTGGGGAGATGGATCAGTGGTTAAAGGCATTTGTTTGCAAAGCCTGAGGGCCCACGTTTAATTCCTCAGTACCCACATCAAGCCAGCTGAAATCAGTGGCACATGTGTCTGGAGTTCACCTGCAGTGGCAGAGGGTCCTGACACAGCCATACTATTCTCTCTCTTTCTCAAATAAATAAATATAATTAATCATTGTATTGAGTTACTTTGAAGGCAGAATGAGTTAACTTAAATATTTTATTTGTCTAAATGGGGATGGGGAACAGCAGCCACCTTAATAATTTTGGGTTAAATCCCCACTAGACTGCTTGCAAATGAATAACTACAACAAAAATTTGACCATGTTATTTTAAATAAGATGATCATTTATTTTTTAGAAAAAAAAATCCAGATATCCAAAATGCAAGTTAAAGAGTTAGGTGACTTATATTTCCCACAATCTTATTAGCAGAAGAAAAAAATGGACTGTCAGGGCATGACAAAATATAAGGATGTTAATCTTTTGCAAGGAGAACTTGAAGATCAAATAAATGGAACTAGCTTGGTTGACAAGCAATTTATTCTTAGACAAGTAAAATGTCATGAAGGATCCATCTTTAAGATTGTTTTAAATTGACATTTTACCTAAAAAGGAATTTTCCAGTGGGAAGGAGACAATTGCGAGTGCAAACCATGAGACGTGATATTGGGCACCGTGTCTCTGTTTCCTCTCAGGAGCCCTGAATACATCACCACGTGTCTCTCAAAGCCCTTTCAGTGTCTTCTAGATCAAGATTCTTTTGGAAAGAGTGTTGGATACTTTCAATGTTGTACAGAGAATAAGCTGTAATGTTCAGAGACACATGTGCTACCAAAACCTAAGTTATGTCGGGCTCATACTATTTAGACATTTAAATTCTCCTTCTCCTGAATATTACATGCTTTAGGATTTTCAAGCTGGTGGCCACATTAGCTGTCATTTTATTAAGCTCACCACCTGCATGTATATCACACCTAGTTCTTGATTGAACAGAATTAACACTTGGTTCGTTCTTGTAATATTTTATTTTTATTAATTTATTTATGTATTTGAAAGAGAAAGGGGGAGAGAGAGAGAATGGGCATGCCAGGGCCTCCAGCCACTATAATGAACTCCATACGTGTGTGCCCCCTTGTGCATCTGGCTAACATTGGTCCTGGAGAATCGAACCTGGGTCCTTTGGCTTTTCAGGCAAATACCTTAACCACTAAGCCATCCCTCCAGCCCAACACTTGGTTCTTGATTGAATTGAAAACAGGAGCAAGTCTCTAGATGTGGGATGTACACCATCTAGTTACTCAGTCATGGTGTGGAAGACATGGCCTCAGTAGTGGAAGGCAGCTGGTCACATTGCAGCTAAAAGGAGAGAAATATAGGGGAGAGGGAGGGAGAGAAAGGGAGAAAGAGAAAGACAGAGAACAGAGACAGAGAGAGACACAGTGAATTTCAAGGTGGGAGAAATTAGAATATTGCAAATACAGAGCCAAATTCTCTTGGGCCATCTATAGCCCCCATAATAGCCCCTTATTACCCACCTCTGTGTCTGACCTAGCACCTTGTGACTATCAGGTGATCAGATGAAACCTTTTTTGAATTTATTAACAGACCACCATCTTCCACCAGACCAAAGGCTAAGGATGTCATCAGATAGCATCTGAAGCCCACAGCAGAGATTTCCCTGCTTGCTGGAACCCGCCTACCCGATGTTTCCATCAACATATCTGAAGAGAGCCTTGGTTTATGACCTTCCTTTGCTCTGTAGCTAGAAAACTTTCATGAAATTAGCAATATGTTGGAACATGGGGTAAGTTGAATCTATGTTCCTAGGCCATGGTTGCTCATACTTGGCTCCAGAATACATTCTTATTCCCTTTAAACAAGAAAGAAAGAAAGAAAGAAAGAAAGAAAGAAAGAAAGAAAGAAAGAAAGAAAGAAAGAAAGAAAGAAAGAAAGAAAGAAAGAAAGAAGAAAGAGAAAGAAGAAGGAAGGAGGGAGGGAGGGAGGGAGGGAGGGAGGGAGGGAGGGAGGGAGGGAGGGAGGGAGGAAGGTTCGATTCCTCCGTACTCATGTAAAGCCAGATGAACCTGGTGGTGCTTGCATCTGGAGTTCCTTTGCAGTGGCTAAAAACCCTGGTGTGTCCATTCTCTCACACACACACTCTTTGCCTCTTCCTCCCTCTCTCTCTCTCTCTCTCTCTCTCTCTCTCTCACACACACACACACACACACACACACATAAATAAATAAAATATTAAAAATATTCCATCTTGGCATTAAAAATACTAGTGGAAAACTTCATAACTTATGTACTTTAGGAAAATTTATTAATTTTTAGCAGAGAAAATTTAACCTTTGTTTCCATAGTTTGTAACTGAAATTTAATATTGCCCTTAATTATTAGGGTTCCTTTGGTGTGATTTAATAGAAATAGAAGTAAACTAACAAAAAGCTCAGAGCCCTTTCTCAAAATGCATGCAATTGTTAGACCTTTCACTAAATAATGCTATCAGGTGCTTTCCCAATGACTAAAAAAGGTTCAAGAGGCACAAAACTTGTTATTCTCAATATCTTAATAATTCTCTTTCAGTACACCTTGCCTGTTTTTGAACTAGCTTACTGTATACACTATAAAAGGTTATTTGAGAAGGAGTCTGTCAGACTGCCTGCCAAACACTACATGCACACATGCATGTACACGTATGCACACACACACACACACACACACACACACACACCCCAGCGGGAAGCTTAACACTAGAAGTTTTAGACCTGAATTTGCTCATGGTTTTAACAGTTTCCAACAGAGCTTGAACATCCAGTTATTTTCACTCAACCTCTTTTTCTTCAAGAGAAGTTCGGTACTGCCTATGGATACTGCATTTTCAATTCGAATCTCCCATGTCTCCTTTCCCTGGTGGCCCTCGGAACCCAAAAGAAGAGGCATATTTCATGAGTAAGGGAGTGAGAAACTTTTCTCGAAACAAATGCTTTGAAAGGTACCTGAGCACCCCTTAGCCCTGGCTGTCACCTTAGACAAGAAGCTTCCTGGCCATCAAATCACGTTAACAATGGGTAGGACCGCCCTCTCATGGGGAGCACACTCTTCCTCCACTGGGGCAGGCTCATGACGGACACCCCTTTTTGGCTACCCTACTAACCATTGGGAAGGCTTCACTTTTGAGTTAAAGTAACAGATTAACTACCAAGTCCTCTGGCAGGCAGCCTTATAAATGCAGAAGATGTGCACCTTGGAAATCTCAAAGTCATTTATTCCTCTAAATTGTATGGAATCTATCCTGATCTCTTATCTACTGAGACTGGTGACAAACCAGCCAGCATCGAGAACCTTTTCCCACACCAAAGAGAATCCTCAAACCAGTGGCTCCTCTAGTGCCATAACACTGAGAGAGACATCAGCTGTGATGTCTCTACTGTTTTCTTCTGACTGCTGCTCCTCTGCGGCCACACAAAGGGGTCCTCCATGGTGACCACTTTATCTATAGCCTCAACCTTGAGTTAATCTCACTATGGTTTTCAAGGCTAAAGAGTACAAAAGTCCACCCTTGACAGGCATCCTTGTCCTCACGGTGAGGTTCCTGTACCCAGCACTGACACGCTCCAGCTCAACATCATCCCTGCTCTCCAGTCAGCTGGCCTCAGGGCTCTCCCATTTATCGTTGGAGCCCTGCCTCTAAACCCACTCCGTTCCATCTTCCCTCCGTCGTAAGTTCCAGCATAACGCTTCCCAATAGCTCTAAGCTTTCAGGGGCCAGTGATGGAGTGGTTGACTTTGGGATCTCTGTCAATTTCCCCTTTTGACCTGTAACTCCCAAATTCCGCAGCTAAGGGGGCATAAATGCCTGCCTAGCTACATTATGAGAATAAATGTAAAACTTACAGCCATCCAAAAAATGCAAATAAATATTCCCATGTAATAGCCTGCATGTAAAGTGAGTATATAGGCTATAGATGCCTTTATAAAGAAAAAATTTCTTAGATATTAATGTAGCATTGTAAAATATAGCTATTTTTTAAACTTTGTACTGACAACAACTGTACATATAGACAATATAACAAGATCACCATCACCCCTTCTTTTCCCCTTCTCATATGCCCCTCCACTTAGTTCCTTTTTCCACCTTGTCCCTCTTCTATTTTTTATGAACAATTTTTATGTGTGTGAAAAATGTATCTTACTATTTTATGTATGAACCTAAAGCTGCATTTTGGGTTTGGATTGACTTACACGCACAGACACGCACGTACATACACCACACACACACACACTTGATGGGGTTTGATTCTACCAATCTCAGAGTGTGGACCAAAAGAAAGCAATTTAGCTTAGCTGGCAATCGTCACCATGACTTCAATAAAGCCCCTAGAGAGTCTGTGTAACCCGGGACACATCAGGTAGCACAACATCTGCTTATAAACAAACGCAGCTCAGGATGTGGCTTGGCGATGGAGCCCTTGTCTAGCACGAGCAAGACCCTGGGTCCCAACCCCACAACAAAACACACACACACACAAAAAAAAAAAAAAAACTGAAATGCAACAGCGATCACAGCATGCCCAGAGCCACACGTCTCCACTGTCGCAGCCAACCAGGTTGAATTTCCACGTCCCGCTCACAGAGGAAAACAATATTCCAGCTCGTGTATGGTCATTACTCATTCTTAAAAGATTAATTTAACAAAAATGAACACCCACTGCAGTAATGAATGCCATTCACCGGGACATGGTTTGAGAAAGCTAGCCACACTGGAAAACATTACTTTTTTAAAATTAATGACAGAACTGAAGATTATTTTCAGATTTGGTCAGCATTTTTTGAGAAGTAATGATTAGCCAGAGTGGGAAAAATCCAGATTAGTATTAAGTGCTTGCATGTTATGAGGCAGAATAAACTAACCCAAGACTGGGATTTATTATTCAGCCACTCACTACCACTTTACTAGCCAAAAGGGACACACAAGGCCATATTGTGTTGTAAAACTTGGGGAATTAAGAGAGCTGCTACATTAAGGTCCCAGGTATGTGAATCCATCACAAATAAAAGCTAATAATGATAGCTAGCATTCATTGAGAGCTTAGTACACGAAGCCACTGGAGCAAACACTTTGTATATTTGATTGACTTATACCGCAAATATTCTATATTTATATTTATATTTTATATTACATTTTAAATATAACATTATACAACAAGGGAGGTTTATTTTGGTGTTATTGTTGAGAGCGAAGGTCATTATTAATCTTGCTGTACAAATGAGGATCTCTGGGGAAAGGGTGTTGAGTAATTTTCACTGGACCCTCAGCTGGTACACAGTGGATCCAGCATTTGATTCTGGACAATGTGACTACATAGCCCATTCATGAACCACGTTTAATAGTGTGGCAAATGCAGCGGGGCTACAGAGATGTCTCAGAGGTTAAGTCATTTGCTTGAAAAGCCTAACAACTCAGGTTCAGCTCCCCAGTACACCAGATGTGCAAAGTGGCACATGCATCTGGACTTTGTTTGCAATGGCTGGAGACCCTGATGTGCCCATTCTCTCTGTCTATCTCTCTTCTCTCTATCTCTCTCTGCTGGCAAATAAATAATTTTTTAAAAAAAATATTGTGGTAAGCATGAAATACACACTTAAAAGCACTTGAAACTCTTCACACATACACACTTTCACCAACATCATAGTTAAGACTCACCTACTAATAGCCAAGGTCATCATCACCGTTGCTCTTCACCTGATAGCAGTGAGCAGCCTTGCACAGCAGTGATGGTATTCAAGCCTCCTTCCCTCTCCCTCGGGATGTGCATTCATTCACTGAGTCCTTGGAAGGAGGCTATGTTCACTACGCTGCTCACGCAGGCCATTCATTGAATTATCTTTTTTCTATTATTACTCATTTATTACTTTTCAGTAAGACAGAGAGAGAATGGGCATGCCAGGGCCTCAAACCACTGCAAACAAACTCCAGACACATGTACCTACCTTGTGAATCTGGCTTACGTGGGTACTGGGGAATTGAACCTGGGTCCTTAGGCTTCACAGGCAAGCACCTTAACTGCTAAGCCATCTCTCCAGCTCCCCGTTCATTAAATTCTTTAGCAGGTACTTATTATTATTATCCCCATTTCCCATATGATGAAAGTGAAGGAGAAGAGAAGTTAAATTGCTTGTTCAAGGCTGGTAGAAAGCAGAAGAGCCAGAATTTTGAAGCCACGGAGTTGTGTGGACTCTCCTATGAACCCGGTGAAGTAGATGGGCTGATGCTTTACAGTTACAGCCAATGCCGCAAGGCTGGATGCACTCACTCTCTCAGAAAGATGCAGGATAATGGCCATGGTTATAAAACATTAAATAAAATAATATTCCAGTTGTAACTATGTACATATATGTCTTATTCTCGGTGGCAAAACCAAATAGCAGCTAAATGGGCATACAAATACATAAAAACACGGACACACATCTACTCTGGAAGCTCAACTTTCTTCCTGCCTCTACCAAATCCTGGCACTTCTTCGAAACTTAGCTCAAAGTTCTCTCTTTCATAAAAGCCACAGCTGAACTGGGGAGCTCTCAGAGAACCTTTTACACACACACACACACACACACACACACACACACACAATTACACACCCACTGTTTAGTCATGCATGCTAGAATGGTGTTACCCACCTCGCTGAAGTGCTTGGAGAAGAGCTCTTTCCAGAAGTAGTTTTGCAACACCCTCCATCATCTGCAGGCTCCGGACCTGTCAGGTGCACAAGAAGCTGAGGCCACGGGAGCCACCCAGAAGACCTTAGCATGGGGTCAAGACTGCAGGGTAGTTTGTAAGCAGCACTAAATAGAAAATTCAGCCAACGAGTCAGGGATCAAAACTCAGGGGACAAAAACAGTTCTCAGGGTTTCCAGGGCTGGAGAGATGGCTTAGCAGTTAAGGCATTTTCCTGTGAAGCCTGAGGACCCAGGTTTAGTTCCCCAGTACCCACGTAAGCCAGATACACCAGGTGGTGCATGCGTCTGGAGTTTGTTTGCAGTGGTTAGAGGCCCTGCCCCCCATTCTCTCTCTCTCTCTCTCTCTCTCTCTCTCTCATTTTCACTCAAATAAATAAAGTGAGATAAAATAAAACAGTTCCTAGACTCATAAACTGTATAATACTCATGATGAAGGAAAACATATAATAATAAAGAAACCTGAAGGGGAAAGGGACATAAGACATGCAAATTAAATATATTCTTAACAGCAAAGCTGTTCCCATAGATTTGGCCCCATAGCAAGGGCCACAGTAGAGCTCTCTTTATATGAAGAATATTCCACCTAGACAGAAACAGATACAAGGTTCCAGGATGACAGCATGCTTGGCATGCTAGAGAAATGTCAAGGAGGACTGGAGAGATGGCTCAATACTTAAGTGCACTTCCTGCGCAAGCATTAGGGCCTTAGGCATCCCGAGACCACTACAGTTCGAATGTCCAGATCCCATACAAACAGCTGGGTATGACCACAGGCAGCTGTATCTGCAGTCCCACGGGGGAGCAACAGCCCCAGGTCCTGCAAGCTCCCGAGTCAGTAAAGAGACTCCAGCTCAACACAGAGAACAGAAGAGCAGCCAGGCGTGGTGGCGCACGCCTTTAATCCCAGCACTCGGGAGGCAGAGGTAGGAGGATCGCTGTGAGTTTGAGGCCACCCTGAGACTCCATAGTGAATTCCAGGTCAGCCTGGGCCAGAGTGAGACCCTACCTCAAAGAACAAAACAAAAAAAAAAAAAAAAAAAAAACAGAAGAGCAGCAAAGTCAGACATAAAAATTCTGCTCTGGCCACTGTAGGCAAGCCTACCACTTTGCCTCAGGCCAGTATATGGAGTGCCACACCACACACACACACACACACACACCATACATGCACAAGCACACAAAAGCCTTCGAGGATATCAACCAGACTGGAGCTGAGTGAGTGAGGATGAAGCTGGGAATTGGATGTGCTCCTAGAAGTGATGGATTCAAGAAGGGAGCAGATTCTAGAAAGACTATGTTCTTGCTGTAGTAGGGAAACTGACATTTATTCAGAGTGACAAAGGGGCTGAGAGGGAAAGATTTTATATCTTTTTTAAAACCTTTTTTGTATTTTATTCAATATTCATCTGAGAGAGACAGAGAGAAAGAGAAAGAGGTCAGCAGAGAGAATGAGTATGGGCACATGAGAGCTTCCTGCCACTGCAAACGAACTCCAGACGCATGTGCCACTTAGTGCATCCAGCTTACGTGGGTACTGGGGAGTCGAACCTGGTCGTTAGGCTTTGCAGGCAAACGTCGTAACCTCTGAGCCATCTCTGCCAGCCCTGATTTTATATCTTTAAAGGCTTACTCTGCTTGCTGTATTTAGACTGAAGTAATATATACATAATTACTTCGGTATACATATGGAGTTATTGGATTGACTTGTACAGTGGGAGGCTGAGTAGCCCAACCATGGCCATCTGCATGCTAGAGAACGAAGAGCTGGACTCTTGTTCTTCAGTTCAGTTCAGTTAACATGTACATAAAGTGTGATAACACGTTGATTAGGAAAGCTTTGGGGGGAAATGGAAGAACTGATGATAAAGGTTGAACACAACCCTGGAAAGAGAGGAAGGAGCCAGGGGATGTATGTGTGGCACTAACAGCCTCAATACTGGAGAGACGTGGGCCAATAAGCACGCAGCACTGAACTTGGCAGCTGGTGAGGAGACTTCAAGGAAAAAGGCAATCTCTAGTGCCTCCTGGAGTCTTTGCCAGCCAGAGACAGGCCAGACAAGTTTGCTGTATGTCAGGGAAAGCTGTCTCCTCTGACAAAGAACAGGATGTGTGGCCTCAAGCCTGTTCTGCTATCTAAAAGCTCTTGGCCAAGCTACTCAGGCCCCTGCCCTTACAGGGGCAAGCCTGTCCTAAGACAAGCTTCTTCAGACTGGGTAAAAGGCAGGACATTTCAGTAATTTTTGAGAGGTTCCAGAGTTTCGTGCACCTCTTTTTAAAATAACCATCAACAATACAGAGGGCCACTGCTGTCAACCTACAACCCTTTATATAGTGAGGACACTTAGGAGTCAGACCCTGCCTCACATCCTTCAGACATCTTGGCCTTGAAGATCAGTGTTCCCGAAGAATGGCACCCTTGTCTAAACCTGGCTTGTTAGACTTCCCCGTGAAGGGGCAGACTCAAGACCGCCTTCGCTGGGGTCCAAGCACGCCCAAGGAAGCAGACAGCAAGCTAAGCGTGATGCTCCTGACACAGAGAAGCTGAAGAGAGAGCCCTGTGCGAGGGCCAGGCCACAGGGAACCTGACTTTCTTCTAGTCATGCTCTGCACACTGCAATGTCCTGTGTATGCTCCCAAGCTGGAATGCTTATCTGTCTAAATGGCTATTGCATTAGTCAACACCCCTGACAAAAGCCAGTTTGAGGGCGGAAAGGTTTACCTCAGTTTACAGGTCCAGGTTGCAGCCCATCGTGGCGGGGAAGGCGTGGTCACGATCAGTCCAGCAGTGCAGAGGCGGACCACAACCTTCTCACACGGTACACTAAAATGCAGAATAATAAAATAGTAAATAAATATAAATAAATAATAAAATGCAGAATACTAATAATATGCAGAATACACGGGTTGGAGAGATGGCTTAGAGGTCAAGGTGCTTGCCTGTGAAGCCTAAGGACCTAGGTTTGATTCCCGAGTACCCACAGAAGCCATCTGTGCAAAGTGATGCATGTGTCTGGAGTTCATTTGCAGTGTCTGGAGGCCCTAGCGCATCCATTCTCTCTCTCTTTCCCCTCTCTCTCTCTTCTCTTCTCTCTTTCCTGCAAATAAATAAATTCATTATACTATACTCCAGGTACACTTTGATTTTAAAGGCTTAAGATAAGAAAGAGAATGGAGTCTGTTTCCTTCTTGTCTTTGCTTATTTTTAAGGACTGAAAAGCTAGTAATACTGAAGGCTAACTTAAATTTTAAGGGGGGGATGAAGTAGAGTAAGGGTTCAGTCATTTTCTCTTGCTTTTTAAGGAATTCTTATGTTCTATGGGAGTTTTATTGTAGCTTCCTTGTGTGTACAGTGTGAATGTTTACAAAACACTTGTAGGGATTCTGAGCTCATAGGAAGATAAAGTCAGTAGGAGAGAAGAGAGTTTGACCAGAACCCCCTTCTAGGTAACTGTAACAGATAGTGATGACGATGCTCCCATTCTTCTTTGGAGAGCTCCCCCTGGCTCCATTTTCTCAGGGTTTGACACAAGCAACTCCATTTTAAATCTAACCCTTTTCTCAGTGCGTCAGCAGGCGCTGCTGGAATCAAGAGGACAGAGGCTAAGGATGCTTCCGAAAATCCCACAAAGCACAGGACAGGCCCTTTCCCCATGACTAATTAAGCTCTATAAAATGTACTTCAGTAGGGTACTCACCTCAAGGACCACCCTCCTTCCCTAAGAGTGGTTTAAACTAAGAAAACCAAACAAATGACCTCCATGTTTGGGACCAAGAATTCCAAGACCAAGAAGCTAAACCACTTAGACATCAAAGTTTGCTTGATATTAAGACAGTTGCCAATGATCCAAGGGACAACCAGAGGCAGATTCACATCAACATAAATTTTTACTTCAAGATTAAAAGCAACCAAGGCTGGGGAGATGGCTCAGTGGATAAATGTTTACCTGTCAAGCCTGGGTATCTGAGTTCGACCCTCAGATGCCATGTTTAAAGAAAAAAAAGCTGGGAGTCAAGTAAGCTTCTGTAATCTCAGCATGCTGCTAATGACATCATGGGAGGCCAAAAGGGGAATGCCCCACAACTTAGGGAAATCACAGATAAAATAAATAAATAAATAAATAATAACAACAGAGTGAGATGGAGCGTGATCCTGCTGCACATACAAGGGCCAACCCAAAAGCTGTTCTCTTACCTCCACATATACACCATGGTACACACACATGCACGTGCGCACACACACAAAATTAAAAAAATATTGGGGGGCTGGAGAGATGGCTTAGCCATTAAGGTGCTTGCCTGTGAAGCCTAAGGACTCATGTTAGACTCTCCATGTCCCTCATAAGCCAGAGACACAGTGATGCAAGCACACAAGGTCGCATGCATACAAGGGGAGGCACGCATCCGGAGTTTGATTGCAATGGCTGGAGGCCCTGGCATTCCAATCCTCTCTCTCACTTTCACTCTCTCTCTCTCTCGCTCTCTCACACATGCTCTCTTGCACAATAATAAACATAACCTTACAACCTTATGGAAGAACAGAAGCCCAGATATGCAAAGAGAGCCAGGGGTATGAAGACAAGGATGGCATCCCTAACACTGTAAGAATTATTCCAATCACAAGTTGTACTGTCCTGTTCATAACTCATCTTCACTGCCACAGTGCCGCCCTTGTTACATGCCACGCGTGAAGCTTGACGAGAGATTCCCAACCTGTCACCCGTGGAGCTTCTTCTTGTATGACCAATAATTCTTAGTGTTGTTTATTTCCTTCAACTAAAACCAGGGCTTCTCCATAGAAGGGGGCATTTGGAGCATTCCCTTTTTTTGTAAAGCCATTTCTGCTTAGTTTGTCTTGCAGTTAAATTATCTATAAAGTGGTGATTATTAACACAACTACTTTCAAAAGGAAAAAAAAAATCCAATTCATCAAACAAAAAAATAGCAAAAAAAAAAAAAATGGCAAGAATTTTTGAGATTGTATGTTCCATTTTGATTTTACTCAGATTTGCCTAGGCTAAGAGAGTCACTATATTATTTCAACACAACAACAAAACTATTTGCCTGGTCTGCTGGTACAATAGTGGCATGACTGTTATGGGGGTGACCCACTGCTTTTCACTGGATCTGAGGCTTGCTCCATGGCCTGAAAACCTAGTCAAAAACAAATCTAAGACTGAAAAAGACATACAGCATAGAGGGGCAATGGATCTGACTAAATGGATATGAAGCGGCCATCAAATTGTCCCCTAAAACTTCGTGTTATCATTATACACATAGATGAGTGCTGCTCTCACTGATGGCTAGAGACGCCTCTTTTTGCAAAAGGTGATGGATATTGCAGAGACTCAAAACTCAACAAAAGGCTGAGGATAAGTTGGCTGTTGAGTGAGCAGCTGAAGAGGGGGTTGAAAGAACGTAAGAGCCAGAAAGTGAGGAGTGCTTCGGGACACTATCCAGACATGAGGTAATGTCACGTTCGTGACCTCATAGCAGCTGTCATTACCTCCACAAGACCTGCACAGTATTGAGCCCGTCAACAATTCAACATGAATGAGGGAGTAGGGGGGAGAAAAAATACATCACAATGGATGGAAAGAAGGGGTTCAGTGGAATGGGGGTGGAGAAAGGAGGGCAAAAGTAGTCAATGGGAGGAGATTGTGATTAAATTACAGTATGTTCATGCATGAAAATTCTCAATAAAACGAAAAAAAAATCTGCCTGGATGATGCGGGTGGGTCACACAGTGTCTTCCATCACAACGCAGGGTGGGGATACCTCCTTTTCCAATATGGCAAAGCCATGTGTATGTTACCTCCAGGACAAAGGGGATTTAGTATACAGAAGGGAAATCACAAACTCTGGCCTGGAGGATTGTCATTCTGATGGGGCAATAGAAACCGAATTCAGCTTCCCCGCCCCAAAGAACACTTTCATATTGTTTGGTTCTGTGCATAATGCTTTGACAAGCACTCGATAACAATCGATGGTAGTTTGTATTTTTGAAGGGCACAGGGAAGAAGAGTATGTACTACTTGGCGACCTGACTCTGCGTGTGAGGTGGCACACAGAAGTTTGCCCATTTAAAGAAAAACCTCACAAGTCAGAACACCTAGAAGACTCACCTTGGGCTCTGTTCATTCCTTCAACAGCTCATGTCAGCGTTGTTACAAACACCTATGGTGAGCCTGCCTACATGCAAATGCATAGTCACAGTATCACTTTGACTAACTTTGGCTAAAACCATCTGTTCCAAGCTTTCTTTCTAATGAGGTGATAAAACAAAATGAAGAGAGATTACCTACCCAGACCTTAGACCCAGCTGACAGGAGAAAACCAGAGCTCTAAGAGCGAAAATGCAGCCAACCTAATGAAAACCACCACCACGCTCTGAGCTCCACAGCACTGAACAAACTCGATTTTGATTTCTTCATGCCAGGATACTGTGTGAGCTTTTAAATGACATCTTAGTGTGCAACCAACTCAGAGATAGGCCCTGAAAAAAAGAAGAAACTCAAACTGTCCACACTGCCTTCCTATACAGAGTGGAATTCACAGGTTCTGCCCCTGAGGATTTTTCCAGAAGTTTACAGAAACTTACGATTGCAATAAGACCTTTACTTTTTTTACATTTTTATACTCTTTCCCCCACCTGGCCAGCTGTGCCGCAGCTTCCAAAACACCCTGACAATCCATGTACAAATATAACCACATAGTCTTACTGGGATCTTTCTGTGTACTGGGTTTTGTTTAGAGCTCTTGGGCTTTCATTGTTTGGGTTAAGATTTTACTTTTATGAGCTGTTAGGGCAGAAGAAGGGCTATGTTATGTTTTCGTTTTTATTTTAATTGCCACACACTTTCGAACCCTTCCCCTGGTGCTGACCCTACATGAAGATGATGATCTCATTTCCTGCACTTTAAGAGAAATTCCTAGCAGGTCAGGACTCTTAACCAGGGTTAGACAGTTATCTTGGCCTTGACTTATCTACCAGTGTCATGAAAACTCAAGATGAGTCAAAATGTGATGTCAATTTTGGGTTGTTTTTTTTTTCCAGATGTTTCAAAGGACCCATGAATTCAGCTGTTTCAGAATCATCTATTCCAAACACCCTCCTTTGGATTTTCACTTCTAGAAATTCAATCAAAGAAAGCTTTGGGCTGGGTACAACTTAAAGAAAAAGTTAACTTGAAAGTAGCTGTCCTGAAATTATATATATGAAATATTCTAATCTTTCCCCTGAGACCATGAGTCATTGAAAGGAACAAGGGCAAAACAGAATAGAAGGATTTTCCAAGCCACTTGTTTCCAGATCCAAAGTGGAAAGCTCCTTTCTTCTCTGATTCTGAGACTAGGGCAAAGCATCGACTTAACGGTCCGGCCTCCTCCTTCTCCCCTGTGGCTGGATCTGAACCCCAAGGCTTGCCAGAATCTCCTGCGCAAGGAGAACAGTAGTTTTCTTTATTCTTGGAACACCTGTTAAGGGGTTATGGGGAGTTTTATATACAGCACGTCGAACCACAGTCTTCTCTCTCAAGGAAAAGGGGGGAGCCTCATTAAACCATATCCTTTGCCAAAGTTTCATTGCTCACAAGTCAGTGCAACTTTCAACCCTTAAACGCTCTGCAAACGGTGCTTCCAACCTTTCCAGGAGCCCTCTTGTAAAGCCTGGGCTTAAATAGATTCCCATCACTGTCTAGGCCCATGTGGTTTCTAAATTAATATATATTGACCACAATAGTGATTAAATAAGTTATTTCTTAATTACCAGTCCACTATGCACAGTTTTCTTTTACTACATATAGTGAGTATATATACATATGTAATATATACATATACATAAATATCTTGCAAGTGTGATTGAGAGGTTAGCATAATGAAATATTCAGAAAAGTCGACAGGTAACTACATAATTTAAAACAGAATAAAAATATTACATACTCAGTATACCTGGAAACTTCCAATCAGTACAGAGACTGAACTGACACAGAAGATGCCTCCGGTCCGTTCCAAAGAAAGAGAAACGCTGCATGCAAAAGCAAGTAGCAAAAATAATACTAAGCTGAGAATGAAAACAGGAATGGGAATTTGCAGACACCAAAAACTAAAGTGAAAGCAAACAGCACGGAAGAGAGCGTGTCTCGTGCATGAGCCCAGGAGCCTCAGATCTGCTT
This sequence comes from Dipus sagitta, assembly GCA_036346955.1. NCBI lineage: Eukaryota > Metazoa > Chordata > Mammalia > Rodentia > Dipodidae > Dipus > Dipus sagitta. The sequence continues at coordinate 98,357,734 of CM070783.1, read as the reverse complement.
GCATCTACTGAGGCAGACAATAACAGAAGAATCCAGGAACCAGGAATCCAGGGATTGAGCTGAGTCTTCTCGGTAAAGGCAGGAGCATCACGCCCCGTCCCGCGATGGAGATGGGAACAGAGCGCTCTGTCCCCTGGCTTGCCCAAGCTTCATGTCCCATCTTCTCCTTGAGGCAGCAGATGAAAAGTTACGTGCAGGGTCACCAAGCCCCTTCACCTCAGCCCGTGCTGAGACATGACATCAAACTTCTACTCCAAGAGTGACATAGAAACCTAAAAAGTGTCAAACATTGAAATCTGGGAAGCGTAGACCAGCTGGTAGAGGGTCCAGCACGCAGGAAGCCCTGAGCTCTAGCCCCAGCACCACATTAGACAGGGCATGGGTACACGTGACTGTCACCCCAGCACATGCTGGACGTGGAAGCAGGAGGATGGAAAGTTCATTCTTGACTACACAGCTATGCGTGAGACTCTGTCTCCCAAAAACAAAACCTGAGGGCCTGGAGAGATTGCTCAGTGGTTAAGCCATTTGCCTGCAAAGCCTGATGACCTAAGTTTGATTTCCTATTAAAGTAAAGCCAGATGCACAAAGTGGCGCATGTGTCTGGAGTTCATCTACAGCAGCTAGAGGCCCTGGCATGCCCATTGTCTCTCTATCCCTTTCTCTCTCTCTCTCCCTCTGTTTCTCTCTCTCTCTCTCTGCCTCTCTCTCTCTTCTCTCTCTGTCTCTCTCTCTCTTTCGCTTTCTCCCCAAGCACACACCTTTAATCCCAGTACTTGGGAGGCTGAGGTAGGAGGATTGCTGTGAGTTCGAGGCCAGCCTGAGACTACATAGGGAATTCCAGGTCAGCCTGAGCTAGAGCAACACCCTACCTTGGGGGGAAAAAACTCTGCAATCTGTAGAGTCCTGACGTCTAGAATCCGCAGACCACTGTCTGGGGACACCTCAGAGGCCTGGGGGCCTCAGGCTGCGGCAATGCTCTCTCCTGATGATGAAGCTGACGGAAGAATAAGGAAAACCGTGGGAGACAACATACACGACCACTGGACGATGAACAGCCCAGGGGTTACTAGTAGATGACCATAGTCTGTTTTTGTATTACTATATGAAATACCTGAGGCTGGCAAGTTTGTAGATAATAGAGGTTCATTTATCTCACGGATCTGGAGGCTGGGAATTCCAAACTCACAGTGGAGACTTCTGAGGCTTTCTTCCTGCACCATAACATGGTAGAAGGCTCCCCTTCCTCTTCTTAGAAAGCCACTAATGTCATCATGGAGACTCTAACCTTACACCTCATCTGACCCCAATTCCTTCCCAGAGACTCCACTCCCATTACTATTAGCATAAGAGTTTGAGGACTAAATTTCTAACACATGGGCTTTGTGAGGACCTATTCAAACCATGAGGTCTTCACGAGAGAATTAAATGTGAATATTTACCATATTCAAAAAAAAAAAAAAAAAGCCTCTGGTCAAGATGGCAACCACCGGACCGCGCTTCAGCTCCTGATGTACTATCAGGCAAGAACTGTAGGGCTGCAGTAAGAGTAGGTCTTAGCAGACTCCCACTGGGCAGGAGGGGCGGAGGGAGGGCACAGTCAGGAATCTGCTGATGCCTACGCTCCCATGCCCTCAGGTAGCCCACTAGGCCCCTCACCACAGCTGGTTCTGAGCCCCTGTCTCACCAACCAGGTTCGCCCCTTGCGCTGCCCACAGGAAGCCCGGAGCGCGCCCCTCAGCCCACATGCTGGAGTTCCAGGATTTCATCCCCAGACCGTGAAAAGCCAGAAGCCCAAAGCCAGAATCTGGAAGGTGGAGGCTTGAGTAGAAAGGTGGAAGCTAGGAGCTAGGGAAGATGGCTGAGTGGGTAAAAGTGCTTCCACGAAAGCATGAGGGCCAGAAAGGGCAGAGTTCAGTCCCCCAGCACCAACGTGAAAGAGGAGGGCACCCGACTTCCTCCCCTGGTCTTGGCACCAGATAATGACAACCAAGTTATCATTAGCTTCACACGGGTAAAAAACATTTTGCTTAAAATTGTTAGAAAATGAAATGATAAGGCTGGGCAGATGGCTTAGAGGTTGAGGTACTTGCCTGCAGAGCCAAAGGACTCAGATTCAACTCCCCAGAACCCACATAACCCAAATGCACAAAGTGGTGCATGCATCTGGAGTCCTCTTGCAGTGGCTAGAGGCCCTGGCATGCCCATTCTCTCCTCTCTCCTCTCCCCCCCCCTCTCTCTCTCTCCAAATAAATTTTTAAAAAAGAAAATAAAATGAAATCACAAATGATTCCAGCTGGTTTCATGCCTTTCTATCAATAATCATGAACTACATTAATTGTATCCATGAATTATGAACTGCTGTTCATCTGAAGAGCAGTCAAAAATATATAAAAGAGTAGTCCACTCTGAACCACCTCATCTCTTTGAACTGCCCCAGTCCTCACTATTTTATTGACCACCTGTTCTCAAAAGCTCAGTAAGTTACAGCTTAGCCATTGTTTAACAGGACATTCAGGGGAAGGTTGAAACTTCAAAAAGGCCTTAAAGACATTACTTCTGGTTTAAAAACTGAATTTTCAGAGGGCAATTGACTTTCATGTTTTATGAACAAGATATAAACATGTAATAGAATACTAGATTGTACCATGTTATTTAGGGAAGTAACTCATGAAACTAAAGATGCTGTCCCTGTTGTTAGGAATCTTTTTTCTTGCATGCAGGGGAGAACTTAACATAAAATAAGAAAAAAATATTCCTCTGTGGAAGTGAGTAGTATAAGGCGAATCTTCAGCATAACGGACAGTGTGGAATAGAGCAGTTCATTAACCTCCTAGCACGGGGTTACACACACAGGTTTGCAGCTACAAAGAAAAGTCTTGAAATGGGATGCAGCCTAGTAGCCATTACGAAGCAGTATGTAGGAAGAATTAAGAACTAAGAGCCATGTGTACTCACTTGAATCTCCTAACACTTGCAGAATAACACTGCTTCAGATTCCAAACTTTAAAAATTCAGAAAAATCACACGAGAATTATGTAATTAACAACCAAATAAGAAAACAATGGGATTGATGGTAGAAGAAATTATTTTATAAACATTTTCAGTATGAGTTCCCTAAGGGATACAATGTATCATATCATATCATATATGTAACATGCCAAACATCAGTTATAATGCTGAATGGTAAAATAATGATGTATAAATAGAAAATGTTGGAGAATTCAGCTTAATTTGTTATTATTCTTGCATACACAATGTCATGGTACCTTTATAGACCCTAATTTTTTTTCTTTTTTTTTTGGCACTGTGAAAAGAAAATAACAAAGAAATTCCATGTTCTACCATGGCAGTAAGATTAAAAAAATAATTTTTTGAATATGTAACTTCCAAGAAAAATTAGTCCTAAGAGTTCTACCCAAAATACTAAGCAGGCAGTCCAGAACCCCCTACCACCACCACCACCAAAAAAAAAAGTAAATAAAAAAAATAAAAATAAAAAATAAAAAAAAACAGCCCACCAGAATCATTCCAAAAATGCTTGAACTTACCACCTGTAGTCAATTAATTCCTTGAGATGAAGAAACAGATATTCTATCAAGGTTGCTTTGCAATCAAGTAGGTGAAAAAGGGTAGGGCCAACTCCCGAAACAATCAGAGTCCCAGACAAAGATGAGAAAGGACAGGAAGAAAAAAAAATGATACCATCTGTGAGCAGAAATGAAATGAACAAGGCCACAGTTGGATTCTGAATTCTGGCCCACTCATAGGGTGTCCAAACCATGGCAGATCAGAAACTTCCATCACACTTACATCTTTGGATGCATAGGATAATGATAAGTGCATCGTTGCTACAAGTAATCCATTAGGATGTGCATCCTTGTAGAATGTAGCTCCTTCCGCTTTGTGCCTTACACAAGGTAGGTTCTCAGCTATTTATTCCATGGATGAACGAATGGGTGGATGAATGGGTGGATGGGTAGATGGATGGACGGATGGACTGATGGATGGGTGGATGGAGTTGCTTGCTATTGAACTGTTTGCCTAATTTGGACCTTTCATCCTTTTCTGTCAACAACAGCCATGTGCAAAAGCCCTCAGGCATCTGCCCTTGACTTGGATAGATGTATGAAAGTTCACCTCTGTAGCAGACAGCTTCAGGTTCACTGAGATGAACTTCTAGACCAGGCACAATCATGGAGGAGGGATTTATTGAAGCTTACAGATCCAGGGGAAGTTCCATAATGGCAGAAGAAGCTGACCTGCTTTCACAGGACCAAACACAGAGAGAGAAACACAAGCCCAAAAGCCAAAAGCCACACAGCATAGCACACTTCAGGAACTCCAGCTAGGCACACTTTGCATATAAGATATGGCTTAAAACTTTAGGATTAATTGCCCATAAGTATTGAACTATTGAACAGAAGGTCTTACCTTTCTGTTCTTCCTTTAAAAAAACACTAATTAGAAATTTTTAATTTATATATTTGAGAGAGAGAGAGAATGGGCACACCAGGGCCTCCAACCACTGCAAATGAACTCCAGATGCATGCGCCACCATGTGCATCTGGTTTACGTGGGTCTTGGAGAATCGAACCAGGGTCCTTTGGGCTTGCAGATAAGTGCCTTAACTGTTCACCCATGTCTCCAACCCTAGATAGAAAATTTAGGTTGTTTCTATGACATAAATGTAAGATGATATCTATATAAAGCATATAAAGACCAATTTTATGTCTACTAACATGAAAATTTGATTTTTTTTCTTCTTTATTTTATTGATATGGTGAAGTACATTGACTGGCTTTTGAATGTGAATACTACTGAGATTGCAGGTACAAGTTCCTATACCTAGCCTTTTGGTATGACTTTTTTTTCTGGTATCACATTTTGTTCCACCTCAATTCACCACAGAAAATATAAACCAAACACGTCAGCCTCGTATGTTATTTAAAAGTTTCAGGTCATTGTTATTCAATAGACAATTACAGTGACCATGAACAGTAACAGAGAAATTACAAAGATCAAAAATTGACATGTCACCAGGCATGGTGATGCATGCCTTTAATCCCAGAACTCAGGAAGCAGAGGTAGGAGGATGGCCATGAGTTTGAGGCCACCCTGAGATGACATAGTGAACTCCAGGTCAGCCTGAGCTAGAGCGAGACCCTACCTTGAAAATCAAAAAAAAAAAAAAATGACATGTTATGAATAGAAAAAAAAATATTTTCTTTTGGATGAAGGACTTGTTTATACCCAACAAGTAGAAACCCAATTAAATAATCCAAACTCCAATCCAGCAAGCCAAGGTCTGGGGACCAATACCTAGAGTAGCTTCCAGAGCACATGGGGTCTATTTTGTCTTGTTTGACCCTGGACTCATGATGACTGACCATGATACTATCTTCCAGCAAAATAAGACATTGTTGCAATTGGCAAGTCGATGAAGTTGGTTTAGTGAAATAAAAACTGCAAGAGCAAGAAGATTTGAATCACTACAGATTACATATTTTTAATTTCCCCCTTCCTAATTTCACATTATGTTTTCATAACTCTATTTCATTCTGTACGTAGCTGATATCAGGTGATGATTCCATAAATGTATATGTGCACATACGTACACTTTTGATTTGCCATTTTGTGTTTTTTTTTAATTTGGTAAGTCTCAACAAAAAATACAAGTGCTCCCCTGAATGCTGATTAACAGTGAAAATATTTAATTTGAATGTATCAAAACCCATTCATGGGGCTAGAGAGATGGCTTAGTAGTTAAGGTGCTTGCCTGAGAAGCCTAAGGACCCAGGTTTTATTCCCCAGTACCTACATACCTACATAAATCCAGATGCACATGGTGGCGCATGTGTCTGGAGTTCATTTGCAGTGGCTAGAGGCCTGGTGGGTCCATTCTCTCACTCTCTCTCTCTCTCTCTCTCTCTCTCTCTCTCCTCCCTCCCTCCCTCAAATAAATAAATAAAGCAAACTTAACTAATGTCAAGCTGTGGAATCAATGAGAGTCCATCTCAGGAATCAACAGGCAGGTGAGTAATGGAGGAGGCTACCTGTCATTCTCAAACCACAGACAGAGGACATGGGGGCTCCCAGAAAAGTACAGAGGGTACTAAATTGGCATATACACTTGTATACACCACACACATCTCACCATTTATATATACATATGCATATGTGTACACAAACATACATTATTTATATACTGTGTATATGGAATAAAAAACATTCACAAAGTAGAGAGGGGACCACTTGAGAAGAGGATGAGATCTTAAGAAGAGAAAAAGGAGAAATGAAAGGGTAATGAAATACAGGTGACATGAAAACAGAAGGGAAGACTACTTGGAGGAGAGAAGGGGACCAGGGGAAATGGGGGGATAGTGGAGGAGAGGGAAGAATAGTAACAAAATTTAAAGACACATATATAAGATATATATTATACATATTTTATATGTACATATTATATATATTATAATACCATAATGAAACCCATTATGTTATATGATATTTTTAATTTTTAAAAATGAAATTAGACATATGTATAGGTAAATATACAGTAATATACAAGTAGTTAATAAATATATGTACATCAATTTTTAAATAATTTGAATATGTTTTAAAAATCACAAATGATCATATCAAAAAATAAGCCTGAATTATAATGAATCAACTAACACATATTTCTCTCCTCTGTTGACTACATATTTATTCCAGCAAGTTTATAGTCTCAGTTTAGGGAAGGGAATTGATTTGTGGTTGTTTTCAGCAGACACACCCCATACTCTAGGCTGTCCTCAGTGAGTGACTGGTGTTGCCATAAATAGGTAAATGAATGACTGGGCTGGAAATTTTCTATTTGACCCTTCAGGTCATTTTCCATACTCTTTCACTACATATACACACACACACACACACACACACACACACACACACCAGTAAGTGATGTCTCTTACCCAAACCCAAGCTGATGAATAAATGAAGTCTATTGAACAAGGTAGATTACAAAGCTGGAAACTCTTGTTTCATTAAAAAGACAGATAATATGATTTTTAGAATTTTTTGGCATTGTCCCTTCATTGAGTATGAAGTTCTTTCTAAAATAAAATAAAAGGTTTCAAAATTGTTGGAACAGGGGCGACATCATCCAAGCATCTTGTCTCCAAAGGTGACTAAGTGTTAGAAGTTCTATTCAGTCATTAAAGTTCTGAATGTTTGGGATTTTTAATTTTTTTTAGAAAGAGACAGACAGAGAGAGAGAGAGAGAGACCTCAGCCACTGTAATCAAACTCCAGACGCTTGCGCCACCTAGTGGGAATGTGTGACATTGTGCTTGCCTCACCTTTTGTGCATCTGGCTTTTGTGGGATCTGGAGAGTTGAACATGGGTCCTTAGGCTTCGCAGGCAAGTGCCTTAAATGCTAAGCCATCTCTCCTTCTTTTAATGTCTTGTGATTTTTATTATCTGCTCATCACTTCCCATAAGAAAACAGATGCCTTGGAATTTCCGAACACTTACTCAAATGGTCGGAGTTCACAGATCCAGATAGAAAGAGCAGGAAATAGCTTACTACAGAGACAGAGAGAAATTTACTTGAGGATACACATGACATCAGTGATGCTGGAAAAGACATAAAACTATTTCCAAATAGTGTATCTCAGGGCTGGAGAGATGGTTCAATGGTTAAGGTGTTTGCCTGCAAAGCTTAACAATCCAGATTCGATTCCTCAGTACCCACATAAAGCCAGATGCACAAAGTGACATACGCATCCGGAGTTCATTTGCAGTGGCTAGAGGCCCTGATGTGCCCATTTCTCTCTCTCTCTCTCTCCCTCTCCCTCTCTCCTTGCAAAAAAAATCAATAAAATATTTTTAAAGCATATTCCATTAAACAGATGTATGTAAAAATATTTGCATGTTATGAGGAGCAAGTTGTCTATGACTTGGTCATAAAATATGGATTGAAGAGCCATTTATTCTCATAAACTATCCAAGAGCTAGGTGTTTGGTTTTTTTAATTAGTAATATTAGAATTTTAATACTTAAGATAAAACTTAAAACTTAAGCTAGTGGCTGGTTTCCTATTTATTTAGTTTCCTAAAGCTGGTGTTAAGCTTGTCTTTCTTTCCTTTGTACATAACATATTATGTTGAGCTATTGTGGCTTAAAACATTTTAAATTCTCTCAGTGTTTTTAATTTAGATCTGTACAACATAGATTTGAGATGGAAAAACTATGAGTCTTTCTCTCAACATGAGTCATAGTACTTGGTCTGAACCTGTTTCTCCTTCCTAGACGATAAAGAGAAAAAGAAAAACACTTGTTCCCACCTCTCAGAATTTCTGGACTAGCCTTATCTCTTCAATGGAAAGCCAAGACTCCGTGATTCACACTGCAGTCCTTACAAATCCTATTTGTTTCTCTTGGCATTACACCTTAAGCCTATTGGTTGAAAGAGGCTGTGTCTCTATCAACTGTAACATTTAAACACAACAACAAAAACAAGTGTGGACAATGCAATTAGCTGCATCACCAAGATTGGCCTAGAAAAGATTGACATGGAAGGTCCAATCCACTGTCTATGAGCCATGGAGAAACTTATTATAACCAAATTCAACCTCTGAGTCATATTTCTTGCATGGGATGGAATACTGGCCAGCAGAATTCTATATTGGTTCTCTTTAGCAAGGATCTGTATTTAACTTCTTTAATTTGTTCAAAAACCTACTGTTACCACTTTTTCACCCAAGAAACCAAATACATTTAAATAACCATGTTACTTTGGTGATCCTCTTTCATACTTAGATTTATTTATTAATCTTATCCAGCTGAAAGGAATTTTGTAAATTATCTAATTCTGATCCTGTTTCACAAGGGAGGGAACTGAACCCAAATTGTGATTTGTTCCTATCCCTTTCAAATTATTTTAGTATTTCATTAACATGAGACAATATGCTGTGTTTTAGAGAATAACTTTGGGAAAGAATATGATCTATTTCCTAGGAGTGAGGCCAAATCATTTGAAAAAAAGGCAATTTGAAATTCTACTCAAGTACTTTATTTCAAATCAGAATTATTTCAAAACCAAGTTCATTGTCAATGCTGCCCATTAACAAATGGTAACAAACAGAGCAGATCAAGATCAGTGCAGCTATGTTATCACATGCTGTGTTATACAGTGTGGTGTTTGTTATTGTTGTTGTTTGCTTATTTTTGTTTTTTAGTGGCATGTCACTCTAGCTGAGGCTGACCTGGACCTCACAATGCAGTTCAGGCTGGCCTCGAATCACAGGGATCCTCCTGCCTCAGCCTTGGAGTGCTGGAATTATAGGCATTAGTCACCACACCCACCTCATGTATGTTTCATATACCTTCTTATCCTCCCAACCAGATATTAAGCTATATCTCCTTCCCTTCTCCCAATTTACATAACCCCCGGTTTTCCACACAATCCAACAGACTGATTGATAGAAGCTATTGGCCACCTAGATAACCCACGGCTTTTTATTACAATTCATTGAGGAGTGGAGGCCAACACTGGCATGAGAAGAAATAAAGCAGTATTTATTTTGCTTGAAAAAAAAAAAGTGCACAGTGGAATGAGTTGATTGGTTTTACCAGAAAGAACCCAGCAAATATCTGATGGAATGTAACAGAGCTTAAAAGCAAACCCGTGATTGGAACATTGGCATGGACAGAACCATACTGAATGCCAGCCATACCCAGGGACAGGTCAGAATTGTCTCACTGAGTGTTTAGCCTAAGATCATCGGTGCTTACCACGGAGGGGCACGGCAAAGCAGGTAAACATGCTCTTCTGCTCAGCTGACAAGCTCCCAAGCACAGAGTATGTTCGCCCTTTGGCTTACAAAATGGCAGGAGGGCGGTTCTGTTGGAATGATTCATTGTTCAGTGCCATGTGTGTTATGCTCAACTCCTTTCACAATGTTTTTCTGCTTCTTTATTTAAATAGACAGTGGTTTCCATCATATGAACCTCAATTTGTCTAAAATATCAATTAGTTTATACCTAAAAAATGTTTTCCCCTCAATTACTTTTTATGACATCCCTTGGAAAGAATTTTTAACCAATAACGGGGGGGGGGGGAATTAAGTTTACACTGGAGACATTTTCTTAAGTCCATTTGGCCAGGTTAGTACAGTTGGAATTTGGCAGTGTGTGTAAATTTTATTTAATTTCATTTCACTTTGAAATTTTGCTGAATGATCAGAACTAACTGAAATAATCAGAGGATGAATGACTAAAAGAATCTTTTCAACAATTTCCTAAAATGTGGAGAAAATGACATCAAAGGATAAAAATAAGCAGAAAGATAGGAGGATCGCTGAGAGTTCGAGGCCACCCTGAGACTACAGAGTGAATTCCAGGTCAGCCTGAGCTAGAGTGAGACCCTACCTCAAAAAAAAAAAAACCAAAAAAAAAAAAAATAAGCAGAAAGACAGGGGACCCATTCAGCAGGTCAGCCAGAGCCTTAGACAGATGATGTGCACAGGGTGAAATGAGAGATGTCCTGAAATAATGAATTTGTTCCTCACGAGAATGAATGATATTTCCTTCCTATAAAATGGTCAATACTGGGGCTGGAGAGATGGCTCAGTGCTTAAAGATACTTGCTTGCAAAGCCACATGGCCCAGATTCTATTCCCCAGTACTCATGTAAAGCCAAGCGCATAAACTAGTGCACTCAGCTGGACTTCATTTGCAGTGATGGTAGGTCTAGCACACTCATTCTCTCTCCCTTTCTCTCTCTCTCTCTCTCTCTCTCTCTCTCTCTCAAATAAATAAATAATTTTTTGAGGTAGGGTCTCACTCTAGCCCAGGCCAAACTGGAATTCACTATGTAGTCTCAGGCTGACCACAGACTCACTGCTATACTCCTACCTCAGCCTCCTGAGTGCTGGGATCAAAGACATGAACCAACGTTCCCAGCAGCAGATAAGTTTATATATATGAAATAAAATATATTACATATATAAAATGCCAATATCTACACAAAATCTATGAAAAGGATATTTCAGAAATAAAAGTGGAAGTTGGGATTTAAAAAGTAAGACATTTGAAAAGTTTGTAGAAATCATTCCATGTTCTGATGAAAAACTAACAGTTTCTGGCATTCTCTGAGATGGAAGTCCATTTCCTGTTTCAATAGACATTCATTTCAAGATGGAAAACTCACTCAAACGTCAAAAATGAGTACCTTTTCCAAAGAAACATTCTACATTCCAAGACATAGGAGTCCCAAAGGCTGAAGGTGTAATTTGAAAATTTTCCCTTGACAAGTCAGTCTTACACACACATCCCAAATGAACCGAACAGAACTTTGTGATCTCTTCTAAAAAGCTCTGAGAGGGAGAAAAAAATTAGGAAAATTAACAACAGAAAAGGTAGTTTGTTCCAAGAGAGAGAGTTGAAACAAAACAAAACACAGCCTGCTGTTTCATTCTTCCAAGGAAGGATTTACGCTGATTAAATGATGAGTGAAAAAAGCGCGGGTTCTGCCCCTTGGCCAGGACTCTTGGGCCCAGACTCTAGCAACGTTCTCTTGTTGCTCACAAAACATGGTAGTCCTCTTGGGAGGCTAAAAAGACCAATAAGAGTTTTTCCAAAATGGTACTTGGAAATTTCCTGGAAAAAGACAAGGAAAGTTTAAATGTGTAATACACAAAACTGGCACAAAATCAGTTATACACTCCCAACAGTTGTTGTAAGTCTGGACTTAGGAAAGGATACTTGTGAATGTCACTGGTCACATTTGTTTGTCAAATTAATTCAGGATGGCTCAGATGTCCATGCAGCCAGAGGAAAATGTGAAAAATAACCAATAAGCAGAAAAATGAGGGTAGAGACAAGAGGTGTCTTCAGCAAAGATAAAATTATAACTTCTAGGGCTGGGCGTGGTGGCACACACTTTTAATCACAGCACTCAGAAGGCAGAGATAGGAGGATCGCTATGAGTTCAAGGGCAGCCTGGGACTACAGAGTGAGTTCTAGGTCCGCGTGGGATAGACTGAGACTCTACCTCAAAAAAAAAAAAAAAAAAAAAAATATATATATATATATATATATATATATATATATATATATATATATCTTCTTGGGTGCCACAAAGCCCAAAATATGCTTTGCCATAGGAATTACACATATTGAATTTGTAGAACTTCCTGATTTTTAAAGTTATTTATTTAGTGGGGGGATGGGTGTGTGTATATAAGTACAGGAACACATGTACACATCAGAGAACAACTTTTGGATCAGTTCTCACCTTCTACCTCATCTCTACAGCCACAAAGGGATTAGTACTATACAGTTTCCAGCTTTTATGCAGGGTCTGCATATTTGAACACAGGTACCTACACGGAGCTATACAGCAAACATGTTATCCACTGAGCCATTTCCCTGGTCCCCTTCTACTTCTTCATGAATGTATCTTGAGCAACCAAAACACATGTCCAAAACCATATTAGTTATTTTACAATTTCAAATTAGTGGTAAAAAGAATGTGGTTGACCTGGGATGACCCAAAAGGCAACATAGTGCTGAGAAGAAGAGACAGAGGAGTGTCCAGCACTGAAACATCTCTATCACACCCACCAAGGCTCGGCGTCCATTGTGAAAGAGGTGGTGGAAGGAATGTAAGAGCCAAAGGAAGGGTGCCACTCCTTACAATGCAAATGTCTAGACATAAATTGGCCTTGATATCCAAGACCTCACAGTGCTTAGCAATACCTACACAAGACCCTCATAATAGGATAAAAAGATGATGACATCAAATTAAAAGAGAGACTAATGGAGAGAGGGAGGGGATATGATGCAGAGCAGAGTTGTGAAGGGGAAAGTGGGGGAAGGGGAGGGAAATATGGTTTATTATCTGTAAGTATAGAAGTTGTCAATTTAAAAAATCACAGATCAACATGATACCACAATAGCTCTATTCTTTAATCAATAAATCTGTATTAGCAGGGAAAAAAAGAATGTGGTTGATGTGTTCATAGCTTTGCCTTCAAGCAATCCCTGTGGGAACAGTATGGAGAGTGGATCAGGAACAGGCACACCTATGATGGTTAATCTCAAGTTGTCAATGTGACGGGATTTACAATTACCTTGGAAAGAAATTTCTTGATACATCTGTCAGAAATTTTTCTAGATTACATTAGTTGAGGTGGGAAGACCACCCTAACTGAGGACTAGACCATTATATAAGCTGGGGAGCCCTGGACTACATCAAAAGGAGAGAGCTAGCCAAGCACCAGCACTAATCTCTCTCTACCTCTTCCCTGCTGATGTGATAATGTGACACTGCCTTCCTATTCCTGCCATGATTTTTTTCCTGCCATGATGGGTTCTCCCCTCTGGAACTGTAAGCCTAAATAAACCCTGTGGAGTTTTGAATGTGAATGTATGTCCCCCATACCCTCAGAGATTTCTGATTAAGGTTAAGCTCCCTACATAAAGCTCCAGCAGACCTGCTGGGGAAGACACGCCACTGGGGTTGGATCACTTAGTCTGGCCCAACAAGGTGTGGAAAGTGTGGCTGAAGCTCTGGCTCTTCGTGTTTGCTGGCTATTTGGCGGTCTCTCTCTGCCATGGATCCATGGAAGTGAGCCAGCTTCTCCCACCATTGATGCAACTTGCCCTGGATTCTGTAAGCCTGAAATAAACCTTTTCCTTGTCAGGTGTTTTCCCAGCAATGAGAAAGTAACTGCAAGGAACCCTTTTCCTTCCTTCTGCCACTTCTGGTCAGGTATTTGTTCCAGTGATGAGAAAGTAACTGGTGCATGGCCAAATCTAACAGGAACTGGAAGGAAACTATAGTAACCGCATCCAAGAGACATGGACAGATAGGGACCTGTAGACTATGGAAATGCACAGGACTGCAGACAGAGAGAGATAAGACCAAGGAAAACTCTCAGAATTTAAGATATTGTGACCATATGGACAATGTCCCAAGTAACCAAGATTCTAGGGGCAGGAGAAGAACTAATAGGCCTTGGGGGGAGGGGCAGGAGGCCACAATAGTTCTTTGGACATGTCGAGGTCCCAATGGGCTTTCTGGTAGAATGATAATACTGGAAACTAGACAGACATGTGTGGAACTCAGGAAAGTTCTTACCAGAGGTACAGATCTGGGATGTTAACCTTGACCATGGTCAGCTGGTGGAATGGTGGGCATTTCTAGGTGAGACTGGGATAAGGAGAGGGCCGAGGACATAATTCTGGGAGCAAAAGTGGGCACAAAGCAGGGTTCTTAGGTTAAGAGAGACCCAAGTCTTCACCAAGTGGAAGCTAATGCAGGAAGCAGTATTTAATGGACCCAAGTCAGAGACCCACTCTCTGTGAAGTTCTGGGGTGAGGAGAGTGGAGCCTGGATCCCTGGATCTGCCACCAGGGGACTTTCATCGGCACACACATTGGGAAGTAGGTGTGCTCAGAGGCATGGTTTCCCCATGACTCTGTGGGGATGCCAGCATCACTGCCCTACTTGTGCTGAGTTCAAAGCCCTTTGTGGAATCTTAATCAAAGTTTAAGATGAACAGATGATAGGGTCTGGGGATATAGCTCAATGAGTAAAGCTGATTTCTTGCACACCTGCCACCAGAGTTCAATTCCTCAGCCTTCAGAGAGTTTGACAATGAAGGATCACAAGTTTAAGGCCTACCTAGGGTACAGGGCAAGTTCAAGACAAGCCTGGACAATTTACCAAGACCCTGTCTCAAAAACAGGAAGTGCAAAAAGAACTGGGAATACGGCTCAGTGGTAGAGCACTTGCCTAGCATGCGTGAGGCTATGGGTTTAATTCTCAGTACCACAGAAATAAAAAGAAGTAATAAATTCTAATGTTCTACAGTGCCGTGGAGTGACTTGCAATTTATTTCATGAGTAACTAGAAGAGAGAAGCTTGAAAACTCCAAACACAAAGTAGTAATAAGGAGATGGAAACATTAATTCCCTGATTTGATCAGTATGCACTGGATACATGTACTGTCAGGTATCACACTGTCCCCTATAAATATGTATAAGTATTGTGTTAAGCAAAATATGCTTAAAGAGAGGAAAATACTAATCACTCTAATTTGACATAATATATACATATGCTAAATTTTGACACTGTACTCCATAAACGTATAATTAAAGTAACAAATATATGGGCTGGAGGTATGGCTTAGCAGTTAAGGCGTTTGCCTGCAAAGCCAAAGGACCCAGGTTCGATTCCCCAGGACCCATGTTAGCCAGCTACACAAGGGGGTGCACGTGTCTGGAGTTCGTTTGCAGTGGCTGAAGGCCCTGGTGCACCCATTCTTTCTCTCTCTCTCTCTCTCTCTCTCTCTCTCTCTTTCTCTCTCCCCCTCCCTCTTTCTCTGTCAAATAAATAAATAAATAAATAAACTTAAAATAACAATTATATAAAATGTTAAGTGAAACTATGAGGGACCCCAGGACTCTTTTTTAACTTCTTTTTTCTTTTGTTTATTTATTTATTTTTATTTATTTGAGAGAGAGAAAGAAAGGTGCAGATAGAGAAAGAGAGAATGGGCATGACAGGGCCTTCAGGCTCTGCAAATGAACTCTAATCTTAGAGGTGATTTAAGGCATATGGGGGGTTATAGAGTAAATTTGCAAATACTGTGCCTTTTATAGAAGGGGCTTGAACACCTGCATATTTTTAATTTTTTATTTTTATTTATTTATTTTGAGAGAGAGAGAGAGATAAAGAGATAGAGAAATGGGCAGGCACAGAGAGAGAGAGAGAGAAAATGGGTGTGCCAAGGCCTCCAGCCACTGCAAATGAACTCCACATGCCTGTACCCCCTTGTGCATCTGGCTTAAGGGGATCCTGGGGAATTGAACCTGGGTCCTTTGGCTTGGCAGGCAAGCATCCCTTAGCCACTCAGCCTTCTCTCCAGCCCAGACCCTAGGACTCTTAAATTAAATAGTAGGAATAAACCCAAAGGAAAACTGTAAAATAGAGAGTTAAATATTTTCAATTATTTCAAACTTAATGGAATTTTTAAAAGAACAGAAATGGCACATAAAGAAGAGCATCTAACTGTGACTATTTAAAGCAAATGGTTTGAACAATCCGAGTTGAGCCAACCAATGCGCCTGTATGCCAGGCTGCTCAGAGGCCCCGGCGCTGTCCTTTTAGTCTCTCCAGAGGACCCCGATGTCTCTTACCAACAATTGCGTGCTCTGTGAAGCCTTTGGCAAACAACTGGCCGCACATGTGGGACCCAGCCTTTTCCATGGAAAGTGAGTCCTCCCAGATGGAGCCCTCATCAGAAGAATGTGTGCAGGATTAAGATGTAATCCGTCGTTTCAAAGACCACAGTGATGCATGAAATGGACGCGCAAGTTGACTTTTCCTCTAAAGAATTCTTTAACTCCACAGGAGACCTTAGTGAACAGAAGTCTCTAACAAGAGGTATCTCTCCTCCATCTGCGTGTTGGATGGAGACTCTAGGTAGCAATGGACATGACTGGGGTCCAAAGGCTCACAGACATATGCAGATCAACTAGTGTTACTTCTTTCTTTTTAGCCAAAGAGAACATTGTCATAGATATGTGCAGAGCCTTACTTGATACCTACAGGGGTCTAGTCAACTCTCCTCTGGGATGTCCATCTTGTACCTGGCCCTAGCAGGCCTCTTCTACCCATAAATATATGCCACAGTACAGTGAGTAATCAACACTCACAAAGACAGACCTACAGAAAAAAATGTTTGCAGCTTCTGCTCTTGGACTCAGGGTCCTGACATACGTAATTTGAGTTTGTACGGCCTCAGAATGAGGTCTGAAAGCAAAGGAGGCTTGGGGTGAGCATCTTTCTCAAGAGCCGCCCCCGTGAAGAGGGACACATCCAAACTACTACATGTGTCCTTATCTCAAGACATCAGTTCAGGTTTTTTTTTTCCACATGTGACAGCATTTGTCCTCACATGGGCTTTCTAAATACCTTCCAACTACATTCGTCTCAACATATCAAAAGTTGCCCCTCCAAGGAGGGATGAAAACACACTAGTATGTTCCAATACTTCTAAGATGCCTATAAATTTATGTAAATGCACTGACTTAATTTTTCAGGTAAGCATAAACTATCTCCTATTTGGAAGCAGTTAAAGACCTAAGATAAGTAAACTTGATATTTCACTAAGAAACACCCAAAAATACTTGTTCACATTTATGAGATATTGAAATGCATAACCACTGCTCTGCCACCCCTTAACGAACTCCCACAGGAGTCTCATGAGAGCCCTAAATAGTACACAACCCGTGACTGTCTTTGGCACTTGGCCCAGGCCCTTGCAGCTAATGGATGGATGATCAATATTATTTATTGAATAAATAAATCCAATTCACTCTTTTGGCCTTGCAACATGTCAGTGCCTGTGCCTGAAACAATTGGTTTAATTTCAAAATCCACATAATTAACGAGACTCACATTCCCTACCCCGTGTCTCTTTCTGTGACCATGAATGTTTCTAATCGTAGGAAATGCATGTAGCCACGTGGTGTGGCATTGTCTGCTCAGCTTTTCTGTGCTCTGAGGAACCTAATTTACTTATAGAGTGAGCTTCAAAAGATTATGTGAGCCTTCAGCTCTCGCTGCAGACTGCAGCAGCTGCCCAGGGACGTTCATCAGAGAAGTATAGTGGCGGGAGAGGACATCCGTTGCAGCCAGTCTTCAGGACAACTTCAGGACATGGTGCACTGAAGTATCCTACAGAACTGGCTGGGAACAACCAAGAGCCATGTCGTTCCACGATCACTGCCTTTGTTCTTGGTATTGCTTATTCCCTCTGTACCATGGCATTTGGGATGTCGCCGGGCTCAAGCAAACGACTGCTGAGATGGAAGCAAGAAGACCTTTTGCCTACCTGGGAGCTGAGGACAATGGAAAGGTAGGCTCACTCATTGTTGCTTTAAAGGTGAGAAAGCATTTGAATAGGTTTGATACACATACTACCATAACTAAAGTAAATACTTAAAGCAAAACAGATTGTTGAAATTGAAGATTTAGTTAAGAGACATGTAGTCATGTTGTGATTGAATTATATTAGGTAAAAGAAGAGTTACTGTATATACGGTATGCCCGGGGCTGATGGTCAGTCGTGACATATTGTTCTGGCCAGCTTGGGAAGATAGCTGATGTCTGAGTGTCCTGCTGCACTGGCTCTTCTCTGGGGCCCTTCAGCGTCCCCACCTTTGAACAACCAAAGGGCTGTGATAGGTCAGTACCTTGATAAACAGGTCATCCCATTTTTTAAAATCATCACTGACTGTGATCCTCATTTTTGGAGCTGGTGAGAGACATTAAAAGAAAAAAAATAACAGTGACCATACTGAAAGGTATATTGTGATGAGTGATTTTCATTTTCATCTTTATATTATTAGAGTTACGTGATTTTCTACACACCAAGCATATGTTATCTTTTATAGCCTGAGAAGAGAAAAAACATTCACATTATTTCTGGAGAGGGTGACACCCTTAAAGGAAAATAAGCCATAACTCATGCCACTAGTCACTCATACTTTATTCATTCCTGGTAGAGATTTACTGAATCTGATACATACTCTAATTTCAATAAACATGTTTCAGGTGGCTACTATGAAAGTAGCAAACCAGGTAACATGGAACATGAGCTCTGTCAAGAAGGTCACAGTCAAGTTGGGTGGTAAGATACATCACCTAGCAACACACACATACACACACACAAAACACTGTTCTAATTTTTGCTCAAGTATGTGTCCCAAAAGGCCTACACTGATCATCCTGCTTAATTCTATAGTCTCACCTCATGCCTGCCCACTGGTTCTCTCACCTAGATACAGCCTTCCCTTTTCACATGAGTGAGGAACCACTTGGAAAGAGCAGTAAGTGTCGGTGAAGTCAAAGTGCCCATGGAAGCATAGGCTATCAGAAGAGAAAGGAACGGGCAGCTAGACAGTTCCAGAAAGTACTTGATGTAAGTAGAGGAAAAGGCTGAGGGGGAAAGAGCACGGCAGACTTGAAGGAAGTAAATCACCCAGTCATTCAGATAAAACGACAAATAGCAAGGCATTTTTTCCAGACCATTTTTTCATTTTTTTTTAATTTATGAGAGAGAGAGAATTGGCATGCCGGGGCCTTAGCCACTGAAAACAAATTCCAGACACATGCTTCACCTTGTGCATCCATTTATGTGGGTTCTGGGGAGTAGCACCTGAGTCCTTAGGCTTCACAGGCAAACACCTTAACCTCTAAGCCATCTCTCCAGACCCAAATCATTTTTTAATTGAAATTATCAGAGTAACTCCCACACCCCTTTTAATTTCCAATGTATGGAAATTCAGTTCCTTAATCACAGTGGTTACACTGTAGTAGCTCTGTAACCAACAGACCACCTGAACTTGAAGTTGGATGCCACATGCTACCTGTGTGACCCACTAGGCCAGGTATTAACACCTGTAAGTCTTAGCCCACCCCCATGCCCCCACCCCCGCCAAGAGACTACATGAGAAGGTGGTACAGACCTGCTGCCCACAGCCTGGTCTCGTGGCTGCTGGCTGTATGAGACGGGTGGAGCCCAGCCTTGAAGTGGTGCAGGGCGACACTGCCCATCGGCCACCTCCCATTCTCTGCCGTATCACCATGACCCACACACCTGCCTCTTCTCAGCTCCCAGTGTAACTATATCCTGTTCAGAGACAGTCCCAACATCCATTGCCATGGAACACACACGTCTTCCAGCCCCCACCCCTACAGTTCTAGAGATTCTTCCTTTGTTTTCCAGTCCCTCAATTACACATGTGTGTGTGAGAGAGACAGAGACAGAGACAGAGACAGAGAGAGATGCTAACAGAACAAGTGATGAAACTTGAGTGGATATATGTGTTTCATGAGTGAAAATGTCCTCAGGACCCCAGGGACATGAAGAAAGCCGACTGCCAACAGCCCTGCCTGACTCCCTCCCCCATATCCACATCCTCAGAATGCTCCTGGACCTGCGTCACTGGTCAAACAACTGCCCAAAGTGACAATGTCCCTTACAGACATTTTCTCAGAAAGGGGAAAATAAAACCAAAGTATCTTGAGGAAGTCTCGAATGTTCTCTGAGCAGAACACAGAGGAGAAGGCAGTAGCCTTTTCAAGAGCTCAGTGGAGCTCAACATAGATGCCTCTGTGTTTCCGTAAGCAAGGCTTGCTCTCCTCATAGTCCTCAGAGGAACAAGCTGAACATGTGTTCCACAGATTTCTGGAATTCAATCTCTCCCTTGTGGGACCACAGAGGTCAACTGTCTCCTGTGTCCCAAAGGGGAATGGAAGCTTGTGGTGTCAGACCACATGTGTAAGCATCTGTCCTGTGCTTGAATCAGGGACTGTCAGCTCAGAAGACATTTGTATTCCACAGTGTCATAGCTAATCATTTAGCAATTGAATTTTACTCCAACCTGGTCAAGGGCCTCTGACTACTCACCACTTAGTCATTACAGTCCACATGTTGATCTTGTTTTCTCCTGTATGATTCAAGCAAAAGCTCAAATGCTATTGTGAATCTAAACCTAGAATAAACTATTATAATTTATGGCCCCAGAACTGATGAATTTTTAACTCAATTTTGAACCAATGCAATTTTCTGAAATCCTTGACACTATCCAAAGCAGAACCAAATTTAGTCTTCTAATGATTAATCTGGAACTAAATTAGAAATTCATATTGAAAAAAAAGTATGTGCTCTGAATCACATGTGCCAAAAATGTCAACTCTTCATGTCATTTGAGTAAAGTAGTTGTGAAATATCCTCCTATCACATGCTTTTTTGGAGAGGGGTAAGGCACGGAGGTCAGAAAGGACTTGATATTACTCGAGTGAAAAGTTCAAAGGGGGGTGGAAAGTGAAACTTCAAACCACTAGTCAAAGTTGAGTCAGGGGTCTGGAATAAATCAGACCAGCAGCCCAAAGCAGCGCTGTGCCCCAGCTGGGTAAAATCAGAGCAGGTCACAAAACAGCACCAGTTAGGTCATCTGAGGCCACCAGCAATTGTAAGGTGCTGGATATGCAGGAAGGGACCAGGGGACCATGTAGAAGGACAACTGAGGTAGGATTTGTGAGTCAGCTCAGAAACGTGAAGGTTAACAGGAAATAAAGAAATAAAGGGAACAATAATAAGGCGAAAGAAAGTAGAACTCTGTGCGCGCGCACGTGTGTGTGTGTGTGTGTGTGTGTGTGTGTGAATCCAAAAGAGGCATTGGCAATGGAAGAAAATTCTCTGGGAACTGAACAGACTTAACATACGAAAACTGAGTGATCTAGACAGGTTGGCTTGGGCCAAGGCAATTAGGTGGTGGTGGCCACGGTTTGGTAAAGGACAGCCTCACCCACCACAGCTGGGCTTCCAGTGGATCTGTGCACTATATATACAGTAGAAACTCTCGAAGCATGCTTCAGAGTGAATGAATGCATTCTTGCAGATCTGAGCTACTGATTTGCTCTTATCTTTTTAATATATATGTGTGATGCAAAGCTCATTCAGACAAAGATACGACTTTAAAAGATAATGTCTCCGTGAAGGTCTACTGGTCTGGTCCCCACCCTCATTGGGCATTAGACTGTTAGCTCTAAGAATCAATAAATTCTGATGCATATTTCTCTTCAGTGGTCCCCAGTTCTTTAGTTAGAATACAGTTATTATGAGACAGTGACCAAGGGATGTTCTAAGGGCAACATGTTCCCTACCAGCCAGCCATACTTCTACATGCCAGGCAGAACCAGGTTTACGATACCCATGTCTGGCTCATTCTCACTAAGAATCAGTGAAAATTATAGTTGTGGTATCCCTAGGATCCTTTCCTAGATGTCCTTAAATATTCTTGTCCCAAGTCTGGTTGTTCTATATAATTGGCCCTTTGGGAAACACATCTCAGATCAAATATCTTGCTGCTCAGAAATAACCCCGACCTCCCACCATCCATGAAATAAAAGCCCTATTCTAGCAGTCTTTCACGTTATTTACAGCACTCACCTCTGTGTATCACGCATACAGGCCAAACAGAACTGTGTGCTGCTCTCATCCATGTCTCACACTTGTCTGTTTTTATGGTTTCCTTAAGCAGTTCCTGAGACTGGGATGTCCTCCTCCCATTTCTGTCCCTTGTGTTTAATATATATTTTATTTTTATTTATTTATTTGACAGAGAAAGAGGGAGAGGGAGAGAGAGAGAGAATGGGCGCACCAGGGCCTCCAGCCACTGAAAACAAACTCCAGATGCATGTGCCCCCTTGTGCATCTGGCTAACATGGGTCCTGGGGACTCGAACCTGGATCCTTTGGCTTTGCAAGCAAATGCCTTAACCGCTAAGCCATCCCTCCAGACCATGTTCCTTGTGTTTAAATCCCACCTGTCCCACATCATAGGTACATCTCCCTGAGCTGTTGCTGGTTCCAAGAGCTTGACCCCTTGCTGTGGTTTGAGGCTTTGCTCTGGTTCCAAGTCTAGAACAGATGATGACACTCAACCCTACCCCATTGCATTTGGGGTAAATTTGCCAACTAAATAGCATGCTAGAGAAGAAGCTCTTAGCATATAAGCAAACTGCCAAGATGAGGGAGGGACGAGAACATACCTCTACAGTAGCCCAGAAGTGATAACTTCTTAGAGCATTTTTAAAGTTTATTTAAGAGAAAGAGAGAGTGAGTATAGGTGCACCAGGGCCTCCTGTCACTACAAAAAAAAAAAAATTCAGATGTATGTTCCAGTTTGTGCATCTGGCTTTATATGTGGGTACTGGGGAATGGAACTTGGGCTGTTAGGCTCTACAAGCAAGGGCCTTTAACTGCTGAGCCATCTTCCCAGGCCAGAAGTGAAAACATAAAGATACATCTCCACATAGAAACTTTAAAAGTATTCTACCAAGGGGGAAGAAGTGTGTAACCACAAAGGAACAGCAAAAAGGGTTCTGGATATAATCAGATTATTCTGTGCCCCAACTGTGGTGATGGTCACACAAACCTACAAATGTGTTAAAATAAACAGTAATGAAACAAATTTTTAAGTAGCAAATTTTACTATGTGATGATTTTTTTTCAAATACTTATTTACTTATGTATTTGAGAGAGAGAGAGAGGCAGATTGAGAGAGAGAGGATGTGTGCATCAGCCACTAGCCACTGCAACTGAAATCCAGATACATGTGCCACTCTGTGCATCTGGCTTACGTGGGTACTGGGGAATGGAGCCTGGGTCCTTAGGCTTTGTAGGCAAGCGCCTTAACTGCTAAGCTATCTCCAGCCCCTATGTGATGATTTTTATTCTTTTTAAACTTTTAAATTTGTTTTTGTTTTATTTTATGAGATAAGGTCTTGTTATGGCCCTCCTACCTCAGCTTCCAGAGTGCTTACATTCTAGGTATGTGTCACCAAACCCAGGAATTTTTTTTAAGTATTTTTGCCAGAGAAATGAACTATACTATTTACTATGGGTTTACTTAATGATGTACCTTTTGTGTTTTCCTAGCTCCCAGGAAAAAAGCAAGATTGAGTTCTGTATTGAAGAGAGAGGAGGCGAATCTATAGGAAGGAATGTTTTATGCTGAACAATACTGCACAGTTTGAAAATGTTGGCCATCACGATAGGTAGTACCAGATTTAATTTTCAGCTTTCTTTCTCACATACCTTAAAACAAGACCTCAATACAAACAGTGTACTGACGTTATATATAGCTTTTCTTTAGGTAACATAGACCCTTATATTTATTCTTGTGTATTATTTCTTATCTAATTAGTTTGGTTATTTCAACTAAACCCAGTTGCAGATGATGCAGGCAATTTACTTCGGAGCCATAAAACTATGTGTATTCTTATGGTTGCTGGAGCTTTCCAGAGTATGCCAGAATTTCATCAGTGACATACTGTGTCTGGTTAGCAATTCATGCTTATTTCACAAGCAATTCGACGGCTACATAGAAACCTGGATACATAAATCATGAATTGCCTACCGTGGTGTCTTTTTCCATTGTTCCTATACATTAATCTAATTTCCATCCTCGCCTACTTCTGTAACAATCTTAATTGAAATCCACAAGGTGTAGTTAAAAATCCAGGCTCAAGCGAGAGTGAGTTCTTAATGGAACACAGAGACCAGCCAAAGTTAAAAGCTTTCTAATTCCTAGCCAGGTTATAAACGACTTTCAGCAGGCAGAAGGTGCAAAATCGTCACAACAGATCTCACCAAAGGCCGGCCAAGTACGGGTTTTGAGCTTGGGCTTGGGTTTTTTCCATAGAGCCCACAAAGACCAACAAAGCTCCAGGACTCTTCCCTCACTAGCGTTCTTTCCCTCCCTCTTTCCCACTGCATGCTTTACAGTGTGCCTCTATTTTGCATAACAATAGTTGGTATATGTAATCAGCAACAAAAAATGACTAAAATGTGGGGCTGGGAAAACTCTTTAGCCAAATGTTCATGCTACATTAATGTTCATACTGAACCAATGTACTCTAGGTTTTAGAAGGGTAAGAGCCTAAGTCTCGATTTAAAAAAAAAAAAAAAAAGTTTCTATTAAAGACAAAATTGTTGCCTAAATTTGCTGACTTAATGGAGAGCAACTGGAAATTTTAAAAATTGAATAATAACCAAACTCAAACAAAAATGAGGGCTGGGGAGGTGGCTCAGTCGTTAAAGGCACTTGCTTGTAAAGCCTGTCAGCCTAGATTCAATTCCCCAGTACACAGGTGAAGCCAGATGCACAAAGTGGTGCGTGTGTCTGGAGATCATTGGCAGTGCCACAAGACCCTGGTGCATCCATACTAGTTCTCTCTCTCTCTCTCTCTCTCTCTCCCCCCTCTCTCTCTCTCTTTCTCTCTCTCTCTTTCTCTCTCTCCTTCTCCACACACAAATAAATATATGTATTTTTAAATCCATACACACACTACAAGCAGGAAGGGCAGCTCTTTCCAGGCACATATATTAAGCTTCCATCACTTAGAAAGCATTTACCCATTTTCTTCCAAGCTGGCTTCATACACCTCTCGCTCTGGGAAGGATTTGAATAGGTAGATGCGTGAAGCCTCTCCTATGAGAAGCTATGATAGCCCTCCAGGATTCTCCTACCAATTTCTCACTGAAACATCCTCAATCAAAACTGAGGAAATCTTTGCCCAGGAATGAATATCACCCTGGAAACTTAAAACTCACAGATTTGCGGTAAACATAAAAGTACTTCCCACAGACAAATAAAACTCTTCAATTGAGACCTGGCGGTCACGGATGACACAAAAATCAATCACAACCGTAAAACAGAGCCCAGAGAAGTTATCTCACTATCTTCCTCTTTCCAGCCTTCTGGATGTGACTCAGCTATTGAAGATGCTAATAAGATTTCTCCTGGCACACTAATATTTTCTAATTCTTATAACAATGCTGTCCTTATAACTGACCCATGATAACAAGGAAAGAGCCGACTCCAAATTATGGCTCCCAGCAGACCTGATGGATTTGTGTAGATCAATCTGTATTCTCCTGGGCTCGCATGGGACCGATCACCTGGTGAATGATGGGTACGAGCTGTGTCCAAAAGCCAGGGCAATACAACTGACCTAAACAGAGATCCAAGTGTGGTTCTCCTGAGCATTCACTGCAGCTAACCCCTCTGTCACACCTCAAAGAGTTGAACATAAGACAGCAGTAAGAAGAATGGGCTGTCAAGAAAGACAAGGAAGCTGGCCATGGAGGTGTATGCCAGTTACCACAGCACCCAGGGTACTGAATTGGGAGTTCCAGGCCAGCCTGGGCTGCAGAATGAGATCCTGTCTCAAAGGAGAAATATAGAGTATTTTTAATGTAGGTCTGGGAATGTAGCTCTCAGTGGTAGAGTACTTGCTTATCATGCATGAAGCCCTGAATTTGTACTGCAAGATAAATAAGACACACACACACACACACACACACACACACACACGTTTTTGCCTAGGAAGAACAGGAAAATAAAAATAATAAGAACAAGATTATAAGGCCAACCTGGGAGACAGAGAGAGTTCAAGACCAGCCTGAGTAACTTAGTGAAATCCTGTTTAAAAAGAAAAAAGCACAGTTGTAAAGTATTTGCCTGTCATGTGCAAGACCCTACGTTCAATCCCAAGCACCACACACACACACACACACACACAAAAAAATATATATATATATATATATATATATATATATACACATACATACATACATACATATATATTGCATGCATGTATGCTCCCCAAAAGTCTTTGGCTTAACTAACAGCAAAAATGAAACTTTTCTAATTATTAATTTTTAAGGAATATAATAATTAACTTTTGAAACCAAACTTCTGGAGCTGTTTTTATACTCTAATATTCATATTTCATGTGAACAAGCAATTGGGTGCACATTTTCTTTAGGGATTAACTTGGTTCTCTGCTTTTCTATCTCGGCATGTTGTTGAAACCCAGGGTCACCCCTTTCCTTCTTCCTGTCATCGAACGGGAAGCCCTGGTTGGCCAGGCCCTCAGATCCAGGCCCAACCAACCGTTAAGGCCATGCCCAGCAGGCCTCCAGTATGACTGACAGCCAGTTCACCTGAGAACCCGGACAGAAAGGGCAAGAGAGGACACCTGGCCTTCGGACTTGACTGCAGTGACTATGCCATTGTACGCTGCAGAGATTCCAAGACCCCAGATCCCTCCATCTGTGTCCACTCAGCGCGGAACAAAACAGACAAAAAGAAAAGCACATGTGACAGTTTGAAAACTACAAGCAGCCTCAAAATAGATGTTGGAGGTGTTTACTTTATAAATCATGGTCCTGTTCAATTAAACACTGAGCAATGGCTGGGGTTCCATGCTCCTTCAATCAAGTCCCCCCTTCGATGTTCCTGAGAACAATGGCTGCTCAGAGAGACAGGCCAAAAAAACTGCATTCTTAGCTTACCCAAGTCCCGCGAGAGTTCTGTTCCAGCAAAATGCACTCTCAGCTTAACGCAAGTCTCACGAGAGTTCTTTTCTTGCTGAGGCCTGAAAGGGAGCTAGGCCTCAGATCTTCCCGTTTATTCCGCAACTCACGTGGAATGGTCCTCAGCTTGTCATTCTGGTGACAGCAAAGCCTTGGTCCAGGGACGCTTGTCAGGGCGACTGGAGGGAAGGAAGTTTCCCTGCAGCCCCTGAAGCGTCTCTGGCCTCCTGTCAAAGGCCCCTGATAACAAGACAAGCCAGGCCCCCTTGCTTGGGAAAAAGAAAGTCCAGACCTTGAACTCAGTTCTGCAGCAAAGCCACAGGGCCTCCTACTGTGGACCATTAAGTATCTTTGACCTTCACTGGTTCTTATCAGAATTCCTTCTCTTAATTAGGTGATGGTGAAGGAAATGCAAACATAAAAGCTTTCCACTCTCACTAAGGTCAGCCCCATCCTCCGTTTAACTCTGTATAGTCATGCTAAGATTTACATAGAAGCCCCCACATGAGACAAAAACATCTCTCCTGATTATGATTGATGGAAATGGTCCCTCAAAGAGCTATTCACCCTTACTTGGGCAGAGATGACGAGGGGTACCCGGAAAAATCCTGTCAGGTCTGGGAAACAAACTGTCTTCTAGTCTCCTGTGCCCTGGAATATCCATCTAAGAGTATGAAGTAAGATTTAAGCTACTGGGGAGAATGACTCAGGGCGCTTCTCTAACAATATTGGCAGATTCATCAAAAGAAAGGAAAGGAAGGGAAGGGGGGAGAGGAAGAGGGAGGGATATATTCTAAATCATTAAGTGAAAGAGGAAATACAGTCTTAAGCTGGGGAGGGAAAAAAAAGCAAAACCAAACAAAAAAGAACCCTGTGTCCTTCCTTCTCTGTTTGCATTTCGACACCTTCTCCCAATCTTCTCCTGTCAGCTTTAGTGCGTCTCAGCCCATCTCTTTGCCACTGTGCTTCAAGCTCACATAATACCAGGGTGGACAAGCTAGGAGCAGCAACTAACAAGCGCAAACTCTGTCCAGGAAGGCATGTGGCAAGGAAGCACCCTTACCTCTCACAGAGCCTACTCTTGCTTTCTGAAACCTTCTTCCATTCCTACCCAGATCCATTTTGGTGGAAATTTTCTTTGTGAAAACTGGACAGCATTTTGTTAGGTCAGGTGTCTCTTTGCTTGGCAGGAAGGAAACCCAAATATGCAAATAGTACCCTGATGCCAATGTTCTGTACAGAAAGTGATTTCTCCCCTGAAATGTTGTAGCAACCTAGAGTAAAAGCTTACGTGCTCTAGGTCCTGAGTTTATAGGGTCAGATCGAGTCTATGGCCCACCAACAGCCACTGCCTTGGGGAAAGAGGGACAACTTCACTAAAATAGGCAAAGCCAAGGACCCAGTTTCGGGTCCCCAGTACCCACATAAAGCCAGATGCACAAGGTGGCACAAGTGTCTGGAGTTCATTTGCAGTGGCTGAAAGCCCTGGTGCACTCTCTCTCCTCTCTCTCTCTCTCTCTCTCTCTCTCTCTCTCTCTTTCTCTCCCTCTTTCTCTCTTTAATTAATTAATTAATTAATTGTATCGTGTAGACCCAAAAGAGTAAAGAAATTGTGATGGTTTGAATTAGGTCCCTGCCCCCCATAAACTCATGTGTTCTGAATGCTTGATTCCCAGCTGATGGCAATTTGGGAGGTCGAGCCTTGCTGGAGGAGGTGTGTTGGGGAGAGGGGCTTAAAGGTGTTCTCATCATTTCCCCCTTACTGGAGTTCAACTAACACTCCTGCTATTGTCCACCTGACGTTGGCAACAAGGTGATGTCCAGCCTCTGTCCATGACATTCTGTCCCCAGCCATCAGGAAGCTTCCCCTCAAGACTGTAAGTCAAAATGAACCCTTTCCTGTCATCAGCTGCTTTTGGTTGGGTGCCTTGTCCCAACAACGAGCAGGTGACTGCATCAGAAATGTTAGCAATTTATGCTTCATGTCGCTGGTGGACAGCCTCTATAGGTCAAGGGCAAGGTAGGTATTCCTTGGAAGAGTTCAATGCAGCCCCTGTGCATCCGGATTTGTCAGTCTTTGCTTGGCACTGGCTGTGGTTATACTGACTACTATACGTTGGTTTCAGCTTAAGAACGTTTTTAGTCTTTGAGGTACATTTAAAATCACCAGGTGCCACCCTTCCTGAGAGGCGCTAAGACAGAGCTCCTCGCCCCATAGAGAGACGCTTCTGCCCTTCTCCAGCTCTGGGAAGCTTTTCTCGCTGACTTCCCTTCTCTAGATGGTAGAGCTGGGAACAAGACCCCAATTCCCTGACTCCTGTGTCCCCCGCCACCCACATACACACACCAGCTCTTCTCAGTTTCAGAATTACATATATAGTTTTAGTGTGCCTCTTTGGCTCTGGCTATGTTATTAAACTATTATTACCTAACAATACTCCCATTAATCACCGTGACAGATGGAAACCAGCCCTGGTCATATTCTCTGAACTCAACGTCAAACAGTCCCAATGCTAATGGAGATGACGCCAGCTATGAATTTGCCCTAAAAGCTTCTGTTTAGGTCCCGCCTCCCCTTTCCCATTACTCTCCACTGCAGGCCCTTTCCTGTTATAAGACTCCACATACATCTACACAGAGCAACTCCTTGTGGAATTCTGGGAAAATGGCTTTCTGTTGACAGACACCATATAATGATGATAAACGACGGACGAGCGAGCAGTCCGAAGGCCGTTATTCCCGTAGCAGCACCCTTCCAAGTGTACACGGGCCATTCCCGTGGGCCAGCGCAATGCTGCAACCTGGAAAAAATTCTCCACTGAGCCTCCTCTCACAGAATAAGGCAAAGAACTGATACTAAACAGAAAATGTGAATCACCTGTGAGGTAATACGCCCCGAATGATGCCTTGAAAGTATGGAGGGGACATAAACAGTTTCTTTACAAAAAGACCTTTGTTCTGACTTCAGTATAAATGGGGGTGTTGGTTCAGTTTGGCTTCCCCTGAATAAATTTCATATTGCAGTACGAATTCCACATAATAGTGAATGTCTTCCTCTGAAAAGATGCAGATTTTTTTTTAAGCTCACTCATGCACTACGGTGCTTTTCATTAAGCCTGTTTTATATCCCACCCCTTAAGAAGCTATTAGACATGTAACTCTACTCAAGTAACAAGTAGCAGAAGGGAAACATATAAAGAAACTGGCCCCAAGAAGCACAGGGCAATCAATAAAACGTCCTCTACCACCTCCACTGAAGGATGCTAGAATCATGTTAAAAGACAGCTCATCATTCCTACAGGTGAGGGTAAGGATGAGGATACTGTAGCCACAGCTGCCATTAGAGATAAAAGAAAAATATATCAGGGCTCGAGGGATGGCTTAGCGGTTAAGGCATTTGTCTGCAAAGCCAAAGGACCCAGGTTCAATTCCCCAGGACCCATGTATGCCAGATGCACAAGGGGGCACATGTGTCTGGAGTTTGTTTGCAGTGGCTGAAGGCCCTGGTGTGCCCTGTCTATCTCTCTCTCACACACACTCACTCCCTCTTTCTCCCCCTCTCTGCCCCTCCCTCTCTCTCTCATAATAATTATATTTTAAAAAAGAAGAACATATAAAAACAGACAATAGCCCAAAGCCAGGCATGGTGGCACATTCCTATAACCAAGCACTCAAGAGGCTGATGCATCCTGGGCTACTTAGAGTTCCGAGTCAACCGGAGCCACATAATGATACTCTGTCTCATAAACTGAGTGAGGAGGCTGGGAAAATGACTCAGTGGTTAAAGTCACTTGCTTTCAAAAACTTCCAGCCCAGGTTTGATCCCCCAGTCCCCATGCAAGGCAGGTGCACAAAATGGCTCATGTGTTGGGTTCTTTTGTAGTGAAAAGAGGCTCTAACATGACCATAAACACCTCTCTCTCTTAAATAAGAAAAAAAAAAATTTTTAAACTGCGAGAAGTATATACTGAGATACTGCCTCAAAACCTGAGAGAGATAGAGGAGGGGAGGGAAGGGAAAAGGGCCAGAAGAGGGGGAGGGGAAGGGGAGAGAAGGGGCGGGGAGGGGAGGGGAGGGGAGGGGAGGGGAGAGGAGGGGAGGGGAAAGGGAAGGGAAGGAAGGGAAGGGAAGGGAAGGGAAGGGAAGGGAAGGGAAGGGAAGGGAAGGGAAGGGAAGGGAAGGGAAGGGAAAGGAGGGGAAGGGAGAGAGAAAGACAAGTCAGGCAAGCAGGTGGGCAGTGAGTGGACTGGGATGGAGTAGAGAAATAATCCATTTTCTTAATATTTTTGTTTGTATAATAGCAATAGTTTCTTTTTAATTTCAATATAAAAACAAAAAAGTTAAAAAGAAACTATTGCTACTATACAAACAAAAAACATTAAAATAAAAAAGTGACAAAATCCACATTTAATCAGGCCACTGACTCTCTAAGGAGGTGACATAGAGTAGAGATGCAAAAGATAAGAAAGTGGCCAGGGAATGGTAACAAATGCCTTGAATCCCAGGAGTCAGAGACAGGAGGATTGCCATGAGACTACATAGTGAATTCCAGGTTAGCCTGGGGTAGAACGAGACCCTACTTCACAAAACAAAAACAATAAAAAAGAAGACGCCATGGAAATCCAGGGACAGAACATTCCAGTGAAAGGCAAGTGGAAGCTCTTGAGCCCAAATGAGCGACCACATGGGGCTCCAAGGATAAGAAGGCAGCTGGCCGTAACTGGAGGCGACAGTGACCCATCCCAGGACCCATAGGACCACGGTGATCTTGAGAGTTCAGATTTCGTTCTACAAGGAGCCAACTGCAACACTGCTTGAGCGCTCAGCCGATGGTGGGGGGTGGGGGGGACAAATTTTGAAAAGTGACTTTTTTGTTGTGGTTGATCTCAAACCAAGTGATGGCCAGGCCGTGTGGGCAGCTGCTGCTTGGCCTCATCAGGAACACCTGGTACTTATTCAGCAGCTGCTCTGAGATTCATGAAGAGTTTTATGAGCATGATGATGTCCTCCAACATTTCACAGGAACTATAAACAAAGTTCCTGGAGAGATGGAGAACGAGAGAAGAAGAAACACCCAGGAAAGGCAGTAGGGTGGCTTAGAAGCCAACACCATGTCCAGTGGTTCCGATTATACAGAGGCCACCCGGGTCAGTAGCCAAATGTCCTGCCCAGTCACAAGAGAAAGCATGGCCATCCGTTTGGATTACGATCATACTAAAGCCAGCCTTCTCTGTATTAGGGAAGGAAAGACACTTGAAATGACTGTTTGGAAGTTGAGGAAATTTAGACCCAGAGAAGTTATGGTAGTTTTTAGTGCCGTGTGGCAGGTGGTTTTCTACCATTGTCTAGATAAATGACTTATGTATTACATGAGGTAAGATCGGTTTTGTTATGAACAGAAAAAATGCACTTACACATTAAAGATAAAATTGGCCAGACATAAACCTCGTGGAAGAAAATATTGCCTGCCTAATCTTTTCCTTTAAAAAAAAATCTTCTATTCGGGATAGAGAGAGAAAGGGAGAAAGAATGGGCATGCCAGGGCCTCTAGCCACTACAAACTCCAGATGTACGTGCCACTTTGTGCATCAGGCTTTATGTACTGGGTAATAGACCCTGAGTCATTACGCTTGGCAGCCAAGTGCCTTAAGGCCTGGGCCATCCCTCCAGCCCCTTTTTTCTTCTTCTTTTTTATCATGTCTCTTTAGCTAGCATAACATTGTCTTGCTCTTTGAGAGGCAGAAAAAAAAATGTGTTCTAAAAATTCAGGTAATATATGGGACAGAGTAGAAGCTAGGACTCTTTGATGTCACATGAAATCTCAAGGGACAGAGGATTTGCTAGAGACCACAGGAAAATCACATAGGCAAGGCCCTAAGCTTCACAGCGAGGCTCCAGGACATCCCTGTCTCACTTTCCTCTTCTCTCCTAAGAAAGCCACACACAATCCCACCTCAGTGTTTCCTTCATTTTCCTTTACAAGGAAAGGATGAATTCGATACATTACTATTAATCTCTAACATATTTACTGTACTGGCTATTTTTTAAACATCTTATATAAAGTCTCAAGTTTGAATTTTTAGGAGTCTAAAGTAAATAATAAATATTTTTCTCCTTTTAAGAAACATTATTCTAATTAAGTGGTGTGTGTGTGTGTGTGTGTGTCCAAACACAAAGTTGGAAAATATTTTCCCTTTTGTAAGAATAAGATGTGCCAAAAAGTACAAGTTCTATGGTTTTGGAACATCTTTCAATGTCAGATTTTCAGTATAGTTTGGGTGTTGCTCCTGGAGAATGAGCTTAGAGGAACCGTGGAAAGCACATGGTTCGTGACGTGACTGACGAGATCTCGGGTCAGGAGGCCTGACCTTTCCATGGCCTATCTGGCTTCGCCTCGCCACGAGGGAAGACACTGATGTCTCTTCTGGTATTCCTCACTAAAATGAAGATGCTGGGTTGGAGAGATGGCTTAGCAGTTAAGCGCTTGCCTGTGAAGCCAAAGGACCCAGGTTCAATTCCCCAAATGCACAAGGTGGTATATGTGTCAGGAGTTCATTTTCAGTGGCTAGAGGCCCTGGCATACCCATTCTCTCTCTCTCTCTCTCTCTCTCTCTCTCTCCTCCTCCTCCTCCTCCTCCTCCTCCTCTCTCTCTCTCCCTCTCTGCCTCAAATTAATTAATTAATTAATTAAAGGTGCTACTGACCAATAGAGTGGAGGTAAAACACAAATCGAGATTTTCAGAAAGAGGTTAGGAGGACTGTTGTGAATATCAACTAGACAAGCATCTCACCATGAACTAACTCTCCTGTCCTAACTCATTGTGAAGTATCTCGTCTAGCAAGACTTTGGGTATCCAAAACATGCTCTAAATGAGAAATTTTAGAGTATGGGCGAAAACTAGCAAGTGTCGATTGCTAAATATCGCTAAGGAAAGATGTGAATTAAAAAGGACCAGTTGGACATTCAGGAAATATTTTCTCCCATTCTGTGGCTTTGCTTATTGTATGCTTGTCTGTAAAGAAAGTCTTCAGCTTCATATGATCCCATTGGTTGAGTGATTGTTTAAGATCCTGTACTTCTGGGGTTTTGTTCAGGAAGTCTTTTCCCATTCCTTTATCATGGAAAGTTCCTCCTGTATTTTCTTCTAGTAGCAGCAGAGTTTCCGGTCTTATATTGAGGTCT
Organism: Dipus sagitta; assembly: GCA_036346955.1. Taxonomy (NCBI): domain Eukaryota; kingdom Metazoa; phylum Chordata; class Mammalia; order Rodentia; family Dipodidae; genus Dipus; species Dipus sagitta. The sequence continues at coordinate 98,323,598 of CM070783.1, read as the reverse complement.
TTGATCCATTTCGACTTGAGTGTTGTGCGTGGCGAGATGTGTGGATCAAGTTTCAATTTCCTGCATATGGTATCCAGTTTGTCCAGCACCATTTGTTGAAGATGCTATCTTTTTTCCAGCGTATATTGTTAGGGCCTTTGTCAAATATCAAGTAGCTGTACTTGCTTGACCCAAAGTCCGGGTCCTCAATTCTGTTCTATTGGTCTATACTCCTGTTTTTATGCCAGTATCATGCTGTTTTTATTACTATGACTTTGTAATATAGCTTTAGATCAGGTATGGTGATGCCTCCAGAGGTATTCTTTTGCTGAAGATATGCTGCCTTTCCATATGAATTTCCATTATCAAGCTACCACCAATCGTGGGCTACAAGAGGGCCTACACCTATTAAATTCTCTCTAAAAAAAATAAGGTTAGCCCATTTATCTGGTGCTTACTTTACTCTCCATTGGAGAATCTGCTTCTCTTTTTCAGATAGACGCAGATCCTAAGGAGAGAATCACCCCATCATACCTCAAAAGGGCTCCAGCTGAAAATAAGAATAATTGGCAAAACAAGCACAGGTGCTGTTTTCTTGGTGAACCTGGTACCAGCACAAGGGTGAAAGAGATCAACACAGAGAACAATCAACTCCTACCAAATCAGATATCCACAGACACAGAAGCTGATAAGACCTCATCAGTGAAGCAGACCTAAAATGAACCCAACATGGCTCAGGGAAATTTGCAGAAGAGGGGGCAGAAAGAATGTCAGAGCCACACATTGGGTCATGATACCTATAACTGAGAGCTAACTCCACAATGCATGACCCATATACCTCAACAAGGAGGGGCCAGGGGGAGGAGGGAGGACAGGGAAGAGGCTAACAATGGTACCAACTTGACTGTATTCACTGAGTACAAAACTAATTAATTTAAAAAAAAAAAAAAAAGGACCAGGCTGGGCTCCTTTGGGGACACTGTTGTGACTAAAGACTCTACGCATGGTTACAAATCAACTTGGGCCAATACTTCAAACCACGGACACCTGTGTAGTAATATCAGACCCGCATTCCTAAGTTGTCAAGGATATAAATCACCCAAGTTAAATCTTAATAGCTCATAGCTACAGACCCGGGCCAAAAGTCATATCACAATTTATCCAATCAACCCCTTACATGCTGAAAACAATACTTTTAAGAGTTCTGACAGGGTGAGAGGAATATAAATTGTCTTCCTGTTTGTAAGCTGTACTCACAATTACTTGGCTTTTTGTTTTTTGTTTGTTTGGTTGGTTGGTTTGGGTTTTGGTTTTTGGAGGTAGGGTTTCACTCTAGTCCAGACTGACCTGGAATTCACTATGGAGTCTCAGGGTGGCCTCAAACTCACAGTGATCCTCCTACCTCTGCCTCCCGAGTGCTGGGATTAAAGGCGTGTGCCACCACAGCCCGGCTTACTTGTTATTTCTAAAAAGTGACAGGATATACCTTACTAGAAGCACAGTAAAAATTATAATTTCAGGTTTAAAGTTATAAGAACCTGGGGCTGGAGAGATTGCTCAGTAGTTATAGCACTTGCCTGCAAAGCCTAAGGACCTAGGTTTGATTCCCCAGTACCCACATAAAGTCAGATACACAAGGTGGCACATGCATCTAGAGTTTGTTTGCAGTGGTTAGAAGTGCTGGTGTGCCCATTCTCTCTCTCTCTCTCTCCCTCTCTCTCTCTCTCTCCCTCCCTCCCTTCTCTCCCTGCAGATAAATAAAATATTTTTTAAAAAATATGAAATTAGGGCTGGAGAGAGGGCTTAGCAGTTAAGGCACTTGCCTGCAAAGCTTACAGGCCCAGGTTCCTTTCCCCAGTACCCATGTAAGCCAGATGCACAAGGTGATGCATGTGTCTGGTGTTCATTTGCAGTGAATAGCCAGAGGCCCTAGTACACCCATTCTCCCCCACTCATACCTCTTCCCCCTCTATCTCTCTCTCTCTCCTTCTCTCATAAATAAATAAATATTTAAAAAATTAAAATATTTTTAAAATACATGCAATTGCAGAAATCTAAAGTACAGATGAAGTACGTCTGTGCAAAGATGATCTATTGTTAATTATCCTAAATTAATATGCAAGTGCAAGATCAGCAGACACCATAATAATAACCCATCTTCCAGCACTAAACACTGCACCACGATTATTCTGTTTGCAAGCTCTAAGATCCTGAGGTCTGGACAAAGAAATAAAATCTCTTGCACTCTCAAGTTTGTATTTTCTCTGGAGGATGTGCTTTGATGCATCGTCACTCCCAGCGCTTGTTGGGGCACACTTTTTCTAATCCATCCAGAGAGTCGTCAGTGGGTTTCCCAAGTTGTCTTTTCCTTCTTGGGACACTGTTCCTTGTGGCATTTTACAATAACTCATAAATAGCTCTCCTCGCCACTATCTCTACTCAAAAAAGTAAACTACATTTTTTCTGTTTTGGAAAAAAAAAATAAGTTTTTTTTTTTCAAAATAACAAAGTCACCAGATCAAAGAGGCCTGATCATGTGTACAAACACAAGGCCTCTCCCCACTGAGTCAGTCACAAATGAACATCTGTGCAAGTTCCCTTTTCAAAGGATGCCTCAAAATACAACATAGACATGGCTATTGACTTAAATGGAGAGAGACGGAATAAACTTTACAAGATAACACGTAGGGTTCCTAACTTGTTGGAAACTGTTTATTGATAAATTTAAAAAAAAAAACACTGAGAGATTCTGGAATCAGAGAAAGTCAGATATCAAGTAAACCCCTCCAGTTTTTATAACCTCCGCTAAGTCTTCTACTTCTTTATTTATGCTTGAGAAATTGTGACATAAAAGACACCTGGGCAGGAGAGGGAAAGAGAAAAAAGAAAGAGAAGGTAGGAAGATAGATGCAAGATTAGATAGATAGATAGATAGATAGATAGATAGATAGATAATAGATGTTGATAGATATGTAGGATAGATAAGATAGATGACAGATAGATAGATGATAGATAGATAGATAGATAGATAGATAGATAGATAGATAGATGATAGATGTTGATAGATATATAGGATAGATAAGATAGATCACAGATAGATAGATGATAAGTAGATAGATAGATAATAGGTAGGTAGGTAGATAGATAGATAGATAGACAGACAGACAGACAGACAGACAGATAGATAGATAGATAGATGATGGATGGATGGATGGATGGACCTGGCTGATGTTAGACTGAATCAAGACTGGTATCTTTCAAAATCTGAGAGGCATCCCCATGAGTTTCAGCATAATAATAAAGTCTGAAGCCAGGAGTTCCAGGTCCCCTGGTAGCTGAACCCCACTGGCTTCCTTCCTTCTTGACACCCTTGTCCTTGCCAGCTTTGCCCTCGGGCAGGTTCAATGTGTGGCCTCAACTGGCAGATTCTCTTCCTACAATTCAGCCTTCTCCTTGATGAAGTGCTTCCTTCTCGACCCTGTATGTTTTTAAGCAAATATTTATTCTACATCTAGCGGTCAGTTGCTATGTTAGGTGCTGTTCTTGGAGCCTTAAAGATTAATGAAGCATTTTCAAGAGCTGACAGTCTAATAGGGAACATGGAGAAATAAAGAATCCCTATGTGTAAGATGCAAAAAGCACAAGCAATAGACAACAGAAAAAATAAACATGATCCAGTGGGCCATGACTGGTCAAGAGGATTTCAATTAGAAAAACATAAAGAAATAAAGGACATGCCAGACTGAAGAAATAGCATCAGCTCCTAGAGAAATAAAGTGCCAGGAGATGAACACACGCCCAGGAGCTGGCGGAAACCCGTGAATGAGTGTAGACCAGGAGATTTAGAGACGGAAGATGCTTTTCTCAAGAGATGAGAGGACGGAAGATGTTGGTGTCTACAAGTAAGTACAGTTCGGTGGTATCAAGTTCTGTGGTGGACATACTGAGTTTGAGCTGTGGGTATTCATTTTAGAAGGTCGAGGAGGCAGCTGAAATTTTGGAAGTTATCTTCATGGAGATGGTGGGATTAGAATCAGATGAAATTGGCCAAAAGTGAATCTCATTTGTGCGCTGTTGTGACCACAAGTCACTTGCATACTGCCTAATACATATTGAATACCCACTAAATATTTAATTAATAATAAATATGATCTAAAAATAGGAAGTTAGGCTGGGGAGATGCCTCAGTGATTTAAGTCGCTTTCTTGTAAAGCCTACAGATCTGGGTTCAATTCCCCAGCCTGTCTTCTCTCCCTCTCTCACACACACACAAACACACACAAATAAACGAATACATTTTAAGAAAATAGGAAGTAGGGTTGGAAGGATGGCTTAGCAGTCAAGGCACTTGCTTGTGAAGCCTAAGGACCCAGGTTGGATTCCCCAGTACCCACATAAGCCAGATGCACAAAGTAACACATGCTTCTGGTGTTTGTTTGCAATGGTTAGAGGCCCTGGCTTGCCCATTCTCTCTGTCTCTCTTCTCTCTATCTGTCTCTCTTTCTCTGATTGTAAATAAATAAATAAATATAAAAAATTCTTTTGAAAAAAGTAAGTAAACAGAGAACAGATATTGAGGAAGGTTTATATTTATTAAAGGCCAGTGAAGATAAGGAAAATTAGCAAAAGAAATATAAGGAGGCTACAATATCTTAGAAACCAATAACAGAGCAAGTCTTAAGAAGGACTGAACATAGTCAATAATTTATTCAGCAAGTATTGATTAGTACCACTTTTGTCAAAAGCTATTCTAGGTGTTGAAGACACAGCAGGAAAATGGACAAACAAAATCTGGGGAAACAGTTGAGTCAGTAAAGTGCTTGCTTGGCCAGCACAAGGACTGAGTTGAATCCCCAAAACCCTGGGGTATGATGGCACACAGTTGTAATCCCAGCAATGAGACAGGAGGCAAAAATTTCACCACCCAAACACCAGGATTAAAATGAATGAGCCTTTTCCACTCCCTCATTTCTTTGATACATAAGAGAAAACACTGTAGACAGTACTTGCTGATTGACAGCATACGTGTGATTTTAAAGGACCTGTTTCAGCCATGCAAGATATTCTCATACTGCTGTCTCTCTAGGTGAATCTTTTCTTTAAAAAATTATTTATATTTATCAAAGAGAGAGATAGAGAGAAGAGATAGAAAGAGCACAAGTGTGCCAGGACCTCCAGCCACTGCAAACAAACTCTAGATGCATACGCCACTTTGTGCATCTGGATTCATGCAGGTACTGGGGAATTCAGCCTGGGTCCTTAGACTTTGCAGGCAAGTGCTCTTAACCACTGAGAAATCTCTCCAGCCCCTAACTGTACCTTCAAAGTTCATTTCATTATTGTGTCTGGCCAGTGGCTTTGGAGTGATGGGAAAACTTCTAGGATAGTGAACTAGGTGAACAGCGTGAGACCGCCTGCCACCTTTCACCCGCTAGGAAGCAAGTCTACCAGTCAGAAGTCACCCACCATGGAACGCCAGGATGATAAATAAACACCAGGATGATGAATAAGGCATTCCGCACACTTGCAGATGGTCAGTCTTGGAGGAAATGGGGAAGCTGAATCCAAAGCAAGTGTGAGAATGAGCATTGACCTTCCATCAATCTGCCAACAGTGGCTGGCTGATCCCCTGCGGGGTGATGAGATATTGGAGACAGAGTGTTGGTCTCTTGTTGACAGGTTCAGGAGTCAGAGCACATGTAGCATTATTCCCTTTGGTGCATGAAAGTCTACATTGCTGAGACCACACATGACCTCTAGCTTTGCAGCTATGGCCAATTTGGGAACAAGCCCATTCAGCAAGGACACATGCAGTGGGGGAAAGAAACAGACTAAATTTCATAGGACCAGTCATTTTATCCACTTGAGTAATGAGGTCATCCTTACTGATCTGCTCTTCGGTCAACATGCATACGGGAGACAAACGCACTCCAACTCTGCTTATGGTGAGACGTCGGTCCACATATCCCTTCCACAGACTTCCCTGTCACTGGTTACCAACTGTGCTCCTCCCAAGTCCTTGAGAGTCTAGTCCAATCATTAACCTTCATCACAGGGGTCAGGACAGCTGTCTTGAATGATGAGCAGCTGTGCCCAGTGGTCAGTGCTCTGCCCATTGGAATACTGCCTTCACCATTGTCCCTCCGGGCTACCCACGAGTGGGGCGGCAGTGCCCTCACCACCCACACTTAGGTGATGCCAGCCCATGGTACAGAACCCTCGGAAAACTAGGACCACATTTTCTAGCTGGTTTAAATGGAAAGGGAATTTTTATGACAAGTTATAAAATCATTTGCCAAATAAATGGGGAAGTTTGAAAAGGCAGACTCAAGTCTCAGCTTTCAGGAATGACTCTCAAAGCCATAATAGAGAATCAGGCCACCATGTAAGCTGTGGGCCCTGCCGTGCTCAAGATGCTGTAAAACCAGGGCGTCTGCAGATGAAATTGGGAGCCGTAACTCGAGCTGTGGAGTGCAGAAACATACCACCTTCTGTCCCAATCCACTCCGGCAAAACTCATCTTCCACTTTCTGCTTCTCAACAGCTATAAAGCCAGCCACAAGACATACAGGCCTCTGCGACAGCTGTTATGGAAAAATCACAGGCCTCCATGACTGCTGCTTGACTCGACAGAAACAGACATGTGAGTCTGGTTTCAAAATAGTTCATTTTATTCCCATTTTCCACATCTCATGTAGGTACCTCTAATTGCAGAACCTAAATCATGTCCAAGTCCCTGTCTGCAGGGTACTCTGGGAAATGTAGTTTTTGACCTCCCAAATTCTATATGACAGAATGGGAGCAAGAAGATTGGAATACATTATATGAGTCCATTTATTCTATCTGCTCTACAAGGATGGTGGTTTCAAAGTGAAGTTTCTCCCTTTAGGAGTAACATGACTATGTTCACAGATAAAGAAGGAAACAAAACAGAAGGATATTTGATGAGAGAGAGAGAGAGAGAGAAAAAAAAAGCAACACATATAAAAGAAATAACAGGGACAAGAGGTGGCTCAGAGGTCAAGGTGTTTGCAAAGCCTGATGGCCCAGGTTTGATTCCCCAGTATGCACGTTAAGCCAGATGCACAGAGTGGCACATGATTCTGGAGTTCATTTGCAGTGACAAGAGGCCCTGGTGTGTCCATTTGCTCTTTCTCTCTCTCTTTCTCTCTCTGCTTGCAAATAAATGAATATTAAAAAAAGAAAGAAAGAAAGAACAGGATATGGTCAACACATACATGGAAGATTGAATTTTAGAAAGGAAAAAGTGAAATCATGCCTCCAAAATAACAAAGGGATCACAGAGTTTGGGGGGGGGCAGGAAACAAAGAGGTCATCACTTGGATGATCTCAACATCTTCAGTGAAGTTAAATGCAGATCACTGTCCACCAGCAAGCAGTGTCTCTTTGAGGGTAGCTACACTGTAGAAATGCTTGGAAAGGTGAGGAATGAGTCAAGTGTTTGTTAGATATGTGAAAGGAGAGAGTCTTCAGAGCCTTGGTAATCCACAATGTTCCAGGAAGCAAAAGCGAGGAGGGGGTAGAGGCGCTCTCCTTCAAGGGCTTGCCTTTGACTCAGAGCCTCCCACTGGGCTCCAACTCCCAGAGGTTCCACCATCTCCCAGTGAAACTGAACCTTGAGAACGCAGATCTGGGTGAGACATTTGTGATTAAAACTAAAGCAATTCTCTCTCACAGTAGCAGAAAGGTGTAAGGAGCCGGGGGCATCTGATCACAATGTAAGCAACCAGTACTTGACAATGGAGCATATTGCTTGGTTATGTTGTGTGGTACCACAGTGGACCGTGTTGCTAAGCCGTGATGTAAGTCAAGCGTATTTATGGTGGGGCATTGGGACATAACCTCATCATAAGTGGAAAAGAATCTATAGATTGGTTTTTGTCCAAACAGCTGATCTCTAGGACCTGGCCAAGGGAGCACATGAAATCGACCATCAACCGTCATGGAAACGTACCTACATAGTTCAAAATACGGAAAGGCTGGAGGTGGGGTCTGCTGTTTTAGAAATCACTCCAGGAGACTCTGATTCTGACCCAAGCTTTCTGTGGAATCACAACCATCACAGGAGAAAGAGAACAGTTCATATGCCTACAAGGTGACTTTTGAAGCATATTCTGGATTTCGAGGGCAGCAACATAGAGAATGACAGACAGACATCGCAGGTGATGTTCTCAGAATGCAGTCAGAAAAGTTCACACATCGTTGCTCTTTCAACAGAGAGAAGTTCATGCCAGGAATTGTCTAAACACATTTTGAAAGACTGAAAATGCGGGGAAGAAACTGAGGTAATAGCTACGGTAAGAGGCAGCAACCATCCCTAGGGCTGAGAAAACGAAGACACGCAACTGGAATGATTAGAATCTGGAGGTCAGAAAGTTGAGCGACAGGAGGACCCGGGTTCAAGGACTGCTGCTGGCATGTCCACCAAGTGGGAGGAAGGTCAGTGAGGGAAAGAGGGCCTGCTGCCTGGAGCTGTACCCCTGAAGGAATGCCATGAGCCTGGTTCAGAAGAGGGCTGGAGGCAGGGGGGTTGGCTAGAAATGGAAAAAGTTACCACTGTTTGTGAACATAGCCACTTCTAGGACAATGCAACAGTCACCTTCTCACGGTTGGGACAAAAACACTCAAACCAGAAGCAGCTTATGGAAGAGAAGGTTCTGGTGGAAAAGCATGGCAGGATTGGGAAGCCAGCCCACCTCGTCACCTATCAACATGAAGGAAGCGGACAGACAGTGAGCGACCTCTAAACATCCAGTGGGCCTGGACTAATAAACATCAAGGCCTGCCCACTGTGACACACCTCCTCCAGCAAGGCTCCGCCAGCTGGGGATTGAAGATGAGCGCTAATGACGCACACGTGAGTTGATGGGGAACAAGACATTCAAACCACCACAGGCAGCAATCGGGACCTAAGTGGATACAAAGCAGACAGAGATGAGAAAGTTTTCTCCCTACTCCTGCGCGCTCCCTCTAGCGTCCACTGTTGGCGAACCTAGCAAGGAGCCAACAGGAAAAGCAGAAAGGCCAGCCGCATCACAAAATACATTGCACAGAACTTTACGTTTAGAGCTGAGAACCAACAGTTCAATGAATAAAATACTGGTGTCACTAATGGAACACATTACCAGACCACCCAAGATGAAACAACATTCAAGAGAGAACAAACCAACTACACCATATGTGATTTAAAAAAAAAAAAATCTCCTAGAGCAGGAGAGAGGATCTCAGCAATCAAGGCACTTGCCTGCAAAGCCTTATGACCCAGGTTTGATTCCCCACTACCCACATAAAGCCAGATGCACAAAGTGGTGCATGCATCTGGAGTTTATCTGCAGGGACTGGAGACTCTGGCATGCCCATATTTTCTCTCTCTCTCTCGCTCTCTCTCTCTCTCTCTCTCTCTCTCTCTCTCTCTCTCTGTGTGTGTGTGTGTGTGTGTGTGTGTGTGTGTGTGACTCTCTCATTACAAATAAATACAATATTTAAAAAAAAAGAACATCTCCTGCTGAGACCACCAGATGTCCTGTTTTTCACATACCTTCTGCCAGATTTTCAGTCCAGTGATCCAAAAGCATATATCAACTTTCGTAATGCAGAAAATGTGATAAATTTAAGTAAATGTGTGCACAGTGTGATTAGAATGTGCAAGCTACAAAATAAAGCCCAGAGAGGTTCTAGACAGCAGTTCTCAAAAGGCAACAGTTCTTGGACCAGTAACACCCACATCACCTGGAAACTTACTGAAACATTAAGCTTTCGCAAGACTAAGCCTACTAAATCAGAAATTCTGTGACACGGCCCAGCAATCAATTTTCTGCATGTTAGGAGTGTAGCTCACCCTATTTCTAAGCTGAGCTTTTCTATTGTTCTCTTCCTGAATGCAAGGTTCCTATGCGCATCCTCTCTGGCCTCCGCACGTCACCAATCATGCCACCACAAGCAAATGACTAATAGTCACAGACAAGTAGAGAATAATCTATAAAAATATCATCTTTCCTTTTCTACTAAGGTTCTCTTCCCCTCTTATATCTGTAATTTTTTTTCTTCAACTTGTCCTATAGTATAAGAACTCATTTTAAGAAAACAAAGGTATTGTTTTTATTTTATTTTTAGTAATATATAATTAAATCTTTACTGGTTCCCAGAGCAAGCCAACATTTCTGAAAACTTTAAAATGAACAAAGAGAAAATTCCATTAATACACATGGACATAAGGGAACCAATGTACCAAAATTAAAGGCCTGGCAAGGTCACAGCCTATAACCAGATTTAAGAGGATTAAATGCATTATTGTGCTTCTTTTCTCCAACTATCCATGTTATTTTCCATATTAACATTTTTTTTCCATGGTTGTAAAGACAGGATAGAGTTATACATGAAAATGGCTAGAATAAACCTAACTCTTTTTTATATTTTTAAAATATTTTTATTTGCAGGCAGAGAGAGAGAGAGAGAGAGAGGATTGCAAAGGCCCAGAGCTGCTGCAAATGAACTCCAGATGCATGTACCACTGCGCATCTGGCTTTACATGGGTGCCGGGGAATCGAACCTGGATCATTAGACTTTGTAGGCAAGTGTCTTAACTGCTGAGCCATTTCTCTGGCCTATAACCCTAACTGTTAAAATAGGTTATATAAGTCAGAGATTGCCAGCTGTCGTCTCAGAGCCAGATGGGGCCCGCAGAGCCATTTCTCTAGCCTATAACCCTAACTGTTAAAATGGGTTTATGTAACTCTGAGATTGCCAGCTGTCATCGCAGAGCCAGATGAGGCCCACAGACATGCTGGGCTTGTTTGTTTGCATTTAATACTTTCCAATATATCAAAATTGGGAAATTTCACATAAAAAATCTATAATCCTGGCTTTTCTTGATCTAGCAACACTGGACCTACAATGTTTCATGACACACGTGGCTGGAGCCAAAGAGCAGCTTCCCACTTAGAAGGATGCCAGAGGGCTGGGGAGTTGGCTTAGTGGTTAAGGCACTTACCTGAGGAGCCTGAGGACCCAGGTTCAATTCCCCGGTACCCATGTAAAGTGAGATGCACGAGGTGGCACATTCATCTGGAGTTTGTGCAGTAGCTGGAGGCCCTGGTATGCCCACTCTCTACCTGCCTCTCTTTCTCAAGTGAATAAAAAAAATATATATTAAAAGAAAAGGACACCAGAGTCCCTGTCACTACCCTTTGCTCACACTGCAGCCTGTGACTCCTGCCTATGTCCTAGCAAATGTTTCTAGACTGCAAGATGGTTATCTCCTTCATACCAAAAGGGCTCATAAACTTCAGAGAGAAGCTCCCACTACTCTCTGGAGAAGAAGAGTGGGCTTGCACACCAAAAATCTCTCAAATAACTTTGCATAACCCCTTAGCCAAGCTGCTCTCACTCTTGGTTGGAGAATCTGTTTTATTTTACAGATGGCAGAGAAAGTGGAGGAGAGTGTAGATCCATCAGTAAGACAAGGAGTTAGCCACCTGCCCATCATGATGCTTGCCGCCTCTACCACAGCTGCCAGGACCCAGGAGGAAGTGCACAGGAAACAGCAACGTGAATGCTGCTCTTACTGATAGCCTGACAACCAGTCCCAGGGTGATGGTGACAGACAGGAACATAAATCAAGACCTAGGGAAGGGGCTGGAGAGATGACTTAGTGGTTAAGGTACTTGTCTGTGATTCCTAAGAACCCATGTCTGACTCCCCAGATCCCACATAAGCCAGATGCACAAGGTGACACATGCACAAGGCCACGCATGTGCACAAGGTGGCACGGCATCTGGAGTTCGGTTGTGTGGCTGGAAGCCCTGGCGCACCAATTCTCTCTCTCTTTCTCATAAAAATATAAATAAATAAGTAATAAAAATTTAAAAATTGTAAAACCTATGAAAGCAGAAATCCAGAGGCTACAAAGAGCTCAACACTAAATCAGACAGCCAACAGGCCTGCCGTGGCTCAGGGAACATTGCTGACGCAGAGGCAGTAAGACTGTAAGAGCCACAGAGTGGGTAGGAGTACCCTAAATCAGGTCTCCCCTTCCAACCCCCCCCCCACTACCCCGTAGGGACTGATTGAGGCCTTCATGACCCCACAGTGAATACCATAACCCCATGGAGAAGGGCTCCCAGGGTAACGAGAACCAGGGAGACGGGATAAAAGAATATAACCTTTTATAAAATACATAAAATAAAATTTTAAAAAATGAATCAGCTCCCTAACCCAAGATTATTTGAAGTCGTTGTCCAGCCTGTCCTAACCCTTTCTCTTTCCACATCAGTGTCCCAGTGCTCATCACTTGTCAACCAGCTGCCATTCAGCCTCTATGCCCAGCGTTCTACTGAGTTCCTCTGCCTAATGGGACCAATGTCTCCTTATTGCCAAACCTAATCAATGTGTTTCTGGACATTTCTCCCATGCCTTATCAGACCTCCTGGAACTTCCTCACCCTTCAAGTGTCCGCTTAGACATTATTCTCAGCTTTTTGACCACTCCCAGGGCTCTCAGCAGGGTTGGCTGGCACTGTGCACCATCTCTCATGACACCCTGGTCTTGTTGTCACCACCGGTGGCATCACAAGAATCACTTATAAATCTGCCTTCCCCACTGCATCCCGCCTTTGCACAAACAGGGCTCACTGGCACAGTGGCAGGCCAACAGTGAGCATTTTATACACACATATTCAGAAAGAGAGAAATGGCATGGTGATTATGAACCAAGAAGAAAGGCATCTTTTAAAGTTAATAGGAATAAGGCACACAACATTCTTGAAAAAATTTTTTGTTTTGTTTTGTTTGTGTGTGTGTGTGTGTGTGTGTGTTTGAGGTAAGGTCTCACTCTAGCCCAGGCTGACGTGGAACTCACTATGTAGTCTCAGGATGGCCTCGAACTCACAGCGATCCTCCTACCTCTGCCTGCCTCCTGAGTGCTGGGATTAAAGACATGCACCACCACGCCCAGCTCAGTAAAAGTTTTGTTTTTTTTTTTTTTTTCAAATCCTAAAACATTAATTTTATCCATTAATACATAATGAAAATTATATTAGACTGGAAAAAAATATGTACTTTTCTCCCTTTATCACTGTACATTTACAAGAGTTTGGATTAATAATGTCCTTGAGCATTTCCTGGGATTTTTAAAGAAACCATCTCCAAATGTTTTATAACTCCAGCTACATAATGATAGAAAGTCCCTGTACTTCAAAGAGCGGAGAGGCGTTCTAGCAATAGAGCCCAGAGATTCAGGCAAGAGAAATCGCCTTAAAGGAATAATAAAACAAGAATGCAACAGCCATGTCCCCAAGTCTCTTAGGAAGTCATTTGTTGGCCCACAGAAGTAGCAATGAGGAATCGTGGCCAAGAGCAAGGCTGGGGGGATGTTCTGTCTCTTACCAACCTTCCCAGAAGTTTCTGGATGGTTTCATCACTGACAACAAGCATTTCCTAAGCTAGGCCATATGAGGTGCTGTCCCCTCCACCTTCTATGTGATATCTATAGTCACAAGGACATTTCAGCTCAATCTGGATATAAGAGAATTCTAATGCTCGCAGAAGGGAGTTTGAGCACCAACACTTCTCAGCTCCTACAAGCGAATGCTTTGAGCAGCTATGTGAATCGCTGGGTTTGTGTCCTGCGGCTTTGGTTGGAGAATGGTATGGCGTTTGATGTCCTGACAGAGGCAACGAGTAACCTGTCTTGAACTGCTATGCTGTGACCATCACTTTACCAGTGCTACTCAGGTCAGCTGTCTGAGCATCCAGTCCCAAGCAAGAAACTGCCTGCCAGTATTCCCCAGGGCCATTCACCTCCCTCAAGACACTGAAGGGGCCGGACATGGTGGCGCACACACCTTTAATCCCAGCATTTTGGAGGCAGAGGTAGGAGGATCACTGTGAGTTCAAGGCCAGCCTGATACTATACAGTGAGTTCCAGGTCAGCCACACTAAAGTGAAACCTTACCTTAAAAAAAAAAAAAAAAAAGCAAAACAGGGGCTGGAGAGATGGCTTAGCGGTTAAGCGCTTGCCTGTGCAGTCTAAGGACCCCAGTTTGAGGCTCGATTCCCCAGACCCACGTTAGCCAGATGCACAAGGCGGCACACGCGACTGGAGTTCGTTTGCAATGGCTGGAGGCCCTGGCGCGCCCATTCTCTCTCTCTCTCCCTATCTGCTTCTTTCTCTCTCTGTGTCTGTCACTCTCAAATAAATAAATAAAAATAAACAAAAAGCAAATTTTAAAAATGAAGTGCATTGGGGCCTGGCATGGTGGCACACACCTTTAATCCCAGCATTTGGGAGGCAAAGGTAGGAGGATCGCCATGAGTTCGAGGCCACCCTGAGACTACATAGTGAATTCCAGGTCAGCCTGAGCTAGAGTAAGACCCTACCTCAAAAAAAAAAAAAAAAGGCACCAAACGGCAGAGTGGAGAGATGAAGCAATGTGAGGGTTCACAGAGGACTCCTCCATCCTGACTTCTGGCAGACGCTCTTGCCCTGCCTTCCCACAGTCCAGATGGCGCTTCCTCGGTGACGAGAGCTAGAAAAGTCACTTAGCAGCATTGTAACTCCTCTGCCACATTGTTTTCTCAGAGCAACGTGCACACACTATCTCTGCAGCATATGTTTGCACTGGGAATTTTCTGGATGCAATTACCCTTTGCAACTAATAAAATAAGATGTAATTATAGATGTACTGTTAGCCGTGCCACTTTCCATTTTGGCTGATGTGTTTGTGGCTCTGCGGAATTCCAGATCTGAGCGCTGTTTATTGCTTTAACCCACACATGTTATTTCTGGAGATGGTGTGGCCCACGGTGAGAGATAGCTGGCGCAGCATAATCACTTTCCTTCAAGGCCTTTCTACCTTTTTTGGGGCTCTGAGTTTAGTTGCACTTTTGACCTTCTGCTGAGCAGCTTAAAGTGCACTGATTCAACCCAAGGAGGCCCCTCAGCTGCTGCCCCGAGCACACGGTCTGGTGGTCTGACTTTAAATGTCAGCTTCGTGTCTGCTGATGTAAATGAGGTGCAGAGATTTACATGCAAGGAACTTCATAACAATTTGAAGAAAAAACCCACTTAGAATTGAGTATGACAGAGAGCGCTGGAGAATTCACCTTGAATCCCAGCACTCGGGAGGCAGAGGTAGGAGGATCACCATGAGTTCGAGGCCACCCTGAGACTACATAGTGAATTGCAGGTCAGCCTGGGCTAGAACGAGACTCTACCCCAAAAAAAAAAAAAAGGAAACAAAAAAATAGGGATAACCAAAATCCATCAACACACTGACCTGAAAAGATAGCCAAATCTGTATCATGAGAAGAGCCATCTCTCACACAACATCCAGGGTCCAGGGGAAACCACAGAATTAGCCAATTAAACAAGAGTGCTGCTCTCAAGGTCAGCCTGACAACCTGCGCCAGGGTGCCAGCTATAGACACTGAAGACACTCAAAATGTATCAAAGCAGAAATCCAGAAGTGGCTGAGAGTTCAACATTAAAATAGACTTATAACACACTCTCCAAAGTTCAGGGAATACTGAGGAAGAGAAAGTGAAAAGATTGAAAGAGCCACAGGGTGCAATGGCATATCCAGAGGCAGTGCTCCTGCCCTCCCCCACCCACAATGACTGACTGCTGCTCCCATAACTGATAACCCATAACTCCACAGTGAATACCACTAACCCCACTAAGAAGGGCCCTCAGTGGAATGGACGTAGGGAGGAGGAGAATAGTGCCAATATGATTTGTCCGTACAACAAAGTTTCTATTAATTAAAAAGGGAGGCTAGAGAGATGGTTCAGTGATTAAGATGCTTGCCTGCAGAGCCTAATGACCCTGGTTCAATGCCCAATACCTACCTAATGCTAGATGTACACAGGGGCACATGCATCTGGAGTTCCATGCGCAGTGATTGGGGCCCCTGGGGTGTCCATTCTCTTACAGCTCTGTAAACAAAAATATTTTTTTTAAAAAGTAAAAACTGCCAGGTGTGGTGGTGCACACTTTTAATCCCAGCACTCAGAAGGCAGAGATAGGAGGATCACTGTGAGTTCGAGGCCACCCTGAGACTACATAGTGAATTCCAGGTTAGCCTGGGCTAGAGTGAGACCCTACCTCAAAAAACAAAAACAAAAAAGAGAAAAACCAAAGAAAGAAGGTATTGAATAAATAGGATCTTCCTTTTACAACCCTCATACAGGAACCCTGAATGTATGCAGACACCTACTGTGTGCTCTATAGGAGGTTTTTAAGGGTATATTCACTTCTACAAATTCACCTTTTCTTTATTTTCTTCTTTCTTTCATCTTTTGTTTGTTTGTTTGTTTGTTTGTTTGATGCAGGATTTCACATAGCCCATGTTGACTATGTAGCTGATGGTGACCTTGATATATCAGAAACCTGATTGTGTGTGTTCATAGATACGTGTGTGCAGATATGCCTATATGATTATACACATAGGCTCACTTCTTTTAATGTCTCCTTTCAGTATGCAAAAGTAACAATAACCACATAGAATGAAATTGCTTCTATGCATTTATCTAGTCGAATGTTAATCTCCTATTAACAGACCTTGCTGTCAAGCTTTTTCCATCTGATTCACCAACGGTATGCATTTTTCCCTCTAATGACATTATTATTCGATTAGTATCTGGATAGATCTCATGGAAGAATATATGCAAATGGGCAATATGTGCAAAAATTCCAAACACTATTTGTAATACAAACTAGGTCGCTCTCCCTGAGCCCAGAGTTCTGTGGTCAGTCAGAATGGCTGGCCAGGGGGGCTCCAGGAAAGCTCTCTCTCTGCTCCCCACAGGGCTAGTGCTGCAGGCATGTGTGACCACGCCCAGCTGTTTACACGGGTCCAGGGAATCAGACTCAAGGCGATTCAAGCACTTGCAGGCACTCTTACCTGCTGAGCCATCTCCTCGGCCTCTATTCTATTACTTTTTAAACGTTTGCTTTTTGGAAGATTCAGCCATGTGTGCACTCTGTCCTCCTAAGTCCCACATGAGTCTGTGTTTCCTTCGCGGCCCCCCTCCCCCCGTAAACAAACCAACCAGCCAGGAGACTAAACGGGTTGGGTGTGCTAACACTGGCTCAGAGAGTTGCCACTCTAGATTTCAGCTAGCTTTTAGGAGACACATAAAATTTAAACTTCCTTCTCCAACCTATAAATTTAATTTTATTCAAATGTAAAAAGCCCTTGACCTCAACTTATACGTAGTTCAGCTTGATTCCAGCTGAACGTAGGAAGCCTTTCTGTATGGGAGACCAAAGTGCCTAGTTTCATGCTGTGAAAAAAATGAATTTCAGTAAGGAAAAATAAGAAGGCAAAGAAATCCAGGTGTGGTGGCGCACGCCTCTAATCCCAGCACTTGGGAGGCAGAGGTAGGAGGATTGCCATGAGCTCAAGGCTACCCTGAGACTACAGCATTCATTCCAGGTCAGCCTGGACCAGAGTGAGACCCTACCTCAAAAAAAAAAAAAAAAGAAGAAGAAGGCAAAAAAATTGCACTGTACAAAGTGTACTCTGCATGGATGGTGTGGGGAAGAGAATCTATTTACGAGCTGAGAAGGGCTGAGATTTCCGAAATTTTGTTAGATGAGGGTGGTGATTCTAAACAGGTGTCCTCCCCATAAACTCAATTCTGAATGCTCTGTCCCTAGCTGGTGGCAGTTTTGGAAGCAGAGCTTTACTGGAGGAGGTATGCTGTTGGTGATGGGCTTAGGGGTGCTGTAGGCAGCTCCCCCTTGCCCGAGCTCAACTCACTCTCCTGCTACGTTCAACCTGCTGTGGCAGAAGTGATATCCAGCCTCTGCCTGTGCCATGCTGTCCCCTGCCATCATGAAGCTTCTCCTCGAGACTGGAAGCCAAAATAAAATCTTTCCTCCCATCAGCTGCTTTCGGTCAGGTGCTTTGTCCCAGCAACGAGAAGGGAAAAACAACAATAAGATTGGGGACTATTACTGAAATGGAAGCAAAGGCACACAAGTCTTCGATGACTAGCTCAAGCATTCTATAGCAAGGCAATAAAACAAATAGAAGTCCCCAAAATATGTGATCTCTTTCAGCTGATTTTCTGTAAATTTCTGGAAGTAGGAATCCGTTCTGAAACTTTCTCAAACAACGGCATGGCTTCCTTGGAAATAAAGTTAAGATACTGTCCTACATTCTCTTTATGAAGATAGTCTGACTTTAATCAAAGTACTTGCATTTCTCCTGATTGATTTAAATTATATGTAGCGAGTAGAATGCATGCCAAAGACACTGCAAAAGCATTTGGACATTCAATGAATTTATAGAACAGAGGAAGATCATTGTATGGCTCAAGAAGAATGAATAACTCACAGTGCAAAAATAAAAGCTATGCATTTTTATTCACAAACATGCCAGAAAAACACTAGGAGGAAATCTACAACGGCACAAGAAAAAAAAACAACAATAATCACTGATATCGATGATATTTTAAGGAAAATAAAAGTTTCATTAGGTCCTACTGTCAAGTAAAAAGTTTTAAGTACACGGGCTGGAGAGGTGGCTTAGCGGTTAAGTGCTTGCCTGTGAAGCCTAAGGACCCCGGTTTGAGGCTCGATTCCCCAGGACCCACGTTAGCCAGATGCACAAGGGGGCGCACTGCATCTGGAGTTCATTTGCAGTGGCTGGAAGCCCTGGCGTGCCCATTCTCTCTCTCTCTCTCTCTCTAACTGCCTCTTTCTCTCTCTGTATGTCACTCTCAAATAAATAAATAAAAATAACAAAAAAAAGTTTTAAGTACAAAGAAACTTTTATTAGGTTCTGATACACGCTGGCCGTCTTACATACAATATTCTACTCTGTCCCTTTATGAACTGTGACCTAAGTGCCACTCTGGGAAAGCCAGGTACTTTGATCAAGACAAACCCACCTGGTAAACAATTTTTATTAGCTTACCAAAAATTAGGTTCCATTATGATGTTTTCATATTTCTTTTATTTTTCCTTCCCTCCTCTTTCTCCTTCACACTCTCTTAGCCTCCTTTCTGCTTTCATGCTGTTATATTGTTTCCTTTTGTCCTCTCCCCAGTTTTCATTCCCTCTTATTCCCTTCTGGTGGTCTCCTACCTTGAATCACAGCCCATACTCAGTCTCATGTCCCTTGTTTACATACCTATAAGCATTCAAGGTTAGGATCAACATCTGAGAGAGAACATATGATTTTTGTCTTCATGGGCCTGGCTTACCTCAACTTAGCAATGTTTTTCCGATTCCATCCATTTTCCTGCAAATTTCCTAACTTCATTTGTCTTTACAGCTCAGCAAAACTCCACTGTGTATATGAACCACATCGTTATTATCCAATCACCCACTGATAAATACTTAGGCTAATTCCAGTTTCTACCTGTTGTGAATAGAGCATCAATGAACATGGATGTGATAAGTACCTCTGAGGAACGATACAGTGTGCTTTGGAAATGCACCCAGGGGTGGGATAGCTGGGTGAGATTTCTTTATTTGAGACAGTGTATTAATTATATTTCTTATCACTAGGACCAAGTGCTTGAAAGAGCAATGTCAGGGAGGAAGGCTTATTTTGGCTCTTGGTTCAAGGGGATATGGTCTATGGTGGTAAGGAAGGCATGGTGGCTGGGAGCGGCACCCTGCTGTGGTGGGTGAGAGCTACCACAAGGTTTCTCATGAGGCAAGGATCAGGAAGCAACAAGTTGGAAAAGGAACTGAGCTGTAATCCTCAAGGCCTGTCCTTCCAGGGACACACTTCCTCCAGCTAGGCCCCATTTCCTGAAGTTTCTACAACCTCACAAAATAACGCGACAGGTCCCAACACATGAGCCTGAGGGGGATATTTTACTTCCAGACCATTACAGACAGTGTCTGGCTATGTGGCTTAGGCCAGCCTTGAACTCCTGAGTCCCAGGTATCTGGAACCACAGGTGTGGACCATCAAACACAGCTCCTGAGCCAGATTTGGAATGCAGATTCTATGGCTTCAAGGCCGGGCTATTAACGTGCTCCATAAGACACCCTGTGCGTTGTAGCCCAGAAGGAACTTGCTCAGCATTCTGCCTGCTTTTCTTGCTGTTTTCTTTCTGTAAGAGGTCACAAGGGTGGTTTGAATCAGGTGTCCCACATAAACTCCTGTGTGCTGAGTGCTTGGTCCCCAGGTGGTGGCAATTTGGGAGGTGGAGCCCTGCTTGAGGAGGTGTGCTGTTAAGGGTGGGATTGCCAGGGAAAGGCTCACTCTCCTGCTGCTGTTTTCCACCTGCTGTGGCAGAAGGTGATGTCCAGCCTCTGCTCATGCCATGCTTTCCCCTGCCATCGTGAAGCTTCCTCTCAAGACTTGTAAGCCAGAATAAAAACTTTCCTCCCATCAGCTGCAACCAGAGGTAATTTAGAACAGTCACCTCACCTGCAGACAGCCATGATCTAATTACAAATGGATCTTAGTTCCCTATCATCCTCACAGACAAAAATAACCTATGCAGCATCCACAAATTGTTACCAAGAACATAGTATGTACAGAGGGAGAGAAGCCTGTGATAATATTTGTTTTTTTTTCATTTGACCCAATGTATTCAATGACTCTCCAAAGAGGACTTAAGCTCTAACATAAGCCCTTTAAGCTTCATTTCTTTCAAAAGTACAGATGCATTTAAAATGTTTAGGGGCTGGAGAGATGGCTTAGAAGTTAAGGCATTTGCCTGCAAAGCCAAAGAACCCTGGTTTGATTCCCCAGGACCCATGTATGCCAGATGCACAAGGTGGCTCACGCATCTGGAGTTTATTTGCAGTGGCTGGAGGCTCTGGCACACCCGTTCTCTCTCTCTCTCTCTCTCTCTCTCTCTCTCTAATAAATAAATAAATAAAAACTTTAAAACTTTTTTAAAAAGACGTGATTCTCAACACTCAACAGGCTGAGGCAGAAGAATTTGCAAATTCAAGGCCATCCTAGGCTGCTTTGTGAGACTGCCTCAAAAAACACAAAAACAGTAAAAGATATTTTAACCATGATTTTAAAAAACTTTTATTTTCCCCCAAAAGTTGTATTCATTTAATCTTCATAACAACTCAAGAAGTGAAACATGTTGAATATTGCATTATGTTGATTATTTTTATAATAGAGGCAAGGTATGCCCTCAATGAGTATATATTATCACATACTTAATTACAATACTCAGTTCTTGGGACACAACGATTCTAAAAAATCTTTGAAGGAGGTTGACATGCAAGAGATTCTCAATTCACCATTTCCAGTGTGGGAAAGACACTTAGCTCCTTTGAATTACTCCCATTAAAAAAATGATTTTGGGGGCTGGAGAGATGGCTTAGCAGTTAAGAACTTGCCTGTGAAGCCTAAGGACCCCAGTTCAAGGCTCGATTCCCCAGGACCCACGTTAGCCAGATGCACAAGGGGGCACACACGTCTGGAGTTTGTTTGCAGTGGCTGGAGGCCCTGGCATGCCCATTCTCTCTGTCTCTCTCTCTCTCTCTCTCTCTCTCTCTCTCTCTCTCTCTGTGTGTGTGTGTGTGTGTGTGTGTCTATTGCTCTCAAATAAATAAATAAAAATAAACAAACTTTTTTTAAAAAATATTTTTTATTTTTATTCTTAAATTTGTTTAAAACTTTTTTTAAATAAATCTTTTTTGTTTATTTATTTTGAGCCTCGAACCGGGGTCCTTAGGCTTCACAGGCAAGCGCTTAACGCTAAGTAATCTCTCCAGCCCAAATTTATTTAAAACTTTTTTTAAATAAATCCTTTTTGTTTGTTTATTTATTTATTTGAGAGTGACAGAGAGAAGGAGGCAGAGAGAGTGTATTGGCGCGCCAGAGCTTCCAGCCTCTGTAAACGAACTCCAGATGCGTGCGCCCCCTTGTGCATCTGGCTAATTGTGGCGTCTTGGGGAATTGAGCCTCGAACCGGGGTCCTTAGGCTTCACAGGCAAGCGCTTAACGCTAAGTAATCTCTCCAGCCCAAATTTATTTAAAACTTTTTTTAAATAAATCCTTTTTGTTTGTTTATTTATTTATTTGAGAGTGACAGAGAGAAGGAGGCAGAGAGAGAGTATGGGCGCGCCAGAGCTTCCAGCCTCTGTAAACGAACTCCAGATGCGTGCGCCCCCTTGTGCATCTGGCTAATTGTGGCGTCTTGGGGAATTGAGCCTCGAACCGGGGTCCTTAGGCTTCACAGGCAAGCGCTTAACGCTAAGTAATCTCTCCAGCCCAAATTTATTTAAAACTTTTTTTAAATAAATCCTTTTTGTTTGTTTATTTATTTATTTGAGAGTGACAGAGAGAAGGAGGCAGAGAGATAGTATTGGCGCGCCAGAGCTTCCAGCCTCTGTAAACGAACTCCAGATGCGTGCGCCCCCTTGTGCATCTGGCTAACGTGGGTCCTGGGGAATTGAGCCTCGAACCGGGGTCCTTAGGCTTCACAGGCAAGCGCTTAACCGCTAAGTAATCTCTCCAGCCCAAATTTATTTAAAACTTTTTTTAAATAAATCCTTTTTGTTTGTTTATTTATTTATTTGAGAGTGACAGAGAGAAGGAGGCAGAGAGAGAGTATGGGCGCGCCAGAGCTTCCAGCCTCTGTAAACGAACTCCAGATGCGTGCGCCCCCTTGTGCATCTGGCTAATTGTGGCGTCTTGGGGAATTGAGTGGGGCTGGAGAGATGGCTTAGTGATTAAGGTGCTTGCCTGGGAAGTCTAAGGACCTAGGTTTGATTCCCCAGTATCCATGTAAGCCAGATGCACATGGTGGCACATGCATATGGAGTTCGCTTGCAGTGGCTGGAGGACCTGACACACCCATTCTCTCTCTCTTATACTCCCTAAGAAATAAATAACAACAAAATATTTTTTAAGCTTTTTGTTTCCTTTGAAGGCCCTCTGAGTATAACAAATTGTTGTAGACATCAGACATCATGGAGTGTAT